>CM035850.1:157725054-158063604 GCA_020510985.1 Pholidichthys leucotaenia | reverse complement strand
AAAACAAAGTTCAGTAGTTGACACTTCTGCTTAAAACGACGATTGTACATAAAACCACAAATGAAAACCTGCTTAGAGAAAACTTCCTTAAAAATATGAAAAAGTTTTGTGAGAAGTTCAAAGAGGCCACTCAGGTGCTGACATTCAATAAAACAATGAAAAACAGTCTCCCTAGAGGAACAAAAAACACACTGATCACTGACACTGCTGTTAATCACAGAAACAAAAGCATTGACAGCTATAATACCATGCAGGACCCTCCACTGTAAGTCTCCATGCCTCTTAGGGAGAGGGGCTTTGTAAAGAGCCCTCCAGGCAGGCCGATGCCCTTTTCCTAGTTTAAAATAGGCTCTCCAAGGAGTGTCCACACAGGTGTTCAATCGGTCCTTGTTGAGTGCCATCACCACCAGTCTGTAGAGTGCCTTACCACTGGCTCCTCCAAAGTCCACACCAGTGGGAGCACAGAATGCCAGTAAGGAGCAAGGAGCGACGTCAAAGTCCATATAGAGCGTGAGAGAGGGAAAGGGGTCAGTGCTTTCTGGCTGCAGCGTGCCATTGCTAAAGTCCAAGAGTAGGGAGTGCTCAAGTCCATGAAGCTCCTGTTTCCAGTGTGCAAGAAGACCATCGATGAAACGATTCGACCTGACACCAAGATGAGCTGCTAAAGCTGAGGCGTTGTTGAGGCCAGGACCAGCCAGTTCCACCACTTGCTTCAGAGTGAGAATGTTCCTGGAACACAGCCTATCAAGGAAGGTCCTTCCAACTCCCGGCAGGACACCAAGGCGACCACCAAAAACCAGCGGCTCCCTCAACAACCAGTAGAGGGAATCGCATGGCCCTCTTTGTTTTTTAAAAAGAGTCCACACTGAAAAGAGACTGCGGTAAAAACTGGGTAAAGACAGTGCATTAGAGTTCTTAAAATCCATTAAAAACACAGGGAGGTCTAGCCCAAGCCCAAGGACTCTCTGTAAAATAACACAGGCCAAAGGCCTCCATACCAGGTCCTGGGGGCCCGTCAGCAGTCTCTGTATGAAAGTCAGTCTAAAAGCAGCACCTCTACTAGCTAAATGAATCACTCCTTGCCCCCCCTCCTCTTTGGGAAGAAATAACAGGGCTTGAGGAACCCAGTGGAGTCCACCCCCCCAAAAAAAGTCCACCAAAACAGACTGAATTTTGGACAACAAACCAGCAGGGGGGTCCATGCACATGAGGCGGTGCCACAGGGATGAGGAAACAAGATTATTTAAAATGAGCACTCTTCCTCTAAAAGATATTCTTGGCATTAGCCACTTCCACTTGTTTAGTCTCCCGTTAATCTTCTCTATGACCCCATCCCAATTTTTTTGCTCAAACTGCTGATTTCCAATAAAGACACCAAGATACTTAAAACCTCCTTTTTTCCAAATCAACCCACCCGGCAGCGTAAGCTGATTTTCTAGTTTCTCCCCCACCATCAGAGCCTCGCTTTTTCCCCAGTTTATCTTTGCAGAGGAAAGTTGGCCAAAAAGATTGACACTCCTAACCAGAACGTCAATGTCACTCTGCTTGTTTAGCAGAATGACTACATCATCTGCATAGGCCGACAGCTTGAACGTGGTGTCACAGCCAGGAAAAGTAACTCCTGATAGATCCCTTCTCAGGCAGTGAAGCAAAGGCTCTATGGCGAGGGAGTACAGCATCCCTGAGAGAGGGCAGCCCTGCCGAACCCCCCTCTGGACTTTTAAAGGGGCAGACAGGCCCCCATTTATCTTCAGCACACTCTCAATGTCACTGTACAAGACCCGTATCCTGGCTATGAAGCCTGGGCTGAACCCAAAAGCTGTTAAAACTGTCCATAAATATTGGTGTTCAACCCGATCAAACGCCTTTTCCTGGTCAATTGAAATCAAACCAGTTTCTACCGCCAATGAACCAGAGACCTCCAAAATATCCCGAATTAAAGTGACGTTGTCACTAATCAGCCTGCCAGGCACACAGTAAGTCTGGTCTACATGAATGAGCTCGCTCATCACCTTTCTCAGTCTTCGGGCCAGAGCTTTTGAGAGAATCTTGTAGTCTGTGCAGAGCAGAGAGACTGGCCTCCAGTTCTTTAGGCTCTGGAGGTCCCCCTTTTTCGGCAACAGTGTGATGATGGCCCTCCTGCAGGTCGTGGGTAGGGTCCCCCTTTCCAAGCTATCTTGGAGAACCTCCAGCAGGTCTGGACCAAGCAGGGGCCAGAATTCCTTAAAAAAGTCCACAGAGAGACCATCTATGCCTGGTGATTTTCCATTCTGGAGGCTCATTAGCGCCGTATGCAGCTCAGACAGAGACAGTGGAGCATCCAAGCCGGCAACAAGGTCCTCTGAGAGCACTGGAAGACCATCAAGGAAAACCTGGCCCAGTGACGTGTCCTCCCTCCACTCTGCTCTAAACAATTCACTGTAAAAGCTAGCAGCGTGTTTCCTGATCTCTGCTGCTGTGGAGATTGTTCTCCCGTCATCGCCCAACAAGGAGTGAATGAGCTTTCTCTGTCCATTTTTCCCCTCCAGTCCAAAAAAGTACTGGGAGGGCGAGTCCATCAGAGCTACATCCATGTAGCGTGAGCGGACCAGAGCACCCTGTGCGGTGACCCCTAGCAAGCTAGCCAAGGCTGACCTTTTTGACTTGAGAGCCTCTAAGTGCTCCTGTTTTCCTGTAGAACTGAGCAACTCCTCTAGTTCTACCACCTCAGTCTCCAGAACTTTCAAGGATTGGGTCAAGCTACGAGTGACATTTTGAGTGTACTGTTGGCAGAGTTGTTTTATCTGGGCCTTACCAAAATCCCACCACAATTGGAGAGAACTAAAAGAGGGTTTTTGTTCCCTGTGTGACTTCCAAACATCATGAAAAACCTCTTTAAAAAACACATCATTTAAAAGTGTATTGTTAAAATGCCAAAAAGCACTCTTACACTTTACATTTTCAATAAACACAGAACAAAACAGCAGGCAGTGATCAGTGAAACCAACAGGACAGATATTATTACTATTTTTAAAAACACTCATTTGATGTTTAAAACCATAAAAACGGTCTAACCTAGCCATAGATAAAAGGTTATCTTTGACATGGCTCCAGGTGTACTGCCTCTGGTCCCCATGATGTGATCTCCACACATCGGCCATTTCATGTGTTTTCACCAGTTCTCTCAGCCTATTGGCAGAAGCAGGGTGAGGCTCCTGATGGTTCCTGTCTAGTCTGTGGTTTAATGTACAGTTAAAATCACCCCCCAGAAATAAAAAACTATTTGGATCACAGGACTTAACCGTATCCGAAAGCACGTCAAAGACCCTGATCCTCTCTGCTCTCTGTGTTGGCACATACACGTTTATAAAAACGAAGTTCACATTTTCAAACTGTACCTTTAATAAGAGGAAATGACCTCTCACCACCTCTTCTACCTCATAAGAGACAGGCACACAACCCCTAGAGAAAAGTACAGCCACCCCCCCACTGCTACTGGATTTGTGGCTAAAAAAAATGCAGCCATCCCACTCTTTTCTCCAATGGCTCTCAATGTCCACAGTGCTGTGAGTCTCCTGGACCATCAGCACGTCAAGTTTCTTTAAATTAAAAAGCTTGTATAAAGAGGCCCTTTTTACATCACCCCTGGCCCCATTAATATTGAGAGTGCCAATTCTAAGGTGGGGCATTAAAAAGGATAAAAATAGGGTACAGTAAAAAAACACACACATAGCATAAAAGGGAAGAAACAAACTAAGAGTCAACATGACTGTTAGTAATTTGCAATTTCAGTTTAGCAACCAGTTTCTTTAAACGATAAATTTCCTGATCAGTGAAAGTCTCATTCCCATCATTCAGTTTCATAAATTTGCGAGCTGATGCCACGAATAACTCCAGATCTGGAAAGTAATTTTCCACTTTCACAGCTCTGCTCCCCTTAGTCACCTGGAGAAATTGCCTAATTTTAGTAAAACAATAGGAGCTTTGCTCCTCCTGCGTCTGCGTCTGCGTCTGCATCAGTTCAGACTCATCTCCACTTTCGTCAGAAGCGCTCTCATTCAGTAAATCTAAATTCCCAACCCTACTAGATTTAGCAGAGCTCTGCAAGTTTTCCGCACTTTTCCTTTTTTGTGCAGCTTTAAAAGGATCCTCTTCAACAAAACTACATTCCTGCATTTCTTCATGAAACGCAACGTTTGTCATGCAGTGTTTGCTCTGTGTGTCCGCTACAGCCTCAAACCGCTCCTCCCCCGCCTGCAAAGTCTGTTCATTCATGTTCCTTCGTTTAACTGCACTTTTACTTACACCCTCCACCTGTTTACCCCCGGGCGACAGGCTCGTCACAATGATCAGAGCTGCCGCCAGACAGAAATGCCCCACCATCACTGTTTGGGGGGGCAACTACCGCGCCCGCCGCGGCCACCTCAGCGGATGTGGACGCGGACGCCCCCGCAGAAGTAGAAGCGGACGCGGACGCGGATGCGGACGCGGATGCGGCCGCAGTCGCGGACGCGACCGCCCCAGCAGAAGCGGGCGCCGCAGCGGCATCCGCCGCACCACATGTAGCGCTACCCTCCGGACCACCAGAAACAGCGGCGTCACCTTTCTTACCGCCAGTGCTCTTTGTGTTCGCCTTTTCAGGACATGACCTAATAAGATGGCCTTCTGCGCCACACGCAAAACACTTCATGGTTTCAGATGTTGCAAACACCAAGTAGCTAAAGCCGTCAATCCTGAAATTAAAAGACGCGTTCAGTTCAGCAGAGCTGTCTTTCAACACCATGAAACACTGCCTCCTATGACATACAACATGCTTCAGCAGGGGTGATTTACTACCCAGAGAGACCATTCTGATAGGGGACACAACCTGGCCAAAACGGGACAACTCTCTAATCAGCTGATCATTTTTAACGAAAGGAGGAGCGTTTGAGATGGTGATCCTCCTAGACGGATTCGCCAGTGGTAAAACGGGAGTAAAAGTGTCACCTATGACCACTCCCTGTGCCACCACCTGATCAGCTTTTTCAGTCGAATCCAGAAAGATCACAATTGCGCTGTTCATCCTCGATGCTGATTTTATGCTGCCATGCCCAACCACCTGTCCTACAGCGAGGCTGGCCTCCTCCACAGAACAGGGAACTGTCGGGAGGATTCTCACACCATGACGCCGGGTCAAGCGCTCAAACTCCACACCACCATCAATCACTGGCATGATGCCGGCCGGGAAAAACCGGCAGCAGAAGCTACCGTTCCCCAACACACTCACTCCAACACTCACACCCCAGCACACACACACTCAACCCACTATATTAAACACACACACCTCAAACACACAAGATAGAGAAAAAGTTAGAAAATACAAAGTTTAAAGTACTCACTCGACACCACTCCACACCCCTGCTCCCACAAACGCCCACGCATGCGCACGAGAGAGAGAGAGAGAGAGAGAGAGAGAGAGAGAGAGAGAGAGAGAGAGAGAGAGATTTTTTGATTTTTAAAGGATCTTTAATAAACACACTTGTCCATCAGTCAATACAATTTCTATATCATGCTATGTTACACAGAAAATTAATCCCCCAAAAAACGCCCAAAAAAAAGCTGTCCATCATGAACTGAACAGAGGACATTCTCCAGGGACCAGAGGGTCCTGAAACCTTCCACATCCCCATTCCCCATAAAAAACTGAAAGTCCAGCCTGATTCTGGCTTTAAGTAGCCTCACAAATAAAATTTTGACATCAACATCATTCTCAACATTTTCAAGTTTTCTTCTCCGGCTTACATAGATAGCCAACTTTGCCTGCCCTAAAACAAAGTTCAGTAGTTGACACTTCTGCTTAAAACGACGATTGTACATAAAACCACAAATGAAAACCTGCTTAGAGAAAACTTCCTTAAAAATATGAAAAAGTTTTGTGAGAAGTTCAAAGAGGCCACTCAGGCGCTGACATTCAATAAAACAATGAAAAACTGTCTCCCTAGAGGAACAAAAAACACACTGATCACTGACACTGCTGTTAATCACAGAAACAAAAGCATTGACAGCTATAATACCATGCAGGACCCTCCACTGTAAGTCTCCATGCCTCTTAGGGAGAGGGGCTTTGTAAAGAGCCCTCCAGGCAGGCCGATGCCCTTTTCCTAGTTTAAAATAGGCTCTCCAAGGAGTGTCCACACAGGTGTTCAATCGGTCCTTGTTGAGTGCCATCACCACCAGTCTGTAGAGTGCCTTACCACTGGCTCCTCCAAAGTCCACACCAGTGGGAGCACAGAATGCCAGTAAGGAGCAAGGAGCGACGTCAAAGTCCATATAGAGCGTGAGAGAGGGAAAGGGGTCAGTGCTTTCTGGCTGCAGCGTGCCATTGCAAAAGTCCAAGAGTAGGGAGTGCTCAAGTCCATGAAGCTCCTGTTTCCAGTGTGCAAGAAGACCATCGATGAAACGATTCGACCTGACACCAAGATGAGCTGCTAAAGCTGAGGCGTTGTTGAGGCCAGGACCAGCCAGTTCCACCACTTGCTTCAGAGTGAGAATGTTCCTGGAACACAGCCTATCAAGGAAGGTCCTTCCAACTCCCGGCAGGACACCAAGGCGACCACCAAAAACCAGCGGCTCCTTCAACAACCAGTAGAGGGAATCGCATGGCCCTCTTTGTTTTTTAAAAAGAGTCCACACTGAAAAGAGACTGCGGTAAAAACTGGGTAAAGACAGTGCATTAGAGTTCTTAAAATCCATTAAAAACACAGGGAGGTCTAGCCCAAGCCCAAGGACTCTCTGTAAAATAACACAGGCCAAAGGCCTCCATACCAGGTCCTGGGGGCCCGTCAGCAGTCTCTGTATGAAAGTCAGTCTAAAAGCAGCACCTCTACTAGCTAAATGAATCACTCCTTGCCCCCCCTCCTCTTTGGGAAGAAATAACAGGGCTTGAGGAACCCAGTGGAGTCCACCCCCCCAAAAAAAGTCCACCAAAACAGACTGAATTTTGGACAACAAACCAGCAGGGGGGTCCATGCACATGAGGCGGTGCCACAGGGATGAGGAAACAAGATTATTTAAAATGAGCACTCTTCCTCTAAAAGATATTCTTGGCATTAGCCACTTCCACTTGTTTAGTCTCCCGTTAATTTTCTCTATGACCCCATCCCAATTTTTTTGCTCAAACTGCTGATTTCCAATAAAGACACCAAGATACTTAAAACCTCCTTTTTTCCAAATCAACCCACCCGGCAGCGTAAGCTGATTTTCTAGTTTCTCCCCCACCATCAGAGCCTCGCTTTTTCCCCAGTTTATCTTTGCAGAGGAAAGTTGGCCAAAAAGATTGACACTCCTAACCAGAACGTCAATGTCACTCTGCTTGTTTAGCAGAATGACTACATCATCTGCATAGGCCGACAGCTTGAACGTGGTGTCACAGCCAGGAAAAGTAACTCCTGATAGATCCCTTCTCAGGCAGTGAAGCAAAGGCTCTATGGCGAGGGAGTACAGCATCCCTGAGAGAGGGCAGCCCTGCCGAACCCCCCTCTGGACTTTTAAAGGGGCAGACAGGCCCCCATTTATCTTCAGCACACTCTCAATGTCACTGTACAAGACCCGTATCCTGGCTATGAAGCCTGGGCTGAACCCAAAAGCTGTTAAAACTGTCCATAAATATTGGTGTTCAACCCGATCAAACGCCTTTTCCTGGTCAATTGAAATCAAACCAGTTTCTACCGCCAATGAACCAGAGACCTCCAAAATATCCCGAATTAAAGTGACGTTGTCACTAATCAGCCTGCCAGGCACACAGTAAGTCTGGTCTACATGAATGAGCTCGCTCATCACCTTTCTCAGTCTTCGGGCCAGAGCTTTTGAGAGAATCTTGTAGTCTGTGCAGAGCAGAGAGACTGGCCTCCAGTTCTTTAGGCTCTGGAGGTCCCCCTTTTTCGGCAACAGTGTGATGATGGCCCTCCTGCAGGTCGTGGGTAGGGTCCCCCTTTCCAAGCTATCTTGGAGAACCTCCAGCAGGTCTGGACCAAGCAGGGGCCAGAATTCCTTAAAAAAGTCCACAGAGAGACCATCTATGCCTGGTGATTTTCCATTCTGGAGGCTCATTAGCGCCGTATGCAGCTCAGACAGAGACAGTGGAGCATCCAAGCCGGCAACAAGGTCCTCTGAGAGCACTGGAAGACCATCAAGGAAAACCTGGCCCAGTGACGTGTCCTCCCTCCACTCTGCTCTAAACAATTCACTGTAAAAGCTAGCAGCGTGTTTCCTGATCTCTGCTGCTGTGGAGATTGTTCTCCCGTCATCGCCCAACAAGGAGTGAATGAGCTTTCTCTGTCCATTTTTCCCCTCCAGTCCAAAAAAGTACTGGGAGGGCGAGTCCATCAGAGCTACATCCATGTAGCGTGAGCGGACCAGAGCACCCTGTGCGGTGACCCCTAGCAAGCTAGCCAAGGCTGACCTTTTTGACTTGAGAGCCTCTAAGTGCTCCTGTTTTCCTGTAGAACTGAGCAACTCCTCTAGTTCTACCACCTCAGTCTCCAGAACTTTCAAGGATTGGGTCAAGCTACGAGTGACATTTTGAGTGTACTGTTGGCAGAGTTGTTTTATCTGGGCCTTACCAAAATCCCACCACAATTGGAGAGAACTAAAAGAGGGTTTTTGTTCCCTGTGTGACTTCCAAACATCATGAAAAACCTCTTTAAAAAACACATCATTTAAAAGTGTATTGTTAAAATGCCAAAAAGCACTCTTACACTTTACATTTTCAATAAACACAGAACAAAACAGCAGGCAGTGATCAGTGAAACCAACAGGACAGATATTATTACTATTTTTAAAAACACTCATTTGATGTTTAAAACCATAAAAACGGTCTAACCTAGCCATAGATAAAAGGTTATCTTTGACATGGCTCCAGGTGTACTGCCTCTGGTCCCCATGATGTGATCTCCACACATCGGCCATTTCATGTGTTTTCACCAGTTCTCTCAGCCTATTGGCAGAAGCAGGGTGAGGCTCCTGATGGTTCCTGTCTAGTCTGTGGTTTAATGTACAGTTAAAATCACCCCCCAGAAATAAAAAACTATTTGGATCACAGGACTTAACCGTATCCGAAAGCACGTCAAAGACCCTGATCCTCTCTGCTCTCTGTGTTGGCACATACACGTTTATAAAAACGAAGTTCACATTTTCAAACTGTACCTTTAATAAGAGGAAATGACCTCTCACCACCTCTTCTACCTCATAAGAGACAGGCACACAACCCCTAGAGAAAAGTACAGCCACCCCCCCACTGCTACTGGATTTGTGGCTAAAAAAAATGCAGCCATCCCACTCTTTTCTCCAATGGCTCTCAATGTCCACAGTGCTGTGAGTCTCCTGGACCATCAGCACGTCAAGTTTCTTTAAATTAAAAAGCTTGTATAAAGAGGCCCTTTTTACATCACCCCTGGCCCCATTAATATTGAGAGTGCCAATTCTAAGGTGGGGCATTAAAAAGGATAAAAATAGGGTACAGTAAAAAAACACACACATAGCATAAAAGGGAAGAAACAAACTAAGAGTCAACATGACTGTTAGTAATTTGCAATTTCAGTTTAGCAACCAGTTTCTTTAAACGATAAATTTCCTGATCAGTGAAAGTCTCATTCCCATCATTCAGTTTCATAAATTTGTGAGCTGATGCCACGAATAACTCCAGATCTGGAAAGTAATTTTCCACTTTCACAGCTCTGCTCCCCTTAGTCACCTGGAGAAATTGCCTAATTTTAGTAAAACAATAGGAGCTTTGCTCCTCCTGCGTCTGCGTCTGCATCAGTTCAGACTCATCTCCACTTTCGTCAGAAGCGCTCTCATTCAGTAAATCTAAATTCCCAACCCTACTAGATTTAGCAGAGCTCTGCAAGTTTTCCGCACTTTTCCTTTTTTGTGCAGCTTTAAAAGGATCCTCTTCAACAAAACTACATTCCTGCATTTCTTCATGAAACGCAACGTTTGTCATGCAGTGTTTGCTCTGTGTGTCCGCTACAGCCTCAAACCGCTCCTCCCCCGCCTGCAAAGTCTGTTCATTCATGTTCCTTCGTTTAACTGCACTTTTACTTACACCCTCCACCTGTTTACCCCGGGCGACAGGCTCGTCACAATGATCAGAGCTGCCGCCAGACAGAAATTCCCCACCATCACTGTTTGGGGGGGCAACTACCGCGCCCGCCGCGGCCACCCCAGCAGAGGCGGCCGCGGCCGCCCCAGCACAAGCGGACGCGGATGCGGACGCGGACGCCCCCGCAGAAGTAGAAGCGGACGCGGACGCGGATGCGGACGCGGATGCGGCCGCAGTCGCGGCCGCGACCGCCCCAGCAGAAGCGGGCGCCGCAGCGGCATCCGCCGCACCACATGTAGCGCTACCCTCCGGACCACCAGAAACAGCGGCGTCACCTTTCTTACCGCCAGTGCTCTTTGTGTTCGCCTTTTCAGGACATGACCTAATAAGATGGCCTTCTGCGCCACACGCAAAACACTTCATGGTTTCAGATGTTGCAAATACCAAGTAGCTAAAGCCGTCAATCCTGAAATTAAAAGACGCGTTCAGTTCAGCAGAGCTGTCTTTCAACACCATGAAACACTGCCTCCTATGACATACAACATGCTTCAGCAGGGGTGATTTACTACCCAGAGAGACCATTCTGATAGGGGACACAACCTGGCCAAAACGGGACAACTCTCTAATCAGCTGATCATTTTTAACGAAAGGAGGAGCGTTTGAGATGGTGATCCTCCTAGACGGATTCGCCAGCGGTAAAACGGGAGTAAAAGTGTCACCTATGACCACTCCCTGTGCCACCACCTGATCAGCTTTTTCAGTCGAATCCAGAAAGATCACAATTGCGCTGTTCATCCTCGATGCTGATTTTATGCTGCCATGCCCAACCACCTGTCCTACAGCGAGGCTGGCCTCCTCCACAGAACAGGGAACTGTCGGGAGGATTCTCACACCATGACGCCGGGTCAAGCGCTCAAACTCCACACCACCATCAATCACTGGCATGATGCCGGCCGGGAAAAACCGGCAGCAGAAGCTACCGTTCCCCAACACACTCACTCCAACACTCACACCCCAGCACACACACACTCAACCCACTATATTAAACACACACACCTCAAACACACAAGATAGAGAAAAAGTTAGAAAATACAAAGTTTAAAGTACTCACTCGACACCACTCCACACCCCTGCTCCCACAAACGCCCACGCATGCGCACGAGAGAGAGAGAGAGAGAGAGAGAGAGAGAGAGAGAGAGAGAGAGAGAGAGAGAGAGAGAGAGCAGACAGAGAGTCGACAGACACTGAATGAAAATTTCAAGAAAAAAAAAAAAAAACTTCATTCCATGGACCAAGAAAATGTTTTTTCAGACAGGGAAAAAAAAAAAAAAAAAAGATTGGCGTCTCCACCAACTGTTGTTTCCAAGGCAACCAGTAGCCTAATCCATACTGGCAAAAGATATGTTTGCTCAACAGCACAACCTAGTTGTAGGAAAATAACACTGCAAAGGAACAAAACCACCGACCAAACAACATTCATCACCTGGAGCAAACAAACCCACAAACAATTCAAAACTAATCAAATATATTATGGAGGAAGGACGCAGGCAAGGCAACGAGCTGCACAACACACAAACTTTATTCCTTCTCCAACATTCAGTACAGTAAAATCTGCCTGGGTCTCTCTGAATCCTCTTTTTATAACCTTTAATTCCATGCTTTGAGACCCAGGAATCCCGACCATAATACGTTGTGTGGAACAAAGACATGCGTGTCACATTAACATAACATAACATCAGAACCACTTTTCACACCCTTTCCTCCTCCCGTGGCTCTGACATTTTCTCCTCTCCCCGTGGGGCGAATAGTCCTTACTGTCCCATCTGAGACCCCCCAGTAACACTTCCTCTTTCAGCCCATTGTTCCCTCTTTCCCCAGCTGTCGTCTCAGGGTGGAGAATCCCCCACCCATGCCACCACACAGCCCCCCCCCCCAAACATCCCCCAAACCCTCCCATCCTTTGAGCTTGAGCCGGCGCCCATAGCGACTGTAGTGGGGGGTCGCCGATCCAGTCGAAACAACTTGCTGGCGAGGTGTACAGGAGGGCACGTCAGTCTTTGGACGGAAAAAGGGAGGGGGGGAAAACACATTTGCTTTGCAAGAGCAGGTCCCTACCGAGGGAACACCAACTTGTAGTGCCACCAACGGTAGGCGTCCGCGCCAGGAAGCTTGGGCCAACACCACCTGCTCATCTGCCAACACAAAAGCGGGCATCAGCCTGTCAATGCAGATGGTCTCCCTACGGCCCCCAAGTCTAACACAAAATCCTTCCCCCAGGTCCCAACATTCTGAACGGTCTGACAGGTAAAGGCTCCCAGTTCGTTTCTTGCTTAAAACTCAGTTTAGAGCTAGCGTTTTGAGCTGATTTTTTTTTTTTTTTGTTACTACCGCTGGAGAATAAACCTGCTTGTGCGAAAAAAAGAGAAATTGCCAGTCTCATAACTTAATATTGTAGTGGCTGGTGAAGCAATCAGGCCCCTCACGTTCAGGGAGAACAAAGGGATTTCTCCCACGTGTTTTTTTTTGTTTGTTTGTTTTTGTTTCTTACGGTCACAATCAACGATCATCGGCCGAGATTATGGGTCCCAAGAAAGCTCAGCAGACTGAGGAGGAGGACGAAATTAAAAGGACGCTGAACTTCTTGGCTGAAGAAATATCTGCTGTTAAGCTGCAGCAAAGAAACATCCTGGACCTGGTCGAGGAGGTGAAAGCGCTGCGGATCCAGAACGCTGAGAAGGAAAAGAGGCTGGCGTATCTGGAGAGCAGAGTGCTGGAACTGGAACAGAACACCCGGGTGAACGACGTGATAATCACGGGGATCCACATTAAACCCCGATCATACGCGCGAGCGGTGGCCGCGGACAGCGGAGGGAGGCTCGGTGAGCTGGAAGACGAATCCACGGAGCAACAAGTGGTGGCCTTCATGCAGTCCAAAGGAATTCACCTGGACTGTAACACCATAGAGGCCTGCCACCCTCTGCCCAGGAAAAACGGCGGCAAACCGGCTGTGATCATGAGGTTTGTCAACAGAAAAGACAAGACTGCACTGTTGAATCAAGGTAGGAAACTGAAAGGAATGAACATTTACATAAACGAGCACCTCACAAAAGAAAACGCAGAAATAGCCAGAAAATTCTATATATTCTATATTCTATAAATTCTATATATTTATTCCATCTAGCTACAATGTTCAGCACTGGGTGTGTTTATATTTATATATCTATATATTTATTCCATCTAGCTACAATGCTCCGCACTGTGTTTTTATATATCTACATATTATTCCATCTAGCTACATTGCTCCGCACTGTGTGTGTTTATATACTTGCATATTTATTCCACCTAGCTGCAATGCTCCGTACTGTGGGTGTTTATATATTTACATATTTATTCCATCTAGCTACAATGCTCTGCACTGTGTGTTCATATATTCATATATTTATTCCATCCAGCTACAATGCTCTGCACTGTGTGTCTGTGTGTGTGTGTGTGTGTATATATATATTTTATAGTAATATGTACATATGTATATTAGCTGCTCTTGCTTGCTTGTTTTTTTTCTTGCCTTCTGATTGTTGCTCTGAGTGTTGCTATCCCTGTGCTGTTGCAATCCTGGAATTTCCCCGTTGTGGGACTAATAAAGGCTTATCTTATCTTATCTTATCTTATCTTAAAAGCAAGATACATGAGAAAGCAGAAAAAGATTCAAAACACCTGGACATCAAACTGTAAAATATACATCAAATTAAACGGATCACCTGAAGAAGCCAAGGTCATTAACATCCGTAATATTATGGAACTGGACAAATATCAATGAATATTATGAACTGGAGTCACAGCAACAAAAGACAATTGTAGGACACTGAAGGATTATACTCATCTGCTACAAGACATTTAACAACATGAAACAAAAGATCAACGAACAGGAACAACAGGAACTGAAAGTTTTTGAATATACAGATCACAACCCACAGGACGTAGAATATGACATAGACCCTGATAATAATTTATTTAGCTCCATCAATAATAACTGTAGTTACTACACGGATGAACAGTTTAACACAATGGTCACAACTGATTTCAATATTTCTATGATCCACTTCAATAGCAGAAGTCTCTATGCCAACTTTAATAACATTAAAGATTATTTACATCAGTTTAAAGAGCCATTCAATATTGTGGCGATATCAGAGACGTGGCTCAGTGAAGAGAAAGGAGTGGATTTTACCATGGATGGCTATGAATTAAATTATATAAATAGAAAAGTGAAAAAAGGAGGAGGAGTTGCAATTTATGTTGACAAGAGCTTGAAATACAAGGTTGTTGAAAATCTGTCAGTAACTGTGGATGATTTATTGGAATGTATTACGATAGAAATCTGTCTGGACAATGTGTAGAATATAGTAGTGAGCTGTGTATATAGAACACCTGGATCAAACATTGACTTATTTAAGGACTGGATGGAAAAAATGTATGCAAAACTATCTCATAAAGTTATGTTCATCTGTGGGGATTTCAATATAGATCTGATGAACTCAAAACAACATAGTTTGACAGAAGAATTTATCAACACAATGTACAGTATGGGCTTACATCCAACAATTATCGGACCTAGCAGAATCATGTCACACAGTGCCACACTAATAGATAACATATTCACAAACATTATGGAAAATAATATCAGGATTGGGCTTTTATTGAATGATATCAGTGACCACCTGCCGATTTTTGTTGTCTATCAATGTGATTATAGGAAGAAAAAGTATACCAAAAATATTAAATATAAAAGAATAAGAACCGAAGAATCAATGTATTTACTGACAAAGGAATTATTAATACAAGATTGGAAGATAGTTTATGATGAAAATGATATAAATAAAGCATATGATAAATTTTTACAAATATTTCAATCATTGTACAATAAAAACTGTCCTATAAAACAATACAGTGGCAGACAACAAAAAAAAAATATTCCTTGGGTCACCAAGGGGTTAATAAATGCATGTAAAAAGAAGAATACATTATATAAACAATTCATTAAATGCAGAACAGTGGAAGCCGAGATCAAATGTAAAAGATATAAAAATAAGCTTACTAATATAATGAGGACCTGTAAGAAAGAATATTACAACAGAATATTAGAGGATAACAAAATAACTTAAGAGGAATATGGCAAGTACTCAATGGGATTATTAGTAATCGACCTAAGAATGCTAATTATCCAGAATATTTTATTGAAAATGGCAATTTGATAAATAATATGGAGGATGTGGTCAGTGGTTTCAATAAATTTTTTGTAAAAGTTGGTCCTGAATTAGCAAAATCAATAGTGACAACAGAAACAAACAACGGTGGTTCTGTAAATGAAATAGAAATCCAAACACAATCTTTTTGGGTGCAGTTACTGAAAAGGAAATTATCGAGACTGTGAGTAAATTTAAGAACAAAAAATAAACGGACTGGAATGAAATTGACATGACAATAGTGAAAAAAGTAATTGAAGGAATTGTTAAGCCACTCACCCACATCTGTAACCTGTCATTTCAAACTGGTAAATTTCCAGACAAAATGAAAATAGCAAAAGTAATACCTCTATACAAAACAGGAGACAGTCATTGCTTCACAAATTACAGGCCAGTCTCTTTACTCTCACAATTCTCCAAAACACTTGGAAAAAATCTTTACTAAGAGACTGGATGATTTCATTGAAAAACAAAACCTCCTAACAGATAGCCAGTATGGTTTTAGAGCAGATAAATCTACATCTTTGGCACTGATTGAACTTATAGAAGAAATTACTAGTTGTATAGATAAAAAAAAAGGTTGCTCTAGGAGTATTTATAGATTTAAAGAAAGCTTTTGACACCATTGACCACAGAATACTACTAAGGAAACTGGAAAGGTATGGGATAAGAGGGGTAAGACTGAGTTGGGTGGAAAGTGGGCTGCACGGTGGCGCAGTGGTTAGCACTGTGGCAGCACAGTTATACCCTCGGCCGGGGGATCGCGGGGACCGTGAGATCGTGGGTTCGCCCCCGGCCAACAGTGATCTGTGTGGAGTTTGCATGTTCTCCCCGTGTTTGTGTGGGTTTACTCCGGGATTTGTCCGGTTTCCTCCCACATGTCAAAAACATGCAGGTTAGGGAGTTAAGGTGCACTTGCGCATGCAGCGAACGGCAGCTGGTGGTTTGTCACCAGACTGCAAAACAAATCTACCTACGGGTACAAAATAAATCCAAAAAAAAAAAAGTTATTTAAGTAACAGACAACAATTTGTACAAATTGGTGAGCACAAATCACCCTTCATGGACATCACTTGTGGTGTGCCTCAGGGGTCAGTTTTGGGACCCAAACTCTTCATTTTGTATATAAATGACATATGCCAAGTATCAAAAATTCTGAAATTTATTTTGTTTGCGGATGACACAAATATTCTTTGCACTGGTGAGAATTTGCAGCAGGTTTTAGAGGTGGTCACAACTGAAATGAAAAAGTTAACGCAGTGGTTCAACAAAAATAAATTATTTCTAAATCTAAAAAAAACAAAGATTATATTGTTTGGAAATTATAAAATAAATCATGAAATAATGGTAACGATAGATGATACCAGAATAGAAACAATACAGGAAAATAAGTTTCTGGGGGTGACGCTAGACAATAAAATCTGCTGGAAACCTCACATCAGTCACATCCGGGCCAAGTTAGCAAAATGTATAGGCATACTGGGAAAGACAAGACACATCTTGGACTATAAATCATTGGTCTTACTGTACAATTCACTGTTTTTACCTTATCTTAACTACTGTGTAGAAGTCTGGGGAAACACCTACAAGACCAACCTACAGTCAATATGCACATTACAAAAAAGAGCTATAAGGATAATAAATAATGTAGGATATAGAGACCATACCAATTGGTTGTTTTTAAAGTCACATGTCATAAAGTTCATCGATTTAGTTAAATTTAAGACAGCACAAGTAATGTACAGGGCAATTAATTATCAACTCCCAACTAATATACAAAAAATATTTAAAAAGAGAGACAATGATCATAATTTGAGAGGAGACTTAAACTTTACAAAACCCAAGATACGAACAACCAAGAAAAGTATGTGCATATCTGTCTGTGGTGTGGATTTGTGGAACAGTCTGGAGCTGGAACTGAAACTATGTACAAACAGAAATCAATTCAAAAAGAGGTATAAACATTATTTGCTGAAAGGATATATGTTAGAAGGGTAGTATTTATATGTACGATTCACTATGCTCACCCTGGGACATTATGGGACACTATGGAATGGTGAGTGGGACAGCACTGTGTATATCTGTGTTGTTTGAGGCTGGTTTTGATGTATGGACATCAATGTATGTTAGGATGGATGGGTGTTAATGCTGATATGTAAAAAATACAGTAAATTGTTTACTTGGGGTCTTAAATGTGGTAATTTGTATATAATTCACATGGGTGTATTTATGGAAAAGAGGAGATGGAATTAATAAGTGCTCACTTCTTCCTTCTCCCTTTCGAACACTGTATACTGTTACTTTATTGCATTTGTCATTTGTTTTGTTTTTGTTCTACTTTTTTGTTCGAAATAAAGCATCTATCTATCTATCTATCTATCTATCTATCTATCTATCTATCTATCTATCTATCTACATATGGCAGGCGCAGTGGGGTCTGGTGTATATCGTGCCTGACAAAAACAAAACTGGCCTTCTGTAAACTCATGGGGACCAAAGTGCGGCTAAAACAATGGTGGGCCAGGCCCGGCATGCTGAAAGCCTCCGTACTGTGCAAATACTGCGTGGGCGGATCAGCCCTGGGGGCGGGGGTTTTCCAGTAAGAACTCCTGGGGATCCACAGTGGATGAGAAAAAACAAGTTCTGTCAGGGAGGCTGCCAAATCTTCCTTAGGCGTGGAGCACAACCCTAAAAAACCCCAGGGCAGGCGGTCGACCCAATTTGTATCCATGAGCAAAGCTCTGAGTGCTAGTCCTGTATGTTCATTGTTATGCTTCATGTGCATTCCCTGTCTGTGTTTTTCTGTACAGCCCCGTCCATCCTGTGCTCCTTATCTGCTGCAACTTCCCTGCTGCCCTTGATTGTGCCCACCTCTTCTGTAATGTGTTAAATATCCCCCTGTCTATATATTCTTGGTTCTGTCTGTGTCTAGTGTGGCATCATTAATGTTAGTGTTACGCTGAATCCTATTTCCCTGCTTGTATTCCTGTCCATGTGTACCAAATGAGTTTTTTGTAAGTAATTTTCCCGTCAAGTCTGAGTTAGTTTTCAGCCCTCATGCTGTTTTTTGTTTCTTTGTTTTTGTTATTAATAAACCATGCTGAACTGGAACATGGTCTGCATAAAGTCCTCCTTACCTAGCTGCCGGAGGGAATTATGATAGAATGACACCTCCAAGGACTCAGCAGGCATGGAGTCTGGGAGCAAAGGGAGAATAGGGCTAAGCAAGGATCAGGTGTGGGTAGTGGAAACCATCAAGGACCTCATCTTGATTGCCCACACCAGTTCAAGCATGTCAGAGGAGGCTCTGGAATATCTGGACACCACGGCGAAGGTGGTGGTAACATACCCCAGCCTTTAGCACTATCCTGAGCTGGTCAAATTGCTAGAGTCAGTCGCCAACCTCCAGCATATGTACCACGAGATGGTGGGGAACATACCTCGGTTGCTGAAGCTTGTGCCGACGGAGAAGTGTCCCCTGGCTCCAGTGTCTCCCTCGTCACCTCGCACTCCGGTACACACACCTCGCTATCCTTCTGAGTTCACCCCCGCTCCGATGTGCCTCTCCTTAGCTCTGCATCCACCTCACAGGCTGGAGGACAGCTCACCACCTACGCCCAAGCCTGTGCCGACGATAAAGCATCCCCTGGCTCTGGTGCTTGTTACACCCATTCCAGCCCCGGAGGGCTCTCCAGCATTGGCTCCAAAGACACCTGCAGTGCCATATCTGCTGGACGGGTGCCCACGCCCGCTGCCCCATCAGCAGCCACCACCTCCACTCTGGGCTCTTCTCCGGCAGTGACAGCAGAACAACGGAACAGGCAAGTACATTTCTTATTACCAACTAATATTGTCATGGTCTGAGCGCTGATATCGTTCGCGCTCGGGTCATGCAGTATTTTCCTCCCGTTTGGCAACAGTTTTCCTTATGGCCTTCCTGGGCTCGTGTTTTGACAGCGTCTCGGTGGGGCTTCCGGCTGTCAGAACAGAGTCCCTCCATGACAGCTGTTTGCCATTTCAGCTGATGACTTCCTCATCAGCTAATTAATCCTTAGCCCTACTTAAGGAAGCAGCTTAGGTTACTCCGGGCTGCAACCTCACGTACGGATAACGCTGGTCTCCCCAACATTAGGCTGGAGTCCCTATGTCCCGGCTCCAGTCATCCTCTTGTTCCTCGCTACTTTCTGTAAGTATATTAGTCTGTGTTTATCATCAGTGTGTCTTAGCCATAGTCCTTGTTTGTGTTTTGCCCCATGTGGCTCATTATTTTGTACCTTTGTCCTTATTTAATAAATACGCAAACTCACTGGTTGCTTATAGCGTCTCATTAATGGTCCACCAGGACCGCACCATAACAGTAGGTCGCAGCCAAAAAAGACGCCGGTGACCGTGAGTTTGCTAATTGGGCTTGTAGTTTTCCCCGTTCAGCATACCAGTGTGCTGGGAGATGGCGTCACCACCTAAGGGCTACGCCATGAGACTAGGCTACAAGCTAGTCATGGCTCTCATTGAGATCGATGGGATCCTCTCCAATGCTCATAGTCATTATGTCCCCAGCGACTCACGCTGGTACCTGGACCTTGCTGAGGCAACTATTAACCGCCATCCTCGCTACGCTGACCACCCTGAGATCACGGCGAGGATGGCGGACATCTCTGCTCACTGGGAGAAGCTCCATGGGCTGGAGGGAATCTCCGGCAGGAAGCCGAAGAGGAGGCATCCTCGCTCCTTGCTTCGGGATCCCATTCCTGTCCCTCATCCAGTCCAGGAGTTCGCACAACCCAGGGGACATCCCCAACAGAGAGAGACGTCAGTCAGGATTCCCTCGGAGGATTTGCAGCGTTCAGCTATTTCCATCCGGGACCGAGTGACTGCAGCTTGCTCTGCCTTCCATCCTACTCAGATCATGAAGCATGTGATGGTTGCTGTCAGGCTGGTGGAGAGGAATCCAGAACTTTATGATTACCCTAAATACGCTGACCTGCTTGCCTCTGTTTCTGCGCAGGAGTGGCGTTTCCCAGACCTCACCTTCGCCTCGCCCTCTGCCAGAAAACGTCGTCACAATGCCCGTTGTAAGCCTCAGCGGGAACCCCGTCCGGATCCAGTTCCGGGTTGCCAAAGAAACTCTGCCTCCCAGCCAACTGTTGCTCCTGCGTCATGACAGGAGGAAAACACTGCAGACTCCACCTCCGGGTCACCTGTCCCCGCTGTTCTGTCAGCTCCTTGTTCCCGGTTCGCCTCGGCTATTCCTCCCTCCTCCTCAACGCTCCCCCCAGCTGCTGTGAGCTCCAAGAGTCCGTCTCCGGCTGTCTCCATACCTGATCCGGTGCGAGCGGCTCCTCTTCATCTTCCCGGGGGGTCCTCCATCTCCATCCAGCGGGGGGAGGGAAGAACCAAGTCCACTGCAGCAGGTTCCATCAGCCCTCAGCCAATCAGGCAAGTGTCTCTTCATTCTTTTCCTTCACTGGGTGAATTGCCTTGTTCGATCCCTGGAGGTGAAGTTCAGGGTCCTCAGTCCCCCGAGCTTCCTCCACCTGCTGCAATTATTAATTGTGAACCTGCTACCTGTGTGTCTCCTTCCCCTGAGTGTTCCCCGGTGCCAGGACTACACCGCCGGACAAGGAAGGAGCCTGCAGCCCTGGAGTGCCTGGTTCCAACCCTATAGCCACGTCATGGGCAGAGGAGGAGGGCGGACTGTCAATTGGAGCCTGCGCCGATGACTAAGCAACCTCGGGTCTCCACGGAGGAGCAGTCCGACCCGGCAGGTCACGGGTCCCCTGCCACCACGCCGTGTGGGCCCCCAATGTGGACATCAGCATCAGGGAATCCCCAGACTGAGGACATCATCATGCTGGCTGCGGAGCCTGCCGCAGTCAAGTCGGAGCCAGAAGTGGACCTTCAGCGCGCTGAACCCGGATCGTCGAATTCCTGGGCCACGGTGGAGCCCGAGATCAGGCAAGTGCTCTACTTTGTCTTCCTTTCTTCCATTCTGGAGCATTTTTGCATGTCTCTCGGGGAGACGAGCCGGGCGCAGCCGTCCGCTGCGTCTGAGCTTGTCTCGCTGGGCTCTGCTGCTGCTGGTGATTCTGATCCCGGTTCTCTGTTCTCCTCTGTGCCTTCTCCCAGGGTCACCGGTGACGAGCCTGCTCCGGTCATTGTCTTGGAGGTTCTGGATTCGGATCTGAAGGTCATCCCTGGTGCTGCGCCGGCCAACTCTGGGTCCGCCGTGGATTGTGTTCCGCCCCAGTCGGGGTCCGACGTGGGTGCAACGCGGACCAAATCGGGGTTCGTCATGGACGCTGCTCTGGCCCAGTCGGGATCCGTTATGGGTGCAGCACAGTCCCACTTGGGACCCAACGTGAGCACAGCGCCGATCCGTGTGAGGTTTGGAGAAAGAGGTGCAGATCCTCCGCCGATCGACGCCGGACTGGTCCCTCATCTTTTCCCCGATCCCTCCCTCCCCCACCGGGTGCCACTGGGATTCCTCGTTTTCGGCTCGGCTCCCCCTCGCTGTCCCTCTCAGTAGGGAGGCCGCCTCCGAGCTCTTCCCTTCGGTCCTGGTGGCCTTTTGACGCGGGCCGGCCGCCTGGGGAACTGCTTCGCCTGTTTGGCATTCTGGGTCGGCCACCCGACAAACTGGACTCTTTGTTCGGCGACCTGGTCAGTCCACCAGAGGTACTGGTTCTCCAGGCCTGGGACTAGGGTAGACCACCCGAACTCTTTCTTTCCCCCCTGCCAGTGATCTGGACGCTGGACGCAGGTAGACCTCCCGAACTATTTGTTGTTTTGTTGTGCTCTGCCTGCCGTCATCCCTGTGTTGTTTTTTTTTGTTTGTTTTTTTTTTCTCTCCCCTGTTCTCTGTAAATTTTGGGGATGCTCTCGTGTTTTGTCATTTTGACTATTTGGAACTGTGTTTATATCGCCGCTCTTTAGTGGGTTTTTTTTTCTTTTTTTTTTCGGTAGTCTGAGATATGCTCTGTTGTCGCCTCTGCCAGTTATTTATTCTTATTGAACTGTATGTACTTGCCGCTATTCAGCATAATTTTTTTTTCTTTCCCTTCCTCTGTTTGAGAGATAATGTGTAGTTGCCTTTTGCTCTTTTTGGCCTGTTTCTTGGTTTATAGTCGTGGTATTTCTGTTATTTGTGGCCTTTAGGCTTATGGCCCTTTTCCACTAGCCCCAGTCGACCTTACTCTACACTACTCGCCTCTACTCGTTTCGGCCTCGGTTGTGTTTCCATTGCATCTGGGTACCCCTGGGGTGGGCGGGATTTTTTTTACAGCAAGGCGGCGCCACACTCCCGTGACGTAAAACACGCAAACCAAGGAAAACATAACATGGTGGCTGTACAAGACGACTCCTCGGTCTGTGGCTTTTTGTCACCGTAAATGCCAAAAAGGACCACCAGACAAGGGTACAGGCAGCGAGACGAAACACTCTGGAATAGTACTGCAGCTTCTGGGAGAGCCGAAGACGTGAGGATACAAACTAGGTCATATATGACGGTAAGCTAATGGTTGCTAATGCTAGTTTGCTATAAGTACGTCGTACTACACTGTAATGTCTGCAAGTTATCGCTGTTAGATACTAAAATATGTATGTTGTGTGTGTGTGTGTTTCAGATGGCTCTGTTGTGGGAAAATTACCGCTTCAAATGGTCGGTCTGGCGTTCAACACAGCCTGTCACTGATGTCACCCCAGCTTCACAAATGATCAGTGGGTATAGAGCTTAAGCATGTCTGTAGAAACGTTTAGCTTCCTGTGCAACAAATTGCTCTGATCTGCGTGAAAATCATGGAGACTGATGAGACATGATGGGACGTACCTGCTCTAGCAGCACTGAGTCTGTGGTGGTGTCATAGCAAAAAGTGATCAGCTGACACAACTTGATTGCCAGGTTGTAGTTATGGGGTTATATTAACCACAAAATATATATTCAAAAAGTAAACAGTACTGAGTTAAGTATAATAAGATATATTTGACAATTATGATGCATTTTAGGCCAAAACAAACTTGATCTAAGATTAAAAGCAATTAAAATAATGCAGTCACAAGGTTTCATGGAAAATACTTGATTTACTAGATACATGTACTGTAGAAATATATATTCTCTGCATCAACAATGTACTATACATGCATTCATGTAGTATTGCACTGGGAATTGCACTGACAATAAACCTCTGAAGTTTGCAGATGTCTCTTTTTTATATGTGAAGGTTACCACCAAGTGGCACAAATTAAATACTAACAGATTGGAAAAGCTGTCTAAGAACAATCCAGCAGTTTGAGAAATCACTTTTGGTTTGGTGTAAGTCTGTCAACAGAATTATGAACCATAAAGCAGTTTGTGTTAAAATGTTAAATTCCATTAAACCCTAACCCGGGGGTTTCCAATCATGTGTCATGGAGGGAAAAGACCCTGCAGGTTCTCTCTTCTACCCAGTCTCTTCAGCAGGTGTTCTCACTGATCAGCAGTCAGTGGAAGAAATTCAGTGGAATCTGCTGTTGAAGACACTGTTTGGAGGTAAAGCCTGCAGGGTCTTGGCCCTCCATGACACATGATTGGACACCCCTGCCCAAACCCGTTATGATAAAGTACAGATACTAATATGGCCCAGAATTCCTCCATATACTGGTACTGTCACTAAAGTGTGCAGTGTCTTCTGCAGTGGCACATCCAACAATACAGTCTTCAGTTAAAATAATTGTTTTGGTTACTTTTTCTTAAAAATGAGCCATTATTTTCAAAGTCACTGATAAATGGTTTGTACTGTTGACTCTTTTCCCACGGTGTCTTAACAGACAAAATAGAAAATCATGATGCAAACACATAAGTCACTAAATTGTTTATTACAATCAGCAGCAAATTCAAGATTATTCAGAATGGGCAAAATTCAAACTGTAAAAAAAAAAAAAAAAAAAAAAAAAACCCAAAACTTAAGAGTGGGTCACACACGCCGGCCACACTGCCTCACTGAGAAGCAGCTGGGATGTGCCGCTCAAGCTGGTCCCAGTTCAGCAGATCTTAGGCCTGCATCTCTGTAAATAGTGAGGCAAGGTCCAGTTTGGGTGGATCGTTTCCCTCTTGCCTAGACAAAAGACAGAAATGGGTGGTGGCTAATTAAAGCAAGTTTAAAACATATTTGGGAAATACACTTGTTGCTAAAAGCCAGTGGTGGAGTGTGAATGAATGAATGATTCTTTATTTCGGATAGATTAAAAGTAAAGATTAAAAGAAAATAGAATAATATAACAAAGGGGGAAAATATCTAACAAGGTCAAATTAAACAATATCTCCTCTGATTATACAGTTCAACATAGGTTACCCGACATGGGTGATGGCTGAAGCCGCAGCTTATATTGCCCACCATATTCCATCCAAGAATTCAAAAGAAAAACAAAACAGGAACGATTACAATTTGAATGTAACAATAAAGTACTTCGTTGTTGTATTTAACCACAATTTTCACGTAGCTACGCTTCAGTAAAGTAGATTTTACAAGGGCTGGGTTACATTTAAAATCATCTGTTTTTACTGTGGCCTCAGCAATCAGAATGAATTAATACATTCACAAGAATGGAATATAGGGTGTTCATCACCGAGTGTGGAGTCACTCAGTCAAAATATGGAATTTTTAATCAATAAAAGTTTAGCCACCGCTCTGTCACTGCTGTGTCTCTTCTTGCCCTGGCTTCAAGTGTGGGCGGTGTTTTGTACTTTTATTGCTAAAATATAAAAGGAAGCACTACACTGGGTCTCAAATATTTGTAATGTGTCCTGTTACTGCATGAGTTTATTGATAGACTATAAACTACATATATAAACTAAATTATATTGATGACTGAACAACTCCCATTCCCCAAAGTACAACATACAGTTATGAATATAACTCACAAAGGATCACACAAGTGATCTGACAAAAAAAAAATAAATACATTAACAAGCGATTTATTTTATAGTTGATGTGCCAGTCATTTTCAATTATTCTGTAGTTAATATTCACACAATCAAATAAATCTCAGTTCAGTCACTTTTATGTTAAGTGGAAATTGTGCTACTTTGGTTTTGGGACTTTACCTATAAAAGCAAAGGATTTCAGTACTTTCCACAGTGGCGAGGTCGGTTGTGGGGTGGCTGCTTTTCCTTTCCTCTTGCCTAGACCAAAGACAGAAATGGATGGTGATTAGCTTAAGCAAGTTCAAAACATATACAGGCACATCTCAAAAAATTAGAATATCATGAAAAAGTTCAATATTTTTTGTCACTCATTTCAGAAAGTGAAACCCATATATAGATTCATTACAGGGACAGTGATATATTGCAAGTGTTTATTTTAATTTTGATGATTATGGCTACAGCCCATATTAACCAACATTACAGCGGCCAACATTTCTATTTAAAAACTTTTTTAAAATTAATTTTATGTAATCTAATTTTTTGCCAAACTGAATTTGGGGTTTTCAGGGGCTGTAAGCCATAATCATCCAAATTAAAATAAATAAACGCTTGAAATATATCACTGTCTGTGTAATGAATCTATATAATATACGGATTTCACTTTCTGAAATGAGTGACCAAAAATATTGAACTTTTTCATGACATTGTAGCAGACACAAAATATGCATTTTGTAGAGTTGTAGAGACTTGAGTGAGTCAGACAGCATCTCAGTCAGGAAGCAGAGGGTAAACAGTAGACGGGGGGTTTAAGGGTGAATGTATTGTGATGTTGGATGTCATGCAGTGTGATGTGGAATGTCACGCAGATGTGAGATGAGCCGTGGGGATATAAGGGAGAACCGTGCCTGAATGCTTTAATGCTTTTCTGTGTATGACTGATGAGAGAGTGTTAATAAACTTTGTCTGTTCGTAAACTTGCCTCCTCATTTCCCACACTCTCCACAACATTCTAATTTTTGGGGAAATACACTTATGAAAGTCAGTGGTGGGCTTCATTTCCCTGACCAGTGAGCACCCCAGGATCCACTCTGTACATGTACAAGTACATTATCAATCCAGGGATTTATGGTGGAACAGCACAACATCACTGTTCCAACACCTTTTATGGAAAATCCACAGAATAGGTGTGTGGGTCTATTCTGACGCTTTAGAAAATTATATATATATATATATATATATATATATATATATATATATATATATATATATATATTTTTTTTTTTTTGTTACTTATTTGTACCCGTAGTTAGATTTGTTTTGCAGTCTGGTGACAAGCCACCAGCTGCCAGTCGCTGCGTGCGCAAGCGCCCCGTATCCCTAACCTGCATGTTTTTTTTTCCACAATATCTTTATTGAACCTTTTTTTTTTTAACAAACATGACACAAACAATCAAACACTAACACTAAAGTACTACAAAAAAAATGCACTAAAAACACCAACAACCACCAACAAAATCAAGTCTTCAACAGTGCTCCTCTGTTTAGTCTAGAGTCTAGACTAAACAGACAATCCATTACATAAGTATACATATTATATTCACCAGTTTGGAATTTACAAGGTCCACACACATCCTTCACCTTCTTCTTCAAAAGTTATGTTTAAATTTTTTACATAATCAATAAAAGCTCTCCATATATTCTCAAACACAATTTCCTTTGATTTCAGTATGTATGTTATTCTTTCTAATAAGGTTTGTTAACATCTGTCTTAACCACTGAGTCACATCTGGTCTATGAGTCTTTTTCCACAGTAGTGCAATACATTTTTTTGGCATTAAGCAAACTGAGGTCTATGAATGTTTTTTCACTTTTATTAAAGTTATGTTTTTCTGGGTACAGACCCAACAAAAACAGTTTAGGATTCAATATGATTTGTTTTGAAATTATTTTTTCAATTGTTACCCTCACCTCTTCCCAAAACATTCTAATTATTCTACATTCCCATACACAATGAAATAGGGTTCCTCTACTTTCCATGCATTTTGTGCACGTATCTGGTATGTTTTTGTTATATCTATTTAACTCCACCGGTGTAACATACATCCGCATTAACCATTTAAAATGTATCAATTTAAGACGTACATTTATTGATTTGGTTTGAGCTTCTGTACAAGCCAATTCCCATTGTTCCTCTGAAATTTCAGATTGCAGATCTTCTTTCCAGTAGTTTAATCTTTTCTGTGAGTTTTCACTTGAGGATAGTGTCAATGAGTTATAAAACTCTGAAATAATACCCTTTCTTTTACTATCTTTCATCAACATTTTTTCCAAGGATGAGTAAATAGGTCGAGTGAGAGCTTTATTTTGATTTGATCGAATAAAGTTCCTAAGTTGAAGATATTTAAAAAAATGTGTTCTATTAAGATTAAATTTGATCCTCAGCTCTTCAAAAGACATTATGTTATCTGCACATGGCAGATATAAATCTTGAATCTTTTGAATCCCTTTTAAATTCCATACTTTAAATACAGCATCCGCTCTCCCTGGTTTAAAATATTGATTACCCCATATTGGGCTAAATTGTGACAGTAAGTGTGGTTCTTTTAAATAGATTTTAGTTTCACACCATATTTTGATCATATGCTTTACAAATGGATTTTTAACTTGTTTTTGTAATTTTTTTGCCGAATCTGAGTATATGAATATGGGAAGAGGTAAAGGTAAATTGTATGATTCCATTTCAGTCCAGTGAGGGAGATCATTTGATGAAAAATAATATGTCATAGACCTCAGTTGTGCCGACCAATAATACAACATAAAATTTGGACATTTCAGACCTCCACGATCAAATGGTAAATATAATAAAGACAGACGTAATCTAGCCCTCCTGTTGTTCCATATAAATTCCACTAACTTTTTTTTAATTCTTGAGAATAAATCTAAAGGTGGTGGTAAGGGAATGTATTGAAATAAATAAAGTATTTTAGGTTAGATATTACTTTTATGTATATTGATTCTCCCGATCATCGACATTGGTAGTGACATCCATCTCTGAAGTAACTCATTAATATCTGTCATTAAGGCTTCGTAGTTGACACTGGCGACTGATTCTAGCTTAGGCACAATTTGGATTCCTAAATATTTAAACTGATTTACAACATTGAATTGATTTACCTCAGGGGTGTCTCATTTAGCATTAATATTGAAGATTTAGTTTTATTTATTTTATATCCTGATATTTCCCCAAAATTCTTTATTAAATTCAACAAAGTCGGAATTGATTTTTTAAGATTCGACATAAACAAAATTATGTCATCGGCATACAGGGAGATTTTATGTTCTGTTGGTCCAACTTTAATTCCATATATTTGTGAATGTAAACGTATCGCCATCGCTAAAGGTTCAATTGCCATAGTAAACAGTAAAGGTGAAAGTGGACAGCCTTGTCGACATCCTCTATTAATTTTTATTGATTTTGAAATATTGCTATTTGTTAGGATTTCTGCTGTAGCATTATTGTATATTATCTGAACCCATTTTATGAAATTATTTCCAAGTCCAAACCTTTGTAAGACTTCAAAAAGAAAGGGCCATTCGACTCTATCAAAGGCCTTTTCGGCGTCCAATGATAGGAGAGCTGTATCCGGTGCTTCTTTATTAGAATAAATAATATTAAATAGTCTTCTTACATTATGGAAGCCTTGTCTTCCCTTTATAAAACCATTCTGATCTCGATTAATAATATTTGGTAAAATTTCTTGTATTCGTCTTGCTAAAATTTTACAGATTATCTTAAGGTCGGCATTTAATAGGCTTATTGGTCTCATATTTTCACATTTATTAGAGGGTTTACCTGGTTTTGGCAACAGTATAATTAAGGCATTATTCATGTATGATGGTAAATTACTATTTTGAAATGCTTCTAAAACCATTTCCAAAAAAGGTTTTATTAATTTATTCTTAAATTTTTTATAAAGGTCAACTGGAAGACCATCTGGTCCTGCACTTTTTCCTGATTTCATATTATCAATGGCTAGCCCAACTTCTTCTTGACTAATTTTAGACTCCAGTATCTCCCTGTTTTCATTTGGAATACACGGTATAGATAGTCCGTTCAAAAACCCATTTAGTTTTGTTAAGTCAGATTCATTTTTGGTATCATATAATTTTTCATAGTAATCTCTAAAGGCTCTATTAATTTCTAAAGGATCTATAACTACCTGTCCCTTACTTATAATACTGGTAATTGGTGTTTTAAATTCTAATTGTTTAATCTGCCATGCCAATAATTTTCCTGATTTTTCACCTTGTTCATAAAAAGATTGTTTCAATCTTAGAAGACTCGAGGCAGCTCTATTCGCTGATTTTTTGTCATATTCAGCTCTCAAAATCAGTAATTCGTTCTCCAACCTTGGATCACTTCCTGCATACACTTTTTCTTGAAGAATTTTTATTTTATGTTCCAATTGGACTCTCTCCTCTCGAGTCTTCCTAGATTTTGAACCTGTATAACTAATAATATGTCCCCTAATAAAAGCTTTGAAAGCCTCCCACTTTACACATGCTGATGTTTGTGTAGTATTGATATCAAAGAACTCATCTATCTGTTTTTCTATGTACTTAACAAATTCCTCATCCTGAAGCCATTTATGCTGAAATTGCCATCTACCTGATTCCTTTGTCAATTTCTTATCTACATATATTAGACAGCAGGGTGCATGATCAGAGATCACGATGTTATCATAAAAGCAGTTTTGAATCTTGGACCTTAATTCTGTGGAGATCAAAAAATAATCAATACGTGAGAATGTCTTGTAGGTATTGGAATAACAAGAGTAGGCTTTAACTTGTGGTTTCATTTCTCTCCCTATATCTAGCAATCTCAATTCTTTCATAAAATGATTAATGGTCATCCTACACCCATTGTGCGTACAGTCCAGTTCTGTTGATCTATCTATACCGGGATTCAATGTACAATTAAAATCCCCTGCTATTATATGTTGCCCTGTAAGTGATGATAAGATAAGAAATAAATTAGCAAATAACTTTTGATCATCTATATTGGGACCATATAAGTTCACCAAATTTATATTGTCTAATAGCAAAGATCCTTGAATGATTAAATATCTTCCAAATTTGTCTCCAATTACATTTTTCACTTGAAATGGAACTGATTTATGTATGAGAGTCATAACTCCCCTGGCTCGGGATGAAAATGATGAGGTGAAAACACTTCCTTGCCATCTACTCCTAATTCTTTTTACATCCTCCTCTATTAGATGAGTTTCTTGTAAAAACACAATTTTTGAACCCATGTCTTTTATTTTATTCATAACTTGTTTAAGTTTTTTTTAAATTTTGTAGACCTCTGCAATTCCATGAAGTTAAATTAAGATTAACGCTTTGGTTTATGATCAATAGGGAGTTTGGGATTACCTTGCAGTGTAAACATGCTCATACAGAGAAGCAAAAACATGAGTGGTTGAACATTCATCCTACAAACTACACACAAACAAATCCCCCCTTCCCACATTTGTGGTGATCCCCCCAAAATCAAAAGAAAAATTCCATCTCCCGATATCGCCATCGACCGCTCCACACCCACGAGGATCAGCCAAAGCCACTCCTTCTTCATCCTCCCAATCACCCTAACTCTACTGCTTCTAATGACATAACATTAACTCTCTTCTGTAGTTTTCCAACTTAACTCCAAAATTTTTAGCAACTTTGTACATCATAGAGTTTTTTTTTAAATATATAATACAATCTATATTTTGTAAACTTGCTAGTTGCTTCAAATCAGTCAGATGCCTGTGCAAATGCTTAAATATTCTACCTTATATTTTGTTCATGCTTAGCTCCCACCAGTCTCTTCTTGGATCTTCTTGATGAACTCCTGCGCCTCCTCTGGGGTCTTGAAGATGTGTGTTCTGCCCCCATACGTGGTCAACAGTCTCGCAGGATGAATTACACCATGACGAATCCCAAGGTTGCGCAGCTCTTTACGTACGGGATCAAACTGCTTCCTCAATTGTTGGATTCCTGTGGCCAAATCTGGGTAGAACCGCACCTGCTGGTCCTGATGTTTAATCTCTCCTTTAGCTCGCGCAGCGTTGGAGATCTTCATCCTGTCTCTGTTGCTGAGGAACTTCATAATAAGCGTCCTCGGTGGTCCCTTATCTCTCGGTGGGCCGATTCGGTGTGCACTTTCTAGGACGACTGATGATTGCAGCTCCGCGCTGCCCAGCGCCTCCGGAATCCACTTTTCCAAAAAGGAACATGGGTCCCGACCCTTGGTTCCCTCCGGTTTATCCACCAGCCTCAAGTTGTTCCGTCTCAATCGGGACTCCAAATCCAGGACATTATCTTCCAGGCATTTATTTTTTTTTTCCAAAGTGCGCACCTTTAATTGAAGACCGGTGATGTCATCCTCAGCACTGGAGACACGAAGCTCCACCTGCGCCATTCGTTCTACACAGTCACCCAATTCTTTTCTCATTCCTTCCAACGCTGCCATAATCCCATCAAATTTAGTGGAAAAGTCTGCTCTCATTGAACTAATGGCAGCTAGCACTGCACCTTTGCCGTTGCCCACATTTACCGCACCGCTGCTAGCTTCCTCTGCCATATCTGGAGCTTTATCTGCTGCGTCACGGACGTGAAAGTCCGTTAATTTGGACTGTTTCGGCGGCTCGCTTTTTCCTCTACCTGATTTTCCAGCCTTAGGCTTCACCGACATATCCTCGCCTAAACGCTGGGATAGGTTCTGTCCCAAATGAGAGAGTTATTTGCCAATTTTTTTTTTCTCTAGGAGCAGAGCAGAGTGATACGTGTCCTTCTCACGTGGCCGCCATAACCGGAAGTCCTAACCTGCATGTTTTTGGTGTGTGGGAGGAAACCGGAGAAATCCCGGAGCAAACCCACGCAACACGGGGAGAACATGCAAACTCCACACAGATCACTGTTGGTCGGGGGCTGGGATCGAACCCACGATCCCCGCGCTCCCCCGGCCCAGGGTAAAACTGTGCTGCCACAGTGCTAACCAATGAATCACTTTATAAATCACTGGCTTGAAAATGCACTTGTATATGTTGACATTTCGGATCCTGGGGTCCACTTGACCTGTATCCACAATATAAACACAACATGCCGAGGGAGGCGGACCCCTGGCATGTGGAAACAGATTCTAGAAAGAAATTACACACAACTTAATGCACAGCACCAAAGTGCAACACGTACACAAACCAGGACTTTAACCAGGATTAACATATTTAATCGTTTTGCTCTCACAAGCGAATACTTCGGACAAAACAAGCGTGAATCAGCAGTTGGCTACTAGCTAGCTAGCTACTAGCTAACACTCGTTAGCCAGGACAGGACAGCGCTGTATCGCTCAAAAAAAGTGAGCTCACCACCAACAAGATAAATAAGCGAACAGATGCACAATATTACAAATCACGCACCATCAATGGTTCTCTCACATTCGTCTTCAGCTTGTCTGTAGTCCGGTTCTATGATGGGCTGCCATCTGTATCGGTGCGGGTCGCTCCCCTCACTGTGGATCTGCCACCAAGCACAGAAAACTCTGCACCTCTTCGTTGGACCACGGTGTAGATTTCCGCGAAACCTACAATGCCATCTCTATTTATATCGTATTTAATCGATGACCGAGTTTAGTCCGTGAACTATTGCAAATGGCAGTCGTGTAGATTCCACAGAAGACGGATGCTTTTGTGACGTTACGCCCTGACCAATCAGTGGCTCACAGTCTGTTGACGTCACATCTCGGCTCGACTCAGCACGGTTGTACCCTGGCCTCGAATAGGTGCGAAAATAGGACCTGTTAACCGGTGCTGGGAATAATGGAAAAGGCTACAAACCGGGCCGAGTCGTACCATGTAGGGCCAAGTGGGACCTAGTGGAAAAGGGGCTATAGTGTGTTACTGATGTAGCCTTTGTTACTTTGGTCCCAGCTCTCTGCAGGTCATTCACTAGGTCCCCCCGTGTGGTTCTGGGATTTTTGCTCACCGTTCTTGTGATCATTTTGACCTCACGGGGTGAGATCTTGCGTGGAGCCCCAGATCGAGGGAGATTATCAGTGGTCTTGTATGTCTTCCATTTTCTAATAATTGCTCCCACAGTTGATTTCTTCACATCAAGCTGTTTACCTATTGCAGAGGTTATGGACAGGTGTCTTTTATACTGATAACGAGTTCAAACAGGTGCCATTAATACAGGTAACAAGTGGAGGACAGAGGAGCCTCTTAAAGCTTCTGTGTGGACAAATCCGTTCCCACCAAGACCATACGGCGTCACTCAAACAACAAACCCTGGATCAACCCTGAGATAAAAACACTTCTGAGAGAGAAGAAGAGGATCTTCAGGTCGGGGAATAGGGAGATGCTGAAGTCCGTACAGAGGGAGCTGAGGAGAAAGATCAGAGTAGGCAAGGACAGCTTCAGGAAGAAGATGGAGGACAAGCTGCAACAGAGCGACATCAGCGGGGTCTGGAGAAACCTCAAAACCATCTCTGGGCTCCAGAATACCCCCCCCCCCCAGGCCACGGGGGGCAGGGAGTGGGCGAACAACCTGAATCTGTTTTTCAATAGGTTTGACCAACCGCCCTCCCCCCCTGTCTGCACAACAACCACTGCTGCCTCTAAAGAAATCAAGTCTTGCTGCCCACTCCCTACTCCACCAACACCCCCCCACTCCCAACACACAGCCCCCCATCCTGACCCTGACCAGGACCCAGGTGAGGACGGAGCTGAGGAAGATCAAAGCGAGGAAGGCGCCGGGACCGGACGGCATCAGCGCAAAGCTCCTCAAGTCCTGTGCAGACCAGCTGTGTGGGATTGTGACGTATATCTTCAACATGAGCCTGAAACTGGGGAGGGTACCACAGCTGTGGAAAACATCTTGTGTGGTACCTGTACCAAAAACTTCCCACCCCAAAGACCTGAACAGCTACAGACCGGTGGCCTTGACGTCCCACTTGATGAAGACCCTGGAGAGACTGCTCCTTGCTCACGTCCGCCCCCTGGTGGAACCAGCGATGGATCCACTCCAGTTCGCCTACCAGCATGGCATTGGGGTGGAGGATGCGGTGATCTTCCTCTGTTGGAAAATTGAATATATGGTTATCATTTTATTAATAACTCATGAAATGAAGATTGATATTCTTATATGTATGATGCTTTTTCTTATTAGTCATAAATACAACTTGTGCCTCTTCTTATAATCACCGTTAGTGACTAAGCTGCATCACCCTTCTGTTTATTCATCTGTGTGTGTGTAGGAGATAAATTGCATGAACACTCTTATCGCGGGGAGAACATCTGCTTCTCCACTCAGTAAAGGCAGAGAGGGGGAAACAACTCCATATATGGGCCTGCAACAAACCAGTGCTCATTCTCTGTCCCACCTGGAGAAGCCCGGGAATATGGTGAGGATCATGTTCTTTGACTTCTCCAGTGCTTTCAACACCATCCAACCAATGATCCTGAAGGACAAGCTGCTGCGCGCAGGGGTGGACCAGCACCTGTCATCATGGATCCTGGACTACCTCACGAACTGGCCTCAGTTTGTGAGAACCCGGGACTGTGTGTCCGACATGATCATCAGTAGCACGGGGGCCCCCCAGGGAACGGTGCTGGCTCCCTTCCTGTTCACTCTTTATACTGCGGACTTCTCACACAACACAACACACTGCCATCTACAGAAGTTCTCTGATGACTCTGCGATCATTGGCCTCATCTCCAAAGGAGATGAAGCTGAGTACAGAGGGCTTATCCAGGACTTTGTGGACTGGTGCCATCGGAACTGCCTCCAGATCAACGCGAGGAAAACTAAGGAGCTGGTGGTGGACTGCCGCAGGCATGGGCAGCCCCTCACAGCACCAGTAAATATACAGGGAACAGACATCGAGATGGTGACATCCTATAAGTACCTGGGTGTTCATCTGAACAATAAACTAGACTGGTCACACAATACTGACGCACTCTACAAGAAGGGACAGCGCAGGTTGTTCCTGCTGAGGAGACTCAGGTCTTTTGGTGTACAAGGGGCGCTGCTAAAGTCATTTTATGACACGGTGGTGGCATCAGCCATCACTTTTGGAGTGGTCTGCTGGGGCAGTGGCATTACTGCAGCCGATAGGAAGAGACTGAACAAACTGATTAAGAAAGCTAGCTCTGTCCTGGGGCAGCGCCTTGATCCGGTGGAGGAGATAGGAGAGAGAAGGACGGTGGCTAAACTGTCATCTCTGCTGGAGTCCGAGTAACACCCTATGCAGGACATACTGAATGCACTGAGGAGCTCATTTAGCAGCAGACTACATCATCCCAGGTGCACAACCGAGAGGTTTCGTAGGTCCTTCCTACCAACGGCTGTCAGACTGTACAACCTAAACAGGGCTGCTCGCAGAGATAGCAAAAAGACGTAACAAACTAATAGTTTTTTGAATGCAAAAGATGCAATAGACTTACACAATGGTCCCCTCCGGCATACAACTAGGAAAATACCGGTCACTATGGAGGGTGAGAATATGTATGGGCACATAATCATACCATGTAGGATAACTAAGTAGACGGTTATGCTGTTTCATCCCATCTAGCAACAATGCTCTGCACTGTGTGTGTTTATACGTATATTTACATATTTATTCCATCTAGCTACAATGCTCAGCACTGGATGTGTTTATATTTATATATCTATATATTTATTCCATCTAGCTACAATGCTCCGCACTGTGTTTTTATATATCTACATATTATTCCATCTAGCTACATTGCTCCGCACTGTGTGTGTTTATATACTTGCATATTTATTCCACCTAGCTGCAATGCTCCGTACTGTGGGTGTTTATATATTTACATATTTATTCCATCTAGCTACAATGCTCTGCACTGTGTGTTTATATATTCATATATTTATTCCATCCAGCTACAATGCTCTGCACTGTGTGTCTGTGTGTGTGTGTGTATATATATATTTTATAGTAATATGTACATATGTATATCAGCTGCTCTTGCTTGCTTGTTTTTTTCTTGCCTTCTGATTGTTGCTCTGAGTGTTGCTATCCCTGTGCTGTTGCAATCCTGGAATTTCCCCGTTGTGGGACTAATAAAGGCTTATCTTATCTTATCTTATCTTAAAGAAGAAGTTAGACGTCTGTGAGAGCCAGAAATGTTGCTTGTTTGTAGGTGACCAAATATTTATTTTACCAAGGAATTTACCAATTAATTCATTAAAAATCCTTCAATGTGATTTTCTGCATTTTTTTTCTCATTTTGTCTCTCATAGCTGAGGTATACCTATGATGAAAATTTGAGACCTCTTTCATCTTTTAAGTGGGAGAACTTGCGTAATTGGTGGTTGACTAAATACTTTTTTGCCCCACTGTATATGCATGCTGTGTGGTCCTGTACACCGGTTCAAAAGTTCTGGCAGAAGACATGTGAAGACCTGTCGGCATGGCTTGGGTATAGTGTCCTACCCTCACCCACACTTTGCATATTAGGTGATTTAAGTGAAATAAATATAGATGCAAGGATGTCACACATGGTTCTCACTGCCTTATGCAATGCAAAGAAAGCTATCCTCATGAACTGGAAATCAAGAAATAACTTATGCACGACTTATTATAAAAACTTACTATTGGATTATATTAGCCTGGAAAGAATGTCAGCCTCCTCAAATAGTCAATTGGCGGAATTCAATTCTCTCTGGTCCCCTCTTATTAATTCTATAATCTGAGGGGTGGTGGGCGGTGACTCACTCTCCTTGGCACCTCTGGCAGCTGGCTGTGCCCCGACCGCAGGTGTCTGGGGGGCCTGTTCCGGGGTGGCTGTCTGTCTGGCCTTGGGTGGGGGGCTGTGGGGTTGGCCGGGGGGGTTGGGCTGGGGCCTCTTGCCGGCTGGCCTCGCCCCTCCGTGGGGGGGGTCTGGGTCTGGCCCTGGGCCCCTGGTGCTGGGGGGGGGGGCGTTCCCCCCCCGGGCCAGGGTCGGGTGTGCGCCGGCAGTGGGGGTTGTCCCTGGTGCATCCTTGCGCGGTGGGGTCGTGTGTTTCCTGGGGCCCTGGTGCCGCCCTGGGGCTGGTGCCCGCATCCTGGGTCACCCTCCCCGTCCACTGGGGTCTGCGGGTGGGGGTGTGTGTGGGTGTGAGTGTGGGCTTGTGTATGAGCAGATGTGGAAGTGGGTGTGTGTTGAGTGAGCAGGTGGGCTTGTGTGTTTGTGTGGGTGGGTATGTGTGATGGTGGGTTGAGTTACGTGTGTGTATGGAAGCGGTTACTTGTGGGTAGATGTCTAGGGGGCGGAGGATGTGTATATTGGTAGGAGAGCTTTGTTGGGTGGCAGGGGTTGGGCAGTCCATCTAGTGGCATGGGGGCTGGTGTTTCGGGGCCTGCTTGTCCCGGCCGGCCTGCTGTTGTGTTGGGGGGTGAGGCACTTTGTTACATCGCCCCTGGTGTCATTGGCAGCGGGTGTGTGTTGGTGCTTGGGGGTGGCTGGGGGGTCACTGGCGCGGGTTGATGGCCATGTTTCCATTGGGTTGTTCCGGGGTGGCTGTGGTTGCAGGTGGCCTGCAGCTGTCGGTGTGCATCTGGGATGGGTGGTCGTGAGCCTGCGTGGGTGCTCGGGGGTGGCGCCTGGCAAGTTGGGCGCCGTGTGGGTCCGGCCCATTGTTCACTATTGTAACTGTTGTTGTCCATGTTCTTGTGTGTAAGATGAGTGGAAGTATGTTTGGCTGCCCCGTCATGTTAGTGGTGCTGGATCGCTGGGGCGTGATGCTGGTGGGTCCTGGGCTGTTTCCGCTGGCGGGCCTCGGCCTGGGTTGGGATTTGGGGGCAGTGGGTGGCCTCATAACACCAGTCTGCAAGCTGGCTTCTGGGGAAGGGGGGGCTTGCTTTTAGACCGCTTACTTCCCAGTCTTATTTCCCGCCCTCCCCCTCTCCCTGATCTTTTTTGTTACATTTAGGGCTTTGGGGTGGGGGTGTGCCGCACTGTGTCGGTGAAGGGGATACCTTTGCTGCGTGGCGGGGCTGCACTCACCTCAATTTTAATTGCATTTTAGACACTGAGGACTTGGGGGGATGGGGGCTCTGCTGCCCATGCAGTGGCTAACGATGCTTCAGTCACTATCCCCCCAATTTTAATTGCACTTTAGTACTCCACACATTTACACAGAATTATATCATATAACCGACACACACCCACCATGTTCTGTGCAGGGGGAGGGGGTGGGGGTCTTCCCCCACCCCTGTTGCCCTGCTCTTCCTGGGGGCGTGGGAGTCTGGTGGGGAGCCTGGGACCTATCATGTTGTCAAAATCCCTGGGTGCTACTAAATATATAGATACAACCAAGGAAGTGACAGGGGGCTGAATATGAGTCTAAGTGTGAGTGAGGGGGTGATGAATGGAGGTGGTGATGATGGGTCGGTTTTGTGTGGCGTTTTGCATGCCGGGTGGCATCTTGGGGCACCTGCGGTGGTCTGCTGATTGTTCGCTCAGATGGGCGCCGGGGGGTGGGGGTCTGCTTCTGTGGCCTGCGCCAGTGGCCTCCCTGGTCACTGCCGGGCACTGGTGCATGTTCAGGCTCGCTGCATCTGCTTCGCAGCCGCCTTTTGAAATAAAGGTGAATGAGGAGTGAATTTGAGTGGGTACTGGAGTGAGAGAGAATGGGACGGTCTGGGTGAGTGAGGGGGTGTGCATGGGAACATGTGGGTGTGAAGGTATGGGGAGGGGTGTGCCTGCGAGTCGGGAGGTGCTGGATTAAGGGGGGTAGTGCCTCTCGGCAACGTGGGCTCCCCTGGGCAAGGGGACTTCTTTGGACGTGGGGGTCCCTGGGGTGTGCGACGGAGGCGCTGGGGCGGGGCCGCTGTGGGGGTGCCTGGGGGGGCTCGCACCGGGGGGCACCGGCTGGTCTCTGTCCTGGGGGGTGGGGTCGCTGGTTGGCCCCGCTGGGGGGGTGGGGGTCGGGCGGGTCCGGGGGTTTGGGCTCACCGCGCCGGCCGCCGGGCAGCCTGCCCTCCCTTGATCGTCCCTCCGGGGGTGGATGCCTGGCTTTCCTGGAGCTTGCTGACCTCGGGGCTGGGGGTTGGTGGCGCTGCCTTGCCTGCTTGGGGTTCCCGGGGGGAGAGCTGCTGCAACCGGCCCTCCGCTCGTATGTTTCCTGACAAACCACTCACATGCACACACTTATTTTGCGCGCGTTCTCATATATATGCACACAGACATACACACACAAGTGTCTCTCCTTTAACAGGTGCAGAGACCAGACTCGTGTCGAGACATCTTCGGTGGAAGAAGCAGTTTGTCTTTTGTTTGTTTTAGTTGTTGTTGTTGTTGTTGTTTTTTTGTCTGTTCCCCTCCCTTTTCTTTTCACCCTTCACACACTTCTTTTCCCTCTTCCCCATCCTGTTGGGTCTTCCATGGGTAAAACAATTAAAGTATTAAAAGTTGTTACAGGAGGAGTTTACAACAATATACAGTGCACAGTTAGGTACTGTATAAGCTCCTCTTGGCAAAGTAAATCTGTTTTGGCACAATAAGGGTGACAGATCCCTGTTCTGTTTGCCTAGCTGCATGACAGCACAAGGGGAAAAAAAAAAAACAAAACATGCCAGCCGGTCCTGCCCCGCTCACTTTCATTTCAGATGCTGGCGAACCCGTTGTGACCCCCTGCTTCTCTGTACCTCCCAGCCGAACTCCGGAAAGAGGATAAGTCATCCACTCGGCTCCATCCACTGTTACGGGCATCCCACAGCGCCGCCCAGTTCCCTCAGCTAGGGCAACTTGGACCCAAGCGCAGGCACCCTCCCGTGATGGCCCTGGATGGGGTTGGTCCTGCTCATCTTCCAGAATACTAGGCCAAGGTTCGTCCATATTGCATCGTCCAACACCCGCGGAACCAGCCGGTCCCACAAGCTACAGCCCGACCACCTCTCTCCACTACCGCTGGTGATCATGAAGCCAAGTCAGTAGAAAAGGTCACAGCCAATCACATTTGCTCTGCTGGTGGTCACCACAAACTGCAGATTGGCTACCTCCGCCGCCTTGTATCTAGTCATCAGCTCCAACAAACCCACAATGGGCAATCTATTCCCACCATAGCCACAAAATGGCGTTGAAAGACCTCTCACTCTGTGATATGGGAAAAAGCTCCTCACAGTAGGCTAGTTCAGCATGGACCTCACTGAGCCCATGTCCACCGGTAACGGCACCTCCTCGCCATCCAACTTCACTATACATTATGTACGGCCATCTGCGCTCGGGGAGACGGTGTGAATCCCTCTGGGATTAATAAAGTATACAAAAAAAACATTCTCTCTAGGACCCTTTTTTGGGGGGGGGGGGGGGGCTTTAAAGACTAAAGACACTGTTTTAATTATAAATGTTTTATCCACATTTATGTCAGGGCAACAAATATTCAGACAGATTTAAGCAGAATTTTATCATTTTTTAAATGATAGTTATTTAATGGAATAGAGGAAACTGAATTAAACTTTTAGGTTCTGCAATTTTTTATTTATTTATTTTTTTTAACCGTTGTGATTGCGCTCAGAGTTTTTTGAGTTGTTTTAGTACTATATATATATATATATATATATACAGTATATATATATAAATCTGTGTGTGTGTGTGTGTGTGTGTGTGTGTGTGTGTGCGCTCTAGGGAGTCATCTCCTGTGTGACCACTGTGTTAAAATGATATTCTAAAAAGTATTTTGATGAGGTTTTCTGTTATGTAGTGCAAGAAAAGTATCAAAACCCTTTTGAATTATCTGGATTTCAGTATTGCTGTGATCTGATCTACATCTAAGTCCCAAGTCCTTAGAAAACCAAGTGCTTCAGTTCCTTAATGATAAAGACATTAAGGTAGAAGCCAATGTGATCTCAGCCTGTTATGCTTTACCGAAGAAAGATAACAAAACAAAGAAATCAATTGTGATGCGCTTTGTGAACAGGAGGGTGAAAAATGACATACTGAGGCAGGCCAAAAAACTAAAGGAAACTCAAGTTTACCTAAATGAACACCTGACAAAAAAAAAAACGCTGAATTAGCACGGCAGGCACGGATGCTAAAGAAACATAATAAGATACAGACAACCTGGACAAGAAATTGTAGAATTTGGATTAAACTAAATGGAACACCTGAGCAAGCAAAAAGTATAATGATCAGAGATGCTACTGACTTAGATAAATACAGATGAACACTGACTATGAAACACAGAGTGAGGAAACTCAAACTCTAAAAATATGCCACTATGCTGAACATAAACCACAAGAGATGGAGAATGATATTGATCCTGATAACCACTTTTTCAATAATATTCATAACCACTGTGAATATTACACTGAAAAGCAATTCAAAAGTCAAGTGCAATTAGATGGTAAACTGTCAATAATACACTTCAATAGCAGAAGTCTTAACAAAAACTTCTCACAGATTCAGGACTATTTAAAACAGCTAAACAGAAAATTCACAGCTATAGCAGTCTCTGAAACCTGGCTTAATGCAGACCAGGCTCCCCTGATGGCAATAGAGGGATATCAGATGTTTAACATTAACAGATCTCAAAAAAAGGGTGGTGGTGTTGCACTGTATATTGATGACCTATATAGATGTAAGCTTGTAAATGAAATGTCCTCAGCACTACCAGGGCTTCTGGAATGTGTTACTGTTGAGATTGACCTAGACAAAACAAAAAATCTAATCATAAGCTGCATATACAGAACGCCGGGAACTTGCATTGAGACATTCAGAGATAAATTAGTCGAGCTGTACAATAATATTACTAGTAAGAAAATGGTAGCAATTTGTGGAGATTTCAATATTGATCTACTTAATCCACATCAACAAAATGTAGTTACAGAGTTCATGAACTCTATGTACAGCATGAGTCTATATCCCACAATAACACATCCCAGTAGAATCACAGTTCACTCTGCTACACTTATTGAAAACCTGTTTGTCAATGTTCTCGACAAGAAAATAGAAAGTGGATTATTGATAAATGATATAAGCGACCACTTGCCAATCTTTGCACTTATCCATGGCCACACGGGGCCCAACCCAGAAAAAATCTCAAAATCGTTCAGACACAAATCACCAAACGCAATCAGTTCTTTTAAAGAGGACTTGCTGAAGCAAGACTGGACAGAAGTCTATGTATCAGATGTAAATGAAGCCTATGACACATTTACAAACATTGTAACCACTCTTTATGAAAAAAACTGCCCATTAGTTAAAAAAAAGCTTAAACACAAATTTACTGACAAACCATGGCTAACCAAAGGACTACAAAAGGCGTGTAAAAAGAAAAATTTATTATATAAAGCTTTCATAAAGAAAAGGACAAAAGAAGCAGAGCAGCGGTATAAAACATACAAAAATAAGTTAACATATATAATAAGATGTAGTAAAAGAGACTATTACAGTAAAGAACTGGAAAAAAACAAAGACAATATTAAAAATACATGGACAATAATCAACAGTATCCTTGGAAATAAAAGCAGAAATACCAGCTACCCAACTAACATTCCAAAAAATAATAAATCGACTCCGAATGTGAATATAGCTTCACCTGCAGATGAATTTAATAATTTTTTTGTTAACATTGGACCTAAACTGGCCCGAGAAATACCCACTACGGTGCCAACAGGTGATTCAATATGCAATAACACTGCTGTAAAAGACACCATCTTCATAAAGAACACAGACGAAAGAGAGGTCATTGAAATTGTTAAATCGTTCAAAAGTAAAACATCTACTGACTGCGATGGTATTGATATGCTACTAGTCAAAACTGTTATCGAATGCATAGTGAAACCACTGACGTATATCTGTAACCTGTCTCTCCAATCAGGTATATTTCCCAATGCAATGAAAATAGCTAAAGTAATTCCGATTTACAAGACAGGCGACAGAGGGGAACTCTCCAACTACAGACCAATTTCACTATTACCGCAATTTTCCAAGATACTTGAAAAAATATTCTATGAGAGAATTGACAACTTCATACTGAAGAATGATTTATTGTGTGAGCAGCAATATGGGTTCAGACACAAAAGGACAACAGCATATGCCTTAATGGAATTTACAGAAAAAATATCAACAGCCATTGAAAATAAAGAGTATTCAGTTGGAGTATTCCTGGATCTTAAAAAAGCATTTGATACAGTAGATCACAATTTATTATTAAAGAAACTACAAAATTGTGGTATCAGAGGGGTAGCACTGTCCTGGTTAAGAAGTTACTTAAAGAATAGATATCAGTTTGTATGTGTTAACAACAAAAACTCAGAGCTACTGAAGGTCACCTGTGGAGTCCCACAGGGTTCAGTTTTGGGACCATTATTATTCAATATGTATATAAATGATATATGTAAAGTTTCAGAAAAAATGGACTTAATATTGTTTGCTGATGACACTAACCTGCTATGCAGTGGAAACAATTTGGAACAACTTCTGGATACACTCGGAAAGGAATTAGGAAAGCTGAAACTGTGGTTTGATTCAAACAAATTAACGCTCAATTTAAGCAAGACAAAATTTATAGTCTTTAACAACCATCACAACTACCCAGTACCCAAACTCAGTGTAAATGGTGTAGAGATTGAAAGGGTATCCGAAACTAAATTCCTTGGAGTAATAATTGATAACAAACTGTGTTGGAAGCCACATATTAATTATATAAAAGGTAAAGTATCCAAATCAATTGCAATATTACACAGAGTGAAAAATTTGCTGAATCAACCCACACTATACACCTTGTATCATTCATTAATACTCCCATACATGACATATTGTAATGAAGTATGGGGAAATACATATAAAACAAACATATATCCACTCTTTATGCTTCAAAAGAGAGCTATTAGAATAATCAACAAAGCAGCTTACAGGGAACCAACAAACCCACTTTTTCTTAAACAAAAAACTCTCAAGTTGAAAGATCTGATCGACTTTAAAACCGCAATAATAATGTTCAAAGTGAAGAATCTATCACTGCCCGCAAATATCCAAAAGTTGTTCCAAACAAGGGAGAAACGATATCACTTCAGAGGAACATGTATATTTCAAAAGCCTACAGTGAGAACAACTACCAAGCAACACTGTATTTCAGTGCAAGGTGTCAGATTATGGAACGATTTTGGACCTGAATTAAAATCATGTACAAAGCTTGGACAATTTAAACAAAAACTAAAGGAAGAAATACTCCAAACATATTTACAAGACGACATGTAAACTCACATAAGGATTGACATTTCCAGCCTGTGTTCAATTCAATTCAATTCAACTTTATTTATATAGCGCCATTTCACAACAACAGTCATCTCATAGCACTATCAACTGTAGGGAGGACCCCCACAGTTGCAGAAAGACCCCAGCAATCAGGCGATCCCCTGTGAGCAAGCACTTGGCGACGGTGGAGAGGAAAAACTCCCTTTTAACAGGAAGAAACCTCCAGCAGAACCAGGCTCAGGGAGGGGCAGTCATCTGCTGCGACTGGCTGGGGGGTGAGGGGATAGAGAAGAAGAAAAGAACAGACATGTAGAGAGCAAACAGCACGATGGGGACTCAATCTATGGGAGAGAACAAACAAATGTTAATGACCAGCAAAAAAAAAATATTTCATAGAGAGTGAGGAAAGGAGTGAGGCCCAGTGCATTACTGGAGGTCCCCCGGCTGACTAAACCTATTAGCAGCATAACTAAGGGAGGGTTCAGAAAACACATGATCCCTCCCTAATTGTAGGCTATATCAAAAAGGTAGGTTTTAGCCCTATTCTTAAAAACAGAGATCGAGTCTGACTCCCGAATCCAGATTGGCAGCTGATTCCACAGGAGAGGAGCTTGATAACTGAAGGCTCTGCCTCCCATTGTACTTTTGGAGATTCTAGGTATTACAAGTAAACCTGCATTTTGGGAGCGTAGTGCTCTGTTAGGATGATACGGTAGTATCAGATCTTTTAAATAAAAAGGAGCCTGATTGTTTAGAGCTTTGTAAGTAAGAAGAAGGATTTTAAACTTAATTCTAAACTCTATGGGAAGCCAATGAAGGGAGGCCAGAACCGGAGAGATATGATCTCTCTTTCTAGTACCTGTTAAAACTCTTGCTGCAGCATTTTGGATCAGCTGAAGACTTTTTAAAGATGTTTTAGGACAACCTGATAATAAAGAATTACAATAATCTAATCTCGAGCTAACAAAAGCGTGGATCAGCTTCTCAGCATCACTCTGAGACAAGATGCTCCTAATCTTGGCAATATTACGCAAATGATAGAAGGCAGTCTTAGAAACAAATTTAATATGTGAATTGAAGGACAAATCCTGATCAAAAATAACTCCAAGGTTCCTCACAGAGCTATTAAGAGAAAGAGTAACTGCATCCAAACTGAAAGTTTGATTTGGAAAGGAATTTCTAAGGTTTTTTGGACCAACAAGAATGACTTCAGTTTTATCTGAATTTAATAGCAGGAAATTACAAGTCATCCAAACTTTGATTTCCTTAAGACAGGCTTCTAACTTGGCTAATTGATTAGTATCATCTGGCTTCATTGACAGGTATAATGTTGTGTTATAGCTTAGTTTTTCTTTTTTCTCTGTGACACTACAGTATGTCTTAGATTTGTTTTTGAATAGTAACCGCTTAACTTAGACTAGCTCAGTTTTCTTTTCTCTCAGTCATATTTTGTCTTAGCCTTGTTTTAAATTGTAATCGCTCTTGTCTTGTTTTCTCCTTTTTCTCCTTTGAATTCTTGGATGGAATATGGGTGGGCAATATAAGCTGCGGCTTCAGCCATCACCCATTTCGGATAACTCACGTGGAATTGTATAGTAGAAGGAGTCTTTGTCTAATTTGACCTTGTTGTTATATTATACAGTTTCTTTTAACCTGTAATGTACTATCCGAAATAAAATAAATAAATAAAGTCGGGATGGGCAACATGGCCTAAAAATGATATCATGATATTTCTGTCAATTTTCACGATAATAATATTTTTCACAATATTATAGAATGCACTTTTTCTTTTAAATTTATACAAAAATGACAGTTTCACAGGCCAGCAGTTACTTACCTTAAATATATTCAGGAAAAAAAAAATCTCATTTCTCTAGTTTATCAATAGCAGCTTAGATTTAGTTTAAAATATTTTTTAGTTGCAATATTGTAAGAAAATTATATAAACTCTTACATCTTAACTGCACAAAGATGATGGGTTTTATGGTAAATCACTTTATCTGCATTACTGTCATTGCACTGACCTGTCTTGGGGCTTTTTGGCTCTCAATACATTGAACAAATTTATTTATCTTTTGTTCTTATTAAAGACAAGAATAGAAAGGAGATGTCTTTACCTTCTTTGAAGGTAAAGACATCTCCTTTGAAGGTAAAGACATCTCCTTTCTATTCTTGTCTTTAATAAGAACAAAAGATAAATAATTAAAAGAAGACAAAATGAACCTACTTGAGTTATTACATTGAACAAATTGTTTTGTTTTTTTTCTTTCTTCTTTGGGTGGTTGAATAAAATCAAGATGAAGCAGCCAAAACGGAATGAAAATACAACTACATTCACTTCAAGCATGTTACATTCTGAACAGGGGAGGACCCAGGAGAAAATATGACACAAGAACACAGCTGTGAATTGCAGCAGGTGAGTATACTCTTTATTTTTTCTCTTTCTGCTTAGAAAAATGCAGGTGGTCTTGCTGCTCGAGGAAAGAGCATGCCTGGAGGAAACAGGAGAGGCAGAGAGGTGAGTGGGGAGCAGAACTTATGGCAGTAGCAACACTGAAAATTGGGAGATTAAGTAGTGACTGAGACTGAGTGTGCTTACTTGTGTTTGCAGCTGAGGAAGCAGTGAAGTGAGTAGTCCTCTTGGGGTTTTGTCCAAGGTAGATGTCCTGGCCCGGGGGGATGACAGTTCCATTTTATGCAACTCCAGCGTCCAGGTAGGGCAAAGGAGTGTGAGTCGGGGGGGAACAGGAGTGAGCGGGCAGACAGGCAGGGTGGGGAGCACAGGCAGGAGCCAAGGAGCTAGGGTGGCAGCTGAGCAGACAACAAAGTTCCTGGAGACAAGGAGCAAGGAGGTTAATCACAGAATTAAACAGCTGAACTTTTAAAGTGCTTTCAAAAGTGGCAGTGATCGCACAGTTGACCAAAGTTACCGGTGAAACGATCCCACAGGGCTCTAGTTCCACACAGGCTCTTAAATAGCTAGGGACTAGGCATCCGCAAGTGGAAATGATTTACCAGCTGCCACTAATAAGCTCTATCCTTGGCTCCTGAAGTGAAGAGTGGCAAGAGAGAGACAAACACTGCCCAGGGAATAATTAATGACCAACACAAACAACAACTGTGCTCACCCAGCCATAACAGAGCGGCACATTGTCTGACGTTAATACCGCTCTAGTGGTGTTGTTGACGTGCGGAAAAAAATGCAGGCAGATTCTTCAACTTGCTGTACCATTTTTTTTTTGTTTTTTTTTTCAACATGGCAGCAGTCTGAAACAGAAACTGAAAGGTAAATATTTCCACTCAACTGGATGTAGACAGTCTGACTTTGGAGCTGCCGGTACCCGTGCCATGTTTGTTTTGCCATTTCTATGCTAATGTGTAACTTTTGTTGGCAGTGTAACAGTGTGACGTCATCATGCGGCAGACCCCAAATATCGCGATATTCATTTTTACACCGGAATCAAAATTTATACCACTGTTTCTGTGAATAGTACAATATGGCACATGCCTAGTCCCAAGTATAGACAAACACAAAGTGCTTGACCTACTGTAATACCACACAAACAATTATAATATTCTGTGTCTTTATTGGGCACATCCATTAAATATTCACAGTGCAGGTGGACAAAGTAAGTGAACTCTTGTATTTAATAACTGGTCAAACTTCCTTTCACAGCAATAACCTCCAAAAACTGCTTTCAGTAGCTACTAATCAGACCTGCACAATGTTCAGCTGTGTGGGAGACTGAATTTCTTTCTGTGCTTCTAAAAAGTCAGACCAGTATGCTTTAAAATGACAAAATGAACAACATTTAATCACACTCTTTATATTACTAATATAATTCATAAGAACACACTCACTCCTCTGTCTAGATCAAAGCCCAATCACCTTTTTTTTTCCTGTTTTAACCTCAATATAAAGAAATGTGATTAAACAGGCAACATAATGCAAATGCACAATTAAATCACACCTGTATAGATTTACTGTATATTATAACCCCCAGCCGAAGATGAGATGATCAAGAGGAAGGGCGTGGTATTTAAATGACAATCGTTTCCATCCATCAGATCACCAGATACACATGGATTAAGACACCATCTCTCACCACCCTAGACTGCCTTGCTGCCATTAGTACCTTGATGCTTTCAGAAGAATCCACGTGGCTCTTCATCACAGAGGGGAGGGGCTACACCTTTAGTGTCTGAGAGGAACATCTCCTCTGGCAAAAAGAACACTACAGCTTAGAAGTCATATGATTTGTTACATCACAGGTCATGTGACTTCATTCTGCATTTCTTTCCAAAGTTACTTCCTGTTTGCTCATTATAACGAAGGATGGTGTTTGGATGGAGACTGAAAGTTCTTGTTTTTTATGTTTTTTTTTAATTTGAGTAAGTTTAATGAATACTCTTTAACACTCTACAACCTGGATGCTTAAAATATGACTCTGCACAGACATTTCTAGATGTTTCATCTTGTTGACAATTTTAGGGTATTAACCCTGAAAGTTTTTCTTCCTGTAAACTTAAGTTTTTACTGAGCATTGTGTATTGGTATTTTCTTACCACACATAAATTTATTCAATACTGCAATGGAAAGATGAAGTCAGACGCTAAAAACACTGCATCCATCAACTTGAACAACTTTCACAACATTAGCCCAGCTGTCGGGAGTTAGCAACCAGGCTCACTGGGTTGAGCTTCCAGCTTGTCAGGAGTCAGACATCCTGCAGTGCTGCATATTCCTTGGAGAGGTCTTGTAGACCTTGTCTGGAGACTGGAGGCTCTAGGGTTGTCTTGGCCTGTGTTGCAGATGAAAATATATCTATACATTTTGAAGTATAGAGATATCGCCCAGCCCTACCTCATCCTACCATTTGTTTTAATCGTTACAGTAATGAGAGCACCTCACCTAGGACACAGATGGGATAGCGTTCCACCATACCCGACACACCAATATACTAGATCAAGCAATTTGAAGCTGTACCATAGCAGTCTAACTTAACAAAAATGGCAAAAAGTAAATGTAGGATAAACCACATGTAATAGCCAAGCACTGGAAAGAGAAACTGTGAGACTTACATAGTGTCATACAGTGGACCAATGTATCAGTTACACACATGGCCAAGAGTTCAACAAAAAACACACAACAAAAAGTGTCTTGCGTTGTTTTTACCCCATAGAAGGGACAATTAAAGCTGCACCCTTATTCTTTGGTCTCTGATTTTGTGCAGCAGCTATTTAAAAACAAGTTTCTAAGGAGACCGCAGGTGGATGTGTGGCAGATTATTAGTAAAACCTCCATGTTCAGCTGAGTTTAATGAATGTTGCAGTAGACAGTATTTCTTGTTTGTCACTGGGAGATCCTGCCTCCACAACCATAAAGATTTTCATTGTGATTCAGAGCATAAAAAGCTGTCTCCACGTGAAGGAGACATGAGAGCTATCTGGTTTTGATACATTGCAGACATTCAGAATACACTCGGGATTTTTCATTATCAGTTTAGCATAGTTCCTCTTCATCATCATCATCATTCTATCACTCTATCACTCTATCACTTCACACTATCACTCTATCATCACTACCATTCTATCACTCTATAAATTCAGTTCAAGAAATCTGTCAGTGTGTGTGTTTGTCAGTGTGTCACAATCATAGGACCGCCTATGATGTTGCTATGATGTCTTCATGACGTCCTATGATATTCCTATGATCTCAGGCATCATGGGACTCGCAATGATGTCATATAGACAATAGGACTGGCTAAAAGATCATAGGATTGCCTATGATGTTCATCTACATGATGTCTATATGACAACATACTGTATAGACACCATACTGCCTATGATGTTCCTATGATGTCTACATGATGTCCTATGATATTCCTATGATCTCAGGCATCATAGGACTCACGATGCCGTCATATAGACAATAGGACCGGATAAAAGATCATAGGATTGCCTATGATGTTCCTACCTATGACGTCTACATGATGTCTATATGACAACATATAGACACCATACTGCCTATGATGTTCCTATGATGTCTGCATGATGTCCTATGATATTCCTGTGATCTCAGGCATCATAGGACTCATGATGCCGTCATATAGAGGATTGCCTATGATGTTCCTACCTATGATGTCTACATGATTTCAATATGACAACATATAGACACCATACTGCCTATGATGTTCCTATGATGTCTGCATGATGTCCTATGATATTCCTATGATCTCAGGCATCATAGGACTCACGATGCCGTCATATAGACAATAGGACTGGATAAAAGATCATAGGATTGCCTATGAGGTTCCTACCTATGACGTCTACATGGTGTCTATATGACAACATATAGACACCATAGCATAGTCACCTATGATGCTCCTTTGATGTCTACATGATGTCTATATGAAGTCATATATACACCGTATAGACTGATTCCAGAATGTGTGTGTGTGTGTGTGTGTGTGTGTGTGTGTGTGTCACAGTGTCTATGCCTATGGTTTCTAGATAAGGTGAGAGACAACATAGGCACATCATAGGCTCAGTGATGCATCAAAACTTTGTTAAACAAGCAAAACAATACAGTGCATTGGCAATGGCAAGTATTGGCATTAAGGAGATCCCTGTTTCAACCCAGGCATACGTATACAAGGTAAAGTTCATCATTACATTGTTAAACAAGAAAAACAATACAACGGCACGTTGGCAATGGCAAATATTGGCATTAAGGAAATCCCTCTGCCTGGCTTCAACACAGTCTTACGTATCCAAGGTAAAGTTGATCATTTTATGGATGCTCCTCTTCCTGAACAGGGTTGAAATCCACTTTTTGCTCAGATCTACTTTCATTATCCTGTTCATGAACTAGAATTGTGGTGCACCTATCCCTCAACCATGGAATGTACAATAAAGCCTTTTTTAAAAGTCTTCTTCTTCTTCTTCTTCTTCTTCTTCTTCTTCTTCTTCTTCTTCTTCTTCTTCTTCTTCTTCTTCTTCTTCTTCTTCTTCTTCTTCTTCTCTCAGTTACTGGTGGATAGCAAACAACTGAAAGCTACATACTGCCACCCACTGCACAAGAGTGTGTAACATTATGCAATCTGAGCCCGACCCCCAACCAGTGGTCCGAACGAAGGAAAAGAAGACGACCCATGAGATGGACAGCAATAGAGTAAAGAGAACTGCTGCACATCAGAAACGATCCCATGAAGATGAAACACCTGAGGTTCGAGCAGTACGTCGCAGGCATGACTGTGAACAACAGAGCCGTCTTAGACAAGAGGAGACCCTTCCACAATGGGCATGCAGAAATCATCATCACTCTATAAATCACTCTATAAATTCATAGAATCTCTGTCTCTCAGTGTGTCACGATTATAGGACCACCTATGATGTGCCTATGATGTCTGTATGATGTCCGATGATGTTCCTATGATGTTGACGATCATAGGACCGCCTATGATGTCCCTACGATGCCTACATGATGTCTATATGATGTCATATAAGCCATTAGACTGATGTTCCTATGATCGCTACATGATGTCTACATGACATCATATAGCCCATAGGACTCGCCACAAGATCATATAATTCAAGAAAAATCTGTCAAGATGTCACAATCATAGGACTCGCTAAAAGATCAAAGGCAGGCATCCCTCACGATCATAGGACTCGCTATGACATCATCAAAGATCAAAGGCAGGCATCACTCACGATCATAGGATTTGCTATGACATCATCAAAGATCAAAGGCAGTCATCAATCATGATCATAGCACTAGCTATGACATCAAAGATCATAGGACTTGCTATGACACCATCCAAGATCAAAGGCAGGCATCACTGAACGAGTGCTGACGTGCTTGCTTACACCCTTGCTTACACCTGCTTTCTTCTTCTTCTTCTTCTTTTAGATTTGATTGGCGGTTGGCAACCAGCTTACAGGTGCATTACCGCCACGTATTTGGTGTTGTTCACAACATTATAAGTCCACTTCTATTCTACACCTGCTTTCTACGGGCATGCAGAAATACATGCTTATACTTGAGGTTTCTACGGGCATGCATGGGCATGCATGGGCATGCACTAGTATAAGAAATATATACAATAAATGTTAGCAGCTTATTAAAGAAAAACTGATTAAGAAAAAATGGAAAATGGACACACAAAAAGGAAGCATAATCATGAATTGCATTTTCTCAGTTTATACAAGATACCACAATGTTATCGACAAAAACTGAGTGTTCTTTGGCCCTCATTTATAAAAAGTGCATAGAAATGAGCGCACATTCTGATATAAAAATGACTGTACACCAGCATCCACATATCATTTCTTCAACCTCCTCCTCTGTTTAAAAATGGTTGTTCCACTTTTACATAGATAGCTTCTTTGACCCCTCTGTCTAAGAGGAACATCTCTGGCAAGAAGAACACTACAGCTTAGAAGGCATGTGATTTGTTATATCGTCTGCCATGTGACTTGGCTCTGCATTTCTTGGCAGAGTTACTTCCTGTTACTCATTACAACTGAGAATGTTCTCTCATGATGACTCTCATGATGGATATTCAATCAAGGATTCAATGGATCCACCCCTACCCCCACCCCTCGGTATGCGGTATGGAGTCACTGGGGCCTTGTTCTGGAGCCAGGCCTGGGGGAGATGATGATGGCAACCATCTGGTGTCTGGGTTTCTGCCCATGGGACCCGGCCAGGCTCAGCATGAGTGAGCCTCATGGGTCTAGCCTCCAGTAGGCTCACCATCTGCAGGAAGGATTATGGGGTCTGGTGCTATGTGGATTGGGTGGTAGTCGAAGGCAGAGACCTTGATGGTCTAATCCCTGGCTTATTAAACTGGCTTTTCGAATATGGAATGTCATCTCTCTGGTTGAGAAAGCGTTTTGAGTTTATGCATGAGGTTGAGAGATAGTGGATAGATATAGCCGGGCTCATCTCGATGCACAGCTTGGGTTCTGGAACCAGTCTCCTTGAGAGAGGTTGGACCTTTGTCTTTTCTGGAGTTTTCCTGGTTGAGAGGTGGCAGGCAGGGATGGATATTCTTGTATCCAAAATCTGACCTCCTCTATGTTGGGATTCTCCATGGAGGAAAGGGTTGTTTCCCTGCCCATTCGGGTTGGGAAACAGGTCCTGACCATCATTTGTGCCAAATGATGTTCAGAGTACTGACACTTTTTGAGTCTCAGATTGGTGTGCTGGAAAGTGCTAATTTTGGAGACTCCATTGTCCTACTGGGGGACTTCAATGTGCTTGTGGGCAATGACAGCAAAACCTGGAGGGGTGTGATTGGGAGGAACAGCCTGCCTGATTTGAACCCGAGTGGTATTCAGTTATTGAACTTCTGTTTTAGCCACATTTTGTCCATAACAAACAACATGTTCAAGCATAAGGGTGTCCATATATGCATTTTGCTCCAGGACACCCGAGGTTGCAGGTCAATGATCAAATTTGTTATCATCTCACCAGACCTGTGACCATATGTCTTGGACACGGGTGAAAAGAAGTGCAGAGCTGTCAACCGATCATGGCCTGGTGGTGAGTTAGATCCGATGGCGGGGGAAGAAGCCATTCAAACCCTGTAGACCCAAACATAGGTCTTCAAGGACTCCCACCTCTGGAAGAACTTCAAACACATTCCAAGGGAGACTGGAGACATGGAATCTGAGTTGGCCATGTTCTCCAACTCCATTGCTGAAGGGGCTGCTCAGAGCTGTGGCCGCTAGGTTGTCAGTGTCTGTCATGGTGGCAACTCCCAAACCAAATGGTGGATGCCAGAGATGAGGGGAGCCATCAAGCTCAAGAAGGAGTCCTACCAGGCTTGGTTGGCTTGTGAGACTCCTGAAGCAACTCAGTTGTACCGGCAGAACATATGGGGTGAAGTTCTTCTTCTTCTTCTTCTTCTTCTTCTTCTTCTTCTTCTTCTTCTTCTTCTTCTTCTTCTTCTTCTTCTTCTTCTTCTTCTTCTTCTTCTTCTTCTCTCGGTTACTGGTGGATAGCAAACAACTGAAAGGTGCATACCGCCACCTACTGTACAAGAGTGTGTAACATTATGTCATCTGAGCCTGACCCCTAAATTCTATGACTTAATCCTGTGTTATTTAAAAGAGAAAAGAGCCCTCCTCGTGCTTCTTATTGCCTCTCCATCTCCATCTGTTCCCAGAATCCCAGTAAAATCCCATTCCCTACCGGCTTTTTGAACTTCCTTTTCCATTATCTGTCTTTCATTTCTGTATTTGTGACAGTGTAATAAGATGTAGGGTGATTTCCTCCCCTAAGGATATAGAGTGCGCATGCGCACGCAGCGACCGGCAGCGGGTGAAAAAAGTTCGACGTCTGTGTCTCTGTTTTTATGCACTTTAATGTGTTTAAACATAATTCTCTGTGCCGTTTTTGTCCTTGAATGTTTGTGGACGATATAAAGAAGCGCTCCCTGGTTCCATCAGTATGGATTTCCTTATTGTTTTTGCACAGTCGTTTCTTTCCTACCAGCTCTTTGTTTTGGAGGTAAGCACGATCGCGATCATGCCAGGAAGAACACAGTATTCCAGAGAAATGTTACTGCATTTAAACATGGATAATGCAGCATCTGTGTTTGAGTCTGTGCCGCAACTGCAGGACTTTATTTTAAGAGATTTTCATGGACACAGTGATGAAAAGAGATGCAAAAAGAGGAAGCGCGGAAAGCGTGCAGGCATAAGATTAAATCTGAGTAGGCGTCAGCTTAACCGCATTCCTCTTCCTTCTATTATTATGGGGAACGTACAATCCCTGAGAAATAAAGTGGATGAAATTCAAGGGAATGTACGATATCAGAAGGATTTCAAGAACTGCTGTGTCATGGCTTACACGGAGACGTGGCTTACGGCGCATGACCGGGATTCTGACCTGTGGATTGACGGCTTTGGAGCCCTATTTCGCTTGGATCGGCAGGAAGAGGTAACGGGAAAACGTCAGGGGTGCGGCGTATGTTTATATATTAATAAACAGTACTGTACATCTGTCACAGTCAGAGAGCACATCTGTACACCAGATGTGGAGCTTCTGTCTGTGTCACTACGCCCCTTTTATCTGCCTCGCAAGTTCCCCCAACTTTTCATAACGACTGTGTACATTCAGCCGAGGGTGGATGCTGCCTCCGCCTCCAGCACCATCTTTGATGTGGTACAGCGGTTGCAGTCGATTTCCTCAAAGGCTCCAAATTTTATTCTTGGGGATTTTAACCATGTGTCTCTAAAAAAGACACTTAAAAACTTTTATCAGTATGTCTCCTGCCCAACCAGGCGAAAAAAGACAGTGGACCTGTGCTATGGATCCATAGAGAGGGCCTATAAATCTATTCCCCTTCCTCCTTTAGGATCCTCAGATCACAACTGTGTACATTTGCTACCCACATATAAAACTGCTCTCAGAAGAGACAAGGTGAAGACCAGAGACATAAACGTGTGGACAGAGGATTCAGTGCACTGCCTCCAGGAATGCTTTAACTGTACGGACTGGGAGGTGTTCACACTGCCCTGCGGAGATGATTTGGACTCTTTAGTGGACATAACATGCTCATACATGGCTTTCTGCAGAGACATGATCGTTCCACATAAACGTGTCAAAATATATCCCAACAACAAGCCATGGGTTACAAAATCAGTTAAATCCTGCATATAGAGGAAAACACTTGCCTTTAAACAGGGGGTTGTTTCTGAGCTGCAGGTTGCCACAAAAGAGCTGAAGGCCAAAATTTTAAGAGCAAAACAGAATTATAAATCAGAGTTGGAAAGCAAGATGGCAACAAAGAAACTTGGTTCAGCCTGGGCCAGTTTGAAAACTACTGCAGGCCTTCAGAGCACAGAGCGCAGTAATTGTGTGTTTTTAGATGGTTTTAATCCAGACACAGAGCTGGCTAATGCTCTTAATTGTTTTTATGGTCATTTTGACTCCTTTGATTTTAGCACAGAAACCCAAAATTTGAAAGAGAAACTCAAAGACAATCAGCACTTTAATATTGAGGTGCAGGATGTTAAAAGGGCGTTCTGTGCTGTAAAAGTGAACAAAAGTCAGGGCCCTGATAATATATGTGGGAGATTGGTAAAGTCCTGTGCACATGAATTGAGTCCCGTATTTCAGTATATTTTCAGTAAGTCCTTACAGACACAACATGTGCCTAAGATCTAAGATCTGGAAAGATGCTGTGGTTGTCCCCGTTCCAAAATCCAGCTGTCCTAAAACGGTAAATGATTTTAGACCAGTTGCTTTGACTTCAATTTTAACAAAAATTTTTGAAAACTGGTCAGATTTGAGGTCCTAAAGCAGACTGAGCATGCATTGGATCCTTTGCAGTTTGCCTATAGGCCTCACAGAGGAGTGGAGGATGCCACTGTCACTCTGTTTAACATGCTTTTTGAACATCTGGATTTTAATGGGACACACGCCAGGCTTTTATTTGTGGACTTTTCTTCTGCCTTTAATACAATCCAACTTCATATTTTAGTTGAAAGGCTCCTGCAACAATTGGATTTGAGTAATAATTTGATGGGTTGGATTCTAGATTTTTTAACCAACAGGACACAGAGAGTAAGGGTCAATGGTACATTGTCTGACCAAAAGTGCTCTTCTACTGGCTCTCCGCAGGGGTGTGTGTTGTCACCACTACTCTTCGTCCTGTACACAAACATGTATTGGAGCAGACATGACAATAGACACATTATAAAGTATGCTGATGATTCAGTTGTCTTCAGTCTCCTCCAAGATGGTGAGAGTGGCCACTGCCCAGTAGTTGATGATTTTGTTCACTGGTGTGAGGATTCCTACCTGCAGCTGAATACGACAAAAACTAAAGATATGATTATTGACTTTAGGAGGAAAACTCCCAGGCACGAAGTCCCTGTACTTAAAGGCCAGATCACTGAATGTGTACAATCCTACAAATATCTTGGGACGATTATTGATAGTAATTTAAACTTTGAAGAGAACTGTGAAAGGGTGTGCAAAAAGGGTCAGCAACATTTGTATTGTTTAAGGAAACTTGCACGCTTCCAAATTGACTGAACCATAATGACAATGTTTTATTGGGCTTTTATTGAATCTGTTTTATCCTTTTCTTTAGTGTCATGGTTTGGTCAGATAAAACTGAAACAGAGGAAATCCTTGGACCAGGTAGTTGGATGGTCCAGTGGTTTGCTTGGTGAGTCCCAGCTGAGCCTGACATCCCTGTACACCAGACAGGTACAGAGGTTTGCTACCTCTATTTTAAATGATGACTCCCATCCTTTGCACTGCCACTTTCAGCTTCTTCCCTCCAGACGGAGGTTTGCTGTCCCAAAAAGTAAAACCCAGTGCTACAAAAACAGCTTTGTTCCTGCTGCTGTTAAAGAGTTGAACAAGATGTAACAATATATTGCACACAATATAGTTACCTATTTATTAACTTTATTTTATATTTACTTATTTTTGAAGGTTTTTAATTTGGGTTCTAAACATTTTATTGGGTTTTAGACTTTTGAGTTTTTAACCTCTTTGACTAGTCTTTAACTTTTAAATATGACCCTTCTCTCTTATCTGCTTGTTTTTTTTTCTCTTATCTCTTTGTCCTATGTCCTGATTGGTGGAGCCTTGAGTACTTTTATAATGTTTATAGTCAGCTTCATGTGTACCTGTGTTTGTGTTCATGTTGAATGTAATTGTGGTTTGTAAATATGGATGTCACCTGACTGCAAAACAAATCTACCTACGGGTACAAATAAAGTAACCTGAACCTGAACCTGAACCTGAGGATATATAGTGTAATATTATTGAAATATGTAGGCCAAATGGACATGGAAATATTAAGCTGATTAATTATTGCAACCCATGTAGGAAGTTAACAGCAGATATTTTCAGTGCTACGGCAGGGGAAGGGCATATGAACGAGGTATGGTGTGGAGACTTTAATGCCCACAATAGCTTGTGGGGAAGCACACATACAGATAACAATGGGAATGTTGTGGAAGAGATGTTAGATGAAAGATCATTAATTTGTCTAAACAGTGGTGAAGGTACCAGGGTGGATGTGCATGGGGCACATTATCATGTATTGACCTGACTCTGGTATCTGATTATTTAGTGAGCACCTGTGAATGGATGGTTATGACCAGGACAACTATGGGAAGTGATCACTTCCCAATACTTAGTCATTAAAACTGAAATATGTATACAAGAGGGAAGATGTTTTACAAGATGGTGTCTTGACAAGGCAGATTGGGAAAAATTTAGGCAATACTGTGTTCAATTGTGTCATTTGGTAACATTAGACACAATTAACAATAACAATTAACAATAAAACACTGGACTTATTCTACGCAAACACTAAGGAGGCGTACACCTCATCACAACTCCCCCCACTCGGGAGATCGGATCACAACTTGGTTCATCTCCGGTCGGTGTACAAACCCCTAGTGCACAGACAACGTCCGGCCATGCGCACAGTGGAGTTATGGTCTGAGGAGACAATGGACGCTCTAAAGGACTGCTTTGAAACCACTGCCTGGGAGCAGCTCTGCGATCCACATAGTGAGGACATCGATGGCCTCATTCACACCTTCACGGGCTACCTCAGCTTCTGTGTGGACAAATCCGTTCCCACCAAGACCATACGGTGTTGCTCAAACAACAAACCCTGGATCAACCCTGAGATTAAAACACTTCTGAGAGAGAAGAAGAGGATCTTCAGGTCGGGGAACAGGGAGATGTTGAAGTCCGTACAGAGGGAGCTGAGGAGAAAGATCAGAGAAGGCAAGGACAGCTTCAGGAAGAAGATGGAGGACAAGTTGCAACAGAGCGACATCAGCGGGGTCTGGAGAAACCTCAAAACCATCTCTGGGCTCCAGAATACCTCCCCCCAGGCCACGGGGGGCAGGGAGTGGGCGAACAACCTGAATCTGTTTTTCAATAGGTTTGACCAACCACCCTCCCCCAACAACCACTGCTGCCTCTAAAGAAATCAAGTCCTGCTGCCCACTCCCCACTCCACCAACACCCCCCCACTCCCAACACACAGCCCCCCATCCTGACCTTGACCAGGACCCAGGTGAGGACGGAGCTGAGGAAGATCAAGGCGAGGAAGGCGTCGGGACCGGACGGCATCAGCGCAAAGCTCCTCAAGTCCTGTGCAGACCAGCTGTGTGGGATTGTGACGTACATCTTCAACCTGAGCCTGAAGCTGGGGAGGGTACCACAGCTGTGGAAAACATCTTGTGTGGTACCTGTACCAAAAACTTCCCACCCCAAAGACCTGAACAGCTACAGACCGGTGGCCTTGACGTCCCACTTGATGAAGACCCTGGAGAGACTGCTCCTTGCTCACGTCCGCCCCCTGGTGGAACCAGCGATGGATCCACTCCAGTTCGCCTACCAGCATGGCATTGGGGTGGAGGATGCGGTGATCTTCCTCCTTCACCGTTCTCTGTCCCACCTGGAGAAGCCCGGGAATATGGTGAGGATCATGTTCTTTGACTTCTCCAGTGCTTTCAACACCATCCAACCGATGATCCTGAAGGACAAGCTGCTGCGCGCAGGGGTGGACCAGCACCTGTCATCATGGATCCTGGACTACCTCACGAACCGGCCTCAGTTTGTGAGAACCCGGGACTGTGTGTCCGACATGATCATCAGTAGCACGGGGGCCCCCCAGGGAACGGTGCTGGCTCCCTTCCTGTTCACTCTTTATACTGCGGACTTCTCACACAACACAACACACTGCCATCTACAGAAGTTCTCTGATGACTCTGCGATCGTTGGCCTCATCTCCAATGGAGATGAAGCTGAGTACAGAGGGCTTATCCAGGACTTCGTGGACTGGTGCCATCGGAACTGCCTCCAGATCAACTCAAGGAAAACTAAGGAGCTGGTGGTGGACTGCCGCAGGCATGGGAAGCCCCTCACAGCACCAGTAAATATACAGGGAACAGACATCGAGATGGTGACATCCTATAAGTACCTGGGTGTTCATCTGAACAATAAACTAGACTGGTCACACAATACTGATGCACTCTACAAGAAGGGACAGCGCAGGCTGTTCCTGCTGAGGAGACTCAGGTCTTTTGGTGTACAAGGGGCGCTGCTGAAGACATTCTATGACACGGTGGTGGCATCAGCCATCACTTTTGGAGTGGTCTGCTGGGGCAGTGGCATTACTGCAGCCGATAGGAAGAGACTGAACAAACTGATTAAGAAAGCTAGCTCTGTCCTGGGGCAGCGCCTTGATCCGGTGGAGGAGATAGGAGAGAGAAGGACGGTGGCTAAACTGTCATCTCTGCTGGAGTCCGAGTTCCACCCTATGCAGGACATACTGGATGCACTGAGGAGCTCATTTAGCAGCAGACTACATCATCCCAGGTGCACAACCGAGAGGTTTCGCAGGTCCTTCCTACCAACGGCTGTCAGACTGTACAACCTAAGCAGGGCTGCTCGCAGAGATAGCAAAAAGACGTAACAAACTAATAGTTTTTTGAATGCAAAAGATGCAATAGACTTACACAATGGTCCCCTCCGGCATACAACTAGGAAAATACCGGTCGCTATGGAGGGTGAGAATATGTATGGGCACATAATCATACTATGTAGGATAACTAAGTAGATGGTTATGCTGTTTCATCCCATCTAGCAACAATGCTCTGCACTGTGTGTGTTTATATATTTACATATTTATTCCATCTAGCTACAATGCTCAGCACTGGGTGTGTTTATATTTATATATCTATATATTTATTCCATCTAGCTACAATGCTCCGCACTGTGTTTTTATATATCTACATATTATTCCATCTAGCTACATTGCTCCGCACTGTGTGTGTTTATATACTTACATATTTATTCCACCTAGCTGCAATGCTCCGTACTGTGGGTGTTTATATATTTACATATTTATTCCATCTAGCTACAATGCTCTGCACTGTGTGTTTATATATTCATATATTTATTCCATCCAGCTACAATGCTCTGCACTGTGTGTCTGTGTGTGTGTGTATATATATATTTTATAGTAATATGTACATATGTATATTAGCTGCTCTTGCTTGCTTGTTTTTTTTTCTTGCCTTCTGATTGTTGCTCTTAGTGTTGCTATCCCTGTGCTGTTGCAATCCTGGAATTTCCCCGTTGTGGGACTAATAAAGGCTTATCTTATTTTATCTTATCTTATCTTAGATGGTGGCATAGAAGAGTGTTCAAGTCAGGTAACCAATCATATTCTGAACGCTGCAATAGCAAGTATACCTAAGAAAACAACACAGGGTAGGAAGAAGGTTGTACCCTGGTGGAATGACGAATGTGGTATTGCAATAAAAGAACGAAACAAGGCATTCAGACAGCTGAGGAAGAATATGACTAGTGAAAACTTAATAGAGTATAAAAAGAAAAGAGCAGTAGCTCAAAGGATTATTAAAAACAGGAAAAGGTCAACATGGAGAGAATTTTGTTCCACCCTCGGTAGGAAAACAGAACTAGGTGATGTCTGGGGTATGTTTAAAAAAATGAGTGAGAAAAGGGAATCAGTTAAAATTCCAGCTTTAGTAGATGGAGACAAGATGGCTGTATCAGACAAAGAAAAGGCAGAAGTCCTAGGTAGAGCATTTGCAGCAGTGCATAGAGGAGACCATCTTGGTGAGAACCATAAACAGCAAAGGCAGCATAAACTCAGAGAAATTGCAAACTTAAAAAATTAAGTGAAAGAGGACATGACTGTGTTAGACCTTGAGCTCACAATGTCTGAGCTTAAGAGAGCTTTGAAAGACAGTGGATACACAGCTCCAGGATATGATCAGTTAAGCTATGCTATGTTTTGGCTGTTGCCTAGGAAATCAATGCAACTGGTGCTTTAATTGTTTAACAGGATATGGAAGGAGGGGGTTTCCCAAGTGGGTGGAAAAAGGCTGTAATTTTACCATTTAATAAGCCAGGGCAAGATCCAGCTCATCCAGGCAACTACAAGCCAATAGCATTAACGTCACATTTAGGAAAATGGATGGAGAAGGTGTTTCAGACTGTCATACACACGTGGACAAAATTGTTGGTACCCCTCTGTTAATGAAAGAAAAAACCACAATGTTCACAGAAATAACTTGAATCTGACAAAAGTGGTAATAAATAAAAATTCTATGAAAATTAACCAATGAAAATCAGACAATGCTTTTGAATTGTGGTTCAACAGAATTACTGTTAAAAAAAAAAAAACTCATGAAACAGGCCTGGACAAAAATTATGGTACCCTTTACTTAATATTTTGTTGCACAACCTTTTGAGGCAATCACTGCAATCAAAGGATTTCTGTAACTGTCAATGAGACTTCTGCACCTCTCAGCAGGTATTTTGGCCCACTACTCATGAGCAAACTGCTCCAGTTGTCTCAGGTTTGAAGGGTGCCTTCTCCAGATGGCATGTTTTTGAATTGAATTGAACTGAATTGAACTGAATATATTTTATTCGGTAATAATAATAATAAACATGTACAATACAATAAGAACACACAAAAGAACAACCGAAAGGGTGTAAGCTGAAGCTAGTGCTTATATAGTGCCTACCCCGTTAACATTTTAAAATCAATAATATAAAAATTTAAGTCTTACCCAAAGTCAACAAAGAAAATCAAATTGAACAAGTAGACAAAAAAAAACAAAAAAAAAAACTTTAAGTTATTACAAATTTATCTCCCAGCATTTACAGTGAGATACTGGGAGGTTTTCTCATCTTTGTACAATTTTTTGAATTGCTTCAGAGTTGAACATGTTTTAATATTTTCAGAGCAACAGTTCCACAGTTTAACTCCAGTGAAAGACATGCAATGATACTTTGTATTTGTTCTAACCTCTGGCTTATTAAAAACAGAGTTACCTCTTAGCTCATATTTGCTTTCCCTTTTTTAAAACAGTCTCTGAATATTTACAGGTAATTGATTATTATTTGCTTTGTACATGATTTGAATGACATTATAATCTACCAGATCTCTAAATTTAAGAGTATGTAATTGAATGAATATTGGATTTGTTGGTTCATGGTAAGGTTTCTTTGATACAATGCGTACGGCTTTTTTCTGTAGTAAAAAGATTAAGTTTGTGTTTGTTTTATATGTGTTTCCGCAGATCTCCACACAGTATTTCATAAAAGGAACTATCAGTGAATTATATAAAATGCAAAGAGATTTCTGACACAGGAGATCCTTAACTTTATACAGTATGGCAATGGATTTAGACATTTTAGTTTTGACATAATTTATGTGTGATTTCCAGTTTAGTTTGTTATCAACAATGACCCCTAGGAACTTGGTTTTGAAAACTGTGTCAATTTCAACATTGTTTATTTTAATTTTTCTGTGATAATATAATTTGCGGTTTCCAAATATTATACATTTTGTTTTTCCAAGGTGAATAGATAATTTATTGGCAGTGAACCATTGATTGATTTGTTTAAGTTCATTGTCTACTGAATCCAGAAGCTGCTTAAGATTTTCTCCACTACAAAAAAAAGTTGTGTCATCTGCAAATAAAATATACTTGAGCAATTTAGACACAGAACATAAATCATTAATATAAAAAATAAACAGCAATGGACCAAGCACAGAACCCTGTGGTACCCCACACATCATCTTCAGCAACTCAGAGTCTGTATTATCCACATGAACATATTGATATCTGTCTTCTAAATAGCTGTGTAACCAGTCAAAAGCAATTCCTCTGATGCCATACTTATGTAATTTACTGAGGAGTAATTTATGGTCAACTGTATCAAATGCCTTTTGTAAGTCCAGAAATATTCCAACTGTGTATTCTCTTTTATCTGTTGCATCCGTAATCTGTTCAACAAAGTCCATGAGTGCCAGTGAGGTGGTCCGGTTCTTCCTGAATCCATACTGTTGTTCACAGAGTATATTGTGCTTATCAATGAAATCATTTAGTCTCTTAACAAATATTTTTTCCAGTATTTTGGAGAATTGAGGTAACAAGGAGATGGGTCTGTAGTTTGACAATGAGTGTTTGTCACCAGTCTTATACAGAGGAATGACTCTTGCTATTTTCATTTTCTTTGGAAATTTACCAGCAGTAAGTGACATGTTGCATATGAAAGTGAAGTGTTTAACAATACAATCAATAATACATTTAACCAAGAACATACTGAAACCATTAAAATCAGTTGATTTTTTGTCTTTGAATTTGTTAACAATGTCAAGAATTTCTTTTTCATCTGTTTCTTTCATAAACATTGAGTAAGCATTTATGTTGACGACATTGTCAGCGCCACTTGTATTTGCTGATGATACAGTGGTGTTGGTGATCTTTTTTCCTATATTAACAAAATATTCATTAACCTCTTGCACTCCCTTGTACCGCGGGCGGGCAAGTCTCTGCGTCCTAGAGCGCACGAGGGCGCACGAGAGCGCCCTTGTGCGCTCTAGGACGCATGATGGAGATTGTGATGTAGGTGGTGTATGGCGTCCAAGCACGCACTGAAAATAAAAGCTGCAGACACAGCCGCAAACAGATTAGTTCATCTGATTGACCTCTCATTCGACTAATAAGAGCCTTGAATTGGGTTTCTGAAACCTTGAAGAACCAATGACTGAAAACCTAGCAAGAAGGACCCGCCTCCCAACGCCGTGAATGCAGTGAGCCAATTGAAGCAGAGAAGTTCGCGAGCTGTTTTTTTTAAGGCTGGGTGAAGACTGACTGCTGCAGCGGATCAAAAAAAAGGACCCGCAGGAAGAACCCCACAGACCCAGCAGCACGGAGACCATCCACAAATGCAACCTGTGTGACAGGGAGTGCCATTCGCGCATCGGCATGTTCGGCCACAGGTGGTGCTTATTTTGTTTTTGTTCCAGCAGAGTAGACGTTATGATTTCTTTCATGGTCATAGACCGACGGGGGCTGACGACGAAGGCTGAGTGACACACACGCCTTCACCAGTCTTTTTTAAATTACTACTGTTATTTGTTTTGAAAAATCATTCACCAAAAACCGCAATCATGGAAGCACAAAACCGCAATAATGGAATTATGTTTTGATCGGGTCGCGAGACCAGAACCACGAGCGGACCAGCGTCGCGTTCGTCTGACAGTGGGGAAGAGAAGTTCACCAGGACACTGCTGTGAAGAGGTAAGGTGTTATAAGCTAAATTATTCTTTATTCCTAAAAATTGTAATCCAAAATGACTTTTGACCGATTGGTAAATTACAACTGTGCGGCGCACGAAGTCTGAAGTTCGTGCGCCGCGGTACAAGGGGTTGTTCGCCGCGTCCAGACCGTGAACGCCGCCCCCCCACCCCCGCTATTCTTCTGTAGCGAGGAGGGGGGGGGGAGCCGCGGTGACTGCGCTGCTGTCCCACATCGCCACATGAGGCTAATCCGCTGTGTAGCGATGGCCGATGTCCATCCTCTGTAGCGAGGGGGGGGGGGCAACCCCCCCCCCCCCCACACACACACACACACACAGAGACAGCACTGAGTGTGACCTTTCATTAGAGCCCAAAATGAAGCTTCTACATTGAAGCATTCAAAAGTTGCAGACGTTTTTCCAGACTGTGCCATTTGGCACAATTTAGCACAGTTCAAAAACGCCTGGGAACTACCTGACAACAAAGCTGTGTAATATATTCATTTTTTGTGGTATTGTTACAAAATTTGGACCTCAGCTGGATAACACTTGGTTCTACATTTCTGTTGCATTTTCCAGCCCGGATCTGAAGCTGTGTGTTATTTGCAAACATTTGTATCCAAAAAAACACCCAGGCCAAATTTATTTTCTTCAAGTTCACTATGTTTAGATGACTGTAACTCAGTGGCCGGAGCACTTAGAGAGATAATGACTGTTTTGCCAAAAAATTCAAAGTTTTTTTCTTTTAAATGAGGCCAACCCCATGAAGATGCTGCAAAGGGTTGAAGAACAGCTTTTGATTTAATTTGGGCACATTAATTTTTGGCGTTTTTAGGGAAATTGACCAGAGTGCAAGGGGTTAAACGTGTTGGAGATCAAGCTATTTTCATTACCTCCGCCAAAGGGGGAGGTTATGTGATCATCGGCGTTGGTTTGTCTGTTTGTTTGTCTGTTTGTTTGTCTGTTTGTCTGTTTGTTTGTCTGTTTGTTAGCAAGATAACTCAAAAAGATATGGACGGATTTTCATGAAATTTTCACAGATTGTCAGAAATGGGGTATCCTACAGATGATTAGATTTTGGTGGTGATCCAGATCACCGTCCACAAGAAAACCGTCATTACGCAAAATGCCATTTTTGTGAATAACTACTAAACCACTAATCCTATCATTGACATTCCAATTGTTGTGAATCCAATTGCTAGTCATATGTTTTCATGGTCAAGGAATCTGAAAACATACACACAAATACTGTATGGGGGGAACTGTGGCACTAAACCGCCATTACGGAAAATGCCATTTTCGTCAACAACTACTGAACCACTAATCCTATCATTGTGAATCCAATTGCTTGTCATATGTTTTCATGGTCAAGGAATCTGAAAATGTACACACAAACACTGTATGGGGGGAACTGTGGCCGCCATTACGGAAAATGCCATTTTCAAGAATAACTACTGAACCACTAATCCTATCATTGTCAATCCAATTGCTAGTCATATGTTTTCATGGTCAAGGAATCTGAAAACGTACACACAAACACTGTATGGGGGAACTGTGGTGCTAAACCGCCATTATGGAAAATGCCATTTTCCTGAATAACTACTGAACCACTAATCCTATCATTGTCAATCCAATTGCTTGTCATATGTTTTCATGGTCAAGGAATCTGAAAACGTACACACAAACACTGTATGGGGGAACTGTGGCGCTAAACCGCCATTACGGAAAATGCCATTGTCGTCAATAACTACTGAACCACTAATCCTATCATTGTCAATCCAATTGCCTGTCTTATGTTTTCATGGTCAAGGAATCTGAAAACGTACACACAAACACTGTATGGGGGGAACTGTGGCCGCCATTAAGGAAAATGCCATTTTCGTCAATAACAACTGAACCACTAATCCTATCATTGTCAATCCAATTGCTAGTCATATGTTTTCATGGTCAAGGAATCTGAAAATGTACACACAAAAACTGTATGGGGGAACTGTGGCGCTAAACCGCCATTACGGAAAATACCATTTTCGTCAATAACTACTGAACCACTAATCCTATCATTGTCAATCCAATTGCTTGTCAATCCAATTGCTTGTCATATGTTTTCATGGTCAAGGAATCTGAAAACGTACACACAAACACTGTATGGGGGGAACTGTGGCCGCCATTACGGAAAATGTCATTTTCGTGAATAACTACCGAACCACTGCTTGTCATATGTTTTCATGGTCAAGGAATCTGAAGACTGTATGGGGGGAACTGTGGCGCTTGGCGGAGGTCTGCGCTCTCCGAGTGCTTTTCTAGTTGATTATTCCATTATCTAAATTTAAATAAGAGATGTGGCTGGAATTTAGTTTTCCTCTCTTTGTTATATTATTTAACACCTTCCATATATTACATGTATTAGTTTTGTTATTTTCCAATAATTTACTGTAATATTTTTTTTACTCAATCTTAAAATACTAATGAGTTTATTTTTATAAGTCTTGTATTTCTTTTCTGCTTCCACAGTTCTTAATTTCAGAAATGTTTTGTATAACAAGTTTTTCTTTTTACAAACATTTTGCAGGCCCTTGGTGATCCAAGGCTTATCTCTGTATTTAACTTTAGTTTCCTTTACCACTAGAGGGCAGTGTTTATTATATAGCTGTGATAAAATAGAGACAAATTCTCCATATGCTGTATCAATGTCGTCAACATAAACACCGCTCCAGTCTTGTATTTTTAGATCATTTCTAAGATTGTTGATTGCGGTTTCTGTTACAAGTCGTTTAAAAACCTTATCTATTTCAACGTTATGTGTTACCCCAGTGTGTGAAGAAACAAAAACAGGTAGATGGTCTGTCACATCATTGACAATAAGACCAGCAGTTATATTCCCCTCAGTGACATTTGTGAAAATGTTATCAATAAGCATTGCTGAATGTGTTGTTATTCTAGTGGGGTATGTTATTGAAGGGTAGAAACCCATACAAAACATGGAATTTATGAATTCACTTATTTGGATATGGTCAGTTGGAATTAATAAGTCAATATTGAAGTCTCCACAAATAAATACCAGCTTCTTTTTACCTACTGCACTGAAAAGCTCAGACAATTTTTCTTTGAAAATGTCAATATCGGTACCCGGTGCTCTATAAATGCAACTTATTATGATGTTTTTTGTAGTTGTAATTAATTCCACAGTTACACACTCCATGATGTTTTCCATTTCAAAACACATATTTTCTACAACTTTGCTTTGGTAGCAGGACCTGATATATAAAGCAACACCACCACCCCTTTTTTTTGACCTGCTTGTGGTATATAAATCATAACCTCTCATTCGCACTGTATGAAGTCGGTCATTTTTTAGCCAAGTCTCAGAAATTGCAACAGCAGAAACAATTGTGTTATATTGCAACAAACTGTCCTGGATTTTGGAAAAAATCATGTTGAGACTTCTACTATTAAAGTGTATTATTGACAATGATTGGTCAGAAATTATATTTTTTTGTTGGTCTGAGCTAAAGTATTTACACTGATGTTTTATACTGTTGAAAAAGTGATTTTTAGGATCGGTTTCATATTCAACACTGTGTGGCTTATGCTCAGTATATTCGTACCCTTTAAAAATGAGGTTGTTTCCTATAAAAGTTTGCATCTTAATTATTCCAGTCAATGGAAACAAATGCACAGTTTATATCGCTAAGTTGATAATGAAATGTCAATCATTTCTGGTTGATTTTTGGCTCCATTGATTTTGGTGTACTGTTATGGGGATGGCGTGGGTGAATAATGAGTCTGTCATACCTTAAGTAGGCTATGTCCCCCCGTGCTCTTGCAGCTTTCAGCTCTGGCATTAATTCATTTCTCTTCCTTCTTACCAAATCAGTGAAGTCCTCACTGATGAAGATTTTTGTTCCTTTGAGGGACTTGGCTCTTTGAAGAATGGTCATCCTGTCCTTGTGCCGCAGGAACTTGACCACAATGGGCCTTGGTCTTTCTCCTCCAAGTTTCCTGGTGAGGTGGGCTCTCGCCATCTCAATCCCTGGTGGTAACTGTAGTTTCTCCATGAGAATATTTTTAATCTTCTCCTCCGTGTCGGCCAAGGTCTCTCCTGGTGCCTCCACAACACCATCAAAGACTAAATTATTTCTCCGGGATTGTCCTTCCAGATATTCAAATTTGTCGGTGATAGTCAACAGACTGTCACACACTTTAGAAACATCTGATTGTAGCACATTGTTGAGGTCTGCTTGTTTAGACAAATCGGCTTTTATGTCATCTCCGTCTTTTTGAGTGGACTGTAGACTGGTTTTAATGTCCTGCAACTCTCTCGTCATCGTGTCCACTCTTGCATTAGTTGAGTCCATGATCACTTTGATGAGGCTTTTGAAAGTTTCCTGTTGTTGGTTTAACAATGCAGAAAACTGTTCTTTTTGCTGCTACAGTAAGTCATTTACCTGTGCGAGGGACACATATTCCTCCTCGGATTTGGCCTCTGCTTTTGGCTTAGGTGGCATTTTGCTGCAGTTTTGCAATAATTTGCAGTGGACAAGGAGACAAGAGTCTGTTTCCAAGACTATTTCAGTGTTGATGAAAAATTCAAGCAGCAACAACAACAGGAATGCGTGTAAGGCCTGGTGCCAGGCCTGAAGCCTGATGGAGGTGGCTGCAGGGTCTGGTGGTGGTAACTGCCTGTGAAGCCTGATGGTAACGGCTGCCTGTGGAACCTGATGGTCGCAGCTGCTGGCCTGGTGATGGTGGCTGCCTGTGGAGCCTGTTGTTGGTGGCTGCCTGTGGAGCCTGTTGCTGGTGGCTGCCTGCGAGGCCTAGTAGTGATGGCTGCCTGTCTGCTTCAAAGGCAGAAAGGCCCAATTTTAAATCCACCAGAATCTTCCCCCAAGCCACCAATCCACTGCCAAGTGTCAACCAAATCACCTCCAAAAGTCCAGAACTAGCCAAAGGTGAAGAACTGAAGTTCTATTACCTCTTGAACAGGTAGTATTTAATCCTGCTGCTCAGTGCTGCTGTTCAGTCCTGCTGCTCAGTCCTGCTGCTCACCTTAAAAAATGTTTATATAATGTTTCAGCTCTTTCCACAGATGTTCAGTAGGATTTAGATCAGGGCTCATAGAAGGCCACTTTAGAATAGTCCAATGTTTCACGCTTAGCCATTCTTGGGTGTTTTTAGCTGTGTGTTTTGGGTCATTATCCTGTTGCAAGACCCATGACCTGTGACTGAAACCAAGCTGTCTGACAGTGGGCAGGACATTTCTCTCTAGAATACCTTGATAGTCTTGAGATTTCATTGTACTCAGCACACATTCAAGACACCCTGTGCCAGATGCAGCAAAGCAGCCCCAGAACATAACAGAACCTCCTCCAAGTTTCACAGTAGGGACAGTGTTCTTTTCTTGGTATGCTTCATTTTTGCGACTGTGAACATAGAGGTGATGTGCCTTGCCAAAAAGTTCCAGTTTTGTCTCGTCTGTCCATAGGACATTCTCCCAGAAGCTTTGTGGCTTGTCAACATGCAGTTTGGCAAATTCCAGTCTGGCTTTTTTATGATTTGTTTTCAACAGTGGTGTCCTCCTTGGTCATTTCCCATGAAGTCCACTTTGGCTCAAACAACAACGGATGGTGCGATCTGACACTGATGTACCTTGACCTTGGAGTTCACCATGAATGTGTTTAGAGGTTGTTCTAGGCTCTTTTGTTACCATTCGTATTATCCGTCTCCTCCTGCGGCCACATCCAGGGAGGTTGGCTACAGTCCTGTGGATCTTAAATTTCTGAATAGTATGTGCAACTGTAGTCACAGGAACATCAAGCTGCTTGGAGATGGTCTTATAGCCTTTACCTTTAACATGCTTGTCTATAATTTTCTTTCTCCTGAGACAACGCTTTCCTTTGCTTCCTCTGGTCCATGTTTAGTGCGGTACACACCATGACACCAAACAGCGCAGTGACTACTTGTCACCCTTTAAATAGGCCGACTGACTGATTACAAGTTTGTAGACACCTGTGATGTTAATTAGAGGACACATCATGGTTGAACATGTCCTTATGGTGACATTATTTTCAATCTTTTCTAGGGGTACCATCATTTTTATCTAGGCCTGTTTCATGAGTTTGTTTTTTAAAGTAATTCTGTTGAACCACAATTCAAAAGCATTGTCTGATTTCCATTGGTTAATTTTCATAGAATTTTTATTTATTACCACTTTTGTCAGATTCGTTATTTCTGTGACCATTGTGGGGTTTTTTGTTTTTTTTTTCATTAACAGAGGGGTACCAACAATTGTGTCCATGGCTGTATCGTTATCTCTTGGAAAAGGTGAAGGGAAAGCAGTAATCAAGAAAAAAGGAACTGAGCTTTCAGATCGCACCATCCGTCGTCGTTTGAGCCAAAGTGGACTTCATGGGAGATGACCAAGGAGGACACCACTGTTGAAAACAAATCATAAAAAAGCCAGACTGGAATTTGCCAAACTGCATGTTGACAAGCCACAAAGCTTCTGGGAGAATGTCTTATGTACAGACGAGACAAAACTGCAACTTTTTGGCAAGGCACATCAGCTCTATGTTCACAGACACAAAAATGAAGCATACCAAGAAAAGAACACTGTCCCTACTGTGAAACTTGGAGGAGGTTCTGTTATGTTCTGAGGCTGCTTTGCAGCATCTGACACAGGGTGTCTTGAATCTGTGCAGGGTACTATGAAATCTCAAGACTATCAAGGTATTCTAGAGAAAAATGTGCTGCCCAGTGTCAGACAGCTTGGTCTCAGTCGCAGGTTATGGGCCTTGCAACAGGATAATGACCCAAAACACACAGCTAAAAACACCCAAGAATGGCTATGAGCAAAACATTGGACTATTCTAAAGTGGCCTTCTATGAGCCCTGATCTAAATCCTATTGAACATATGTGGAAGGAGATGAAACATGCCGTCTGGAGAAGGCACCCTTAAAACCTGAGACAACTGGAGCAGTTTGCTCATGAGGAGTGGGCCAAAATACCTGCTGAGAGGTGCAGAAGTCTCATTGACAGTTACAGAAATCCTTTGATTGCAGTGATTGCCTCAAAAGGTTGTGCAACAAAATATTAAGTTAAGGGTACCATCATTTTTGTCCAGGCTTGTTTCATGAGTTTGTTTTTTAAAATAATTCTGTTGAACCACAATTCAAAAGCATTGTCTGATTTTCATTGGTTAATTTTCATAGAATTTTTATTTATTACCACTTTTGTCAGATTCAAGTTATTTCTGTGACCATTGTGGGTTTTTCTTTCATTAACAGAGGGGTACCAACAATTTTGTCCATGTGTGTATAGTTATTTCTTTTCCAAGAGCACGTTTTGCTAATTTGTCTGCACAGTCATTCCCTTGCAACTCTTCATGTGCAGAAACCCAACAAAACTGAACTTCTCCACCACCCCTGTGTACCCTAAATAAAATGTGATATAGCTCAATCACCAGGTCTTCCCTTGTAGATTTTAGTGTCTGTATGGTTTTTAGCGCTGCAAGTGAGTCCGTGCACACCACCACCCAGTCCGGTCTGACCTCCTCCACCCACTGCAAAGCAATAATTATTGCCATCATCTCTGCTGTAAACACGGATGTATTGTTGTAGAGTCTTTTTGTGATGGTCACTTTAAATTCTGGGATGTATACCCCAACTCCCAACAGAGCCCTCTTTATTCTTTAAACCGTCAGTATAGAGCTGCAAGAAGTTATAGTAGTTGTTCCTGAGGTAAATGCTTGTTTTAACACCAGCTTCACTCATATGCCAATCCTTTTTCCTCATTAGCAGACTAACGTCTACCTCTATTCCCGGAAACAGCCAAGGGGGAACATTACTCACTGGACTGGTGTTAGCTATATCAATAGTGTGCAGCCCATACACTCTGGTCCTTCTTTCAGTTGTCCACCCAAACCCATGTCCCTGGAAATTAAGAGTATTCCCAGCAGTCTTGTAGTGTTGTTTTTGACATACTGTATTTGCTTTGTCACTTCCTTTCAGCTTGACCCAGTATGATAATGCAAGTTTATCTCTTCTCAAATCCAGGTAACATTATGTCATCTGAGCTCGACCCCTAAATTCTATGACTTAATCCTGTTATTTAAAAAAGAGAAAAGAGCCTTTCTCGAGATTCTTATTGCCTCTCCATCTCCATCTTCTTCTTCTAAGTCTTATCTTGGTTACTGGCGGATAGCAAACAACTGAAAGGTGCATACCACCACCTACTGTAAGAGAGAGTGTGTCTGTTCCAAGAATCCCAGTTAAATCCCATTCCCTACCGGCCTCTCGTTGTGAGCTCATTGTGCTTTAATCAAGGCGTGGGTAGTTTGCCAACTCCATCCTCTAATGCCAACCTTTTGGGAGAAGTCATGAATAATTTGACAGAGGTGATCCCATTCTGTTTCAAATGTCTGCTTGTACCCTCCTGTGAATTTAACCAAAATAGAACTGGAACCATTAAGAGTTAAAACGTTGTTTTGCGCTATATTACACGGTATCCCCGGACACACACACACACACACACACACACACACACACACACACACACACACACACACACACTCATTCATTCATCATCACTCTATAAATTTAAGAAATCATTTTATAATAATAATAAATACAAGAATTCAAGAAATCTGTGTGTTACGATCATAGGACATCATAGGACAGCCTATGAGGCATACAGACAAAAGGACAATGCCTTTATGATGTCATATAGACCTATAGACCATCAGGACTCGCGATGCCATCATATAGACAAAAGGATGATGCCTTTTTGAATAGACCATCAGGACTTGCAATGCCGTCATACAGACAAAAGGACGATACCATCATATCCACAATAGGACACAGCACTTTAAAGCACACCCATTCAGAGGCATTGACGGTCATTTTACATTCGCTGGCAGCCATATTACATAACCAAAGAGGTTCCACACTCCACCACTAAACCGAGAAACGCCAGAAGATCCTCCACCCTGGTCCTGCAGCCGGAGACTGCACTGTGTTTAAATTTGCTCGTGTCCTCTGACTGGAGGCACTTCAGGCAGCGGTGGAAGGTTGCATTATTTCACCTCTTCAGTATTACAGGTGAGTCCTGGATTTTTATGGCTATTTTTGTGCCACACAGAAGTTTGATGAGGGAGTCGACTGTCTCGCTCATCTAGTAGGCAGTGTTTAGGTTTATGGGTTGTTAAGTTTAGTGTCATTTAAAGACCAAAACTTGGTTACAAATTCACTTCCAGGGCTTCGGAGTTGTAGCCAGTGAGAGGCACCCCCTCGGTGTATGATGGTGTGACCCCGGGCTGCCATAGAAACAGTCCGTGGTAAATGCTGAGGAGTACAGGCGGAGATAATTGGTCAATTACACAGTCACAACCTGCATTTTTGGTCACTTTACATTTGCGGGCAGCCATATTACTTAATCAAACGTTCACTAGTAATTTAATGTTGTTTAACCCTCAAGCGACCAAGCTATTTTACGGACTGAAATGACCAAGTCGGGTCATTTATGACCCCATTGTGCTCTGTACAGGGATCCTTATTATAAATGGCTGGTTGGAGGTTTATCATACCAAAACTACTCCCTGTAGTTAAGACAGGTATTTTATAATGATCTAATGTAAAATGTGTTTGCTAATAATACTTTTATTGCAAGAAATAACCAAAACGCAGACTGTAAGAACAACATTACATTTATTTAGACAGTCCTTGTCAGTTCACTCTTGGAACATCATCATCATCATCATCATAGTCATCATAGTCATCATATCATCATCACGATGATGATGATACCTATTATTGTAGTTACGATGATGATCATGATACCTATTATGGCATTTTGCATAATGGCGGTTTTCTTGTGGACGGTGATCCGGATCACCACCAAAATCTAATCATCTGTAGGATACCCCATTTCTGACAATCTGTGAAAATTTCATGAAAATCCATCCATAACTTTTTGAGTTATCTTGCTAACAAACAGACAGTGCACTGTCCCTGTCAAATAAACTAATCTACTACTACTACTACAAACAATCAGACAAACAGACAGACAAATCCAGACAAACAGACAAATGTAAATTTTGCTATCCTAGGTCTGTTAGCCATGGTTCACTGCAATACAATATAAAGTACTGATTAGAAGTGGAAACCGGAGTGGTGGCTCAGTTGGTAGAGCATCCACCCCACACCCGGGAGGCAGGGGTTCAAATCCCGGCCGGGTCATACCAAAGACCATATAAAAATGGTGCTTTCTGCCTTCTAGCGTGGTGCTCCGCATAATGGAATGGGGAAAGTAAAGTTACACACAGAGCTACCAGAGGACGGTCTGACCCCCCACTGTAGCTTTCACTACTTACAGTAGCTGTGTGGCCTAGGGTCAGAGAAACGGAGATAGGCGCCACCCATATACACCTTCAGGTGTGAAGGGATTAACTAACTAACTTTTAGAAGTGGAACATTTGAATAAAATTTATAAAACCAATGTTTAAAAACCAGTACTTCTCTTCGGGGTCATAAATGACCCCACAAGAGTTTGCGATGTCTACATCACACCAATTGGTTGATCCCTGCAAAAAACTATGAAAGTGTGTAGGATTAGTAGACTGACAAATTCATGCTAGGAAAGAAAATTTGGATAAAAAATAAAGAGACGGCACATTAAATTATATGGCTGGGGTCGTAAATGACCCCACTCGGTCGCTTGAGGGTTAAACTGTATAGTTTATCATATTTTTTTTGAAGTATTAATTCATGAACTTAAATTCATGCCACCACAAAAGGGCAATAATGTTGCGCTTATCACGTCTGGATGAGCGTCAGCCATCACGTCCCCTCTGAGGGTTGTGAGTTCATTGTGCTTTAATCAAGGCATGGGTAGTTTGCCAACTCCACCCTTTAATGGCAATTTTTTGGGAGAAGTCACAAACAATTTGACAGAGGTGATCCCATTTTGTTTCAAATGTCTGCTAGTACCCTCCTGTGAATTTAACCAAAATAGCCTAAAAATGATAGAAGCAGAGTAAACTGAAAGCAGTACTGGACCCATTAAGAGTAAAAATGTTTTTCTCTATTTTACACAGTATACACACACACACACACACACACACACACACACACACACACACACACATTCATTCATTCATCATCACTCCATATAATAATAATAATAATAATAATAATGATAATAATAATAAATTCAAGGTTTCAAGAAATCTGTGTCGCAATCATAGGACATCATAGGACGGCCTATGATGTGCCTAACAAGATCTCATCTCTGCTGTTTGCAGATGATGTTGTCCTGTTTGCTTCATCAAGCAATGTCCTACAGATGGTTTGCTACTGAGTATGAAGTAGCCGGGATCAGAATCAGTACATCCATGCCCGAGTCCATGGTGCTCAGTTGGGAAAGGGTGGACTGTCCTCTTTGGGTGGGGGATGAGGTCCTACCCCAAGTGGAGGTATTCAAGTATCTTGGAGTCTTATTCAAGAGTGAAGGGAAAATGGAGCAGCATTTGCAGTGATGTGGATGCTGTACCCATCTGTCATGGTGAAGAGGGAGTTGAGCTCTAAAGCAAAGCTGTCGCTTTGCCGCACAATCTATGCTCCTACCCTCACCTGTGGTCGTGAACTTGGGTAATGACTGAAAGAATGAAATCACAGATAGAAACAACTGTAATGAGCTTTCTCTGTAGAGTTGCTGGACTTACCTTTAGAGATACAGTGAGGAATTCAGTTATTCAGGAGAGGCTCAGTGTAGAGCCGCTGCTCCTCCACATCAAAAGGAGCCAATTGAGGTGGTTTGGGCATATAATTAGAATGTCTCGGAGGCACCTCCCACTTGAGGTGTTTTGGGCATGTCCAACTGGAAGCAGACCCCGGGGCAGACCCAGGACACACTTGAGAGACTGTGTCTCCCAGCAGTCCTGGGAACACCATGGTGTCCCCTCTGAAGAGCTGGAGTTGGTGGCTAGGGAAAGGGAAGGCTTACCTTTGACATGTTTCAGGACCCAGGAGACAGACACTGACACGGGTAGATAGTGACAATAATCCCTTTATTGTAGAGTGAGAGTGTGTAGTGCGTGAGTGAGTGCAAGTATAGAATTCTGGTCGCTGGAACTGAGCAGTCCGGATGGAGACCTGGCAGCCCTGTAACACACAAGCAGATACAATTACCGCTGTTCAGCACTCGTGAGTAATTGTAGGTGAAGGGGCTTACTTGGGTGATCCACAGGTAGCGTCCTGCTGACTTCCAGCGGCCGTGCAACGTGGAGGTGAATGTGCTCGTGGCCGTGGTAGTGAATCCACCTGTTGCTGTGACGATGGCAGTTCCTGTGGTGATGACGGCAGTGATTCCACTGACCGTGACGATGACAGTTCTGATGGTGGTGTTGGCAGTGATTCCACTGATCGTGACGAAGACAGTTCCGATGGTGGTGATGACAGAGATTCCATTGATCGTGGTGATGACAGTTCCTGTAACTGAGACAATAGCAGCTCTTGCAGCTGAGGAGTAAGACGTACCCGTAGCAGAGGTGGTAGCGAGGAGCTACGTGGCTGAAGTGGCAATGCCCCGTCGGCTGGGGAAGTTGGTCCGCCGCCTGGAAGGTCCACCTGTGCACAGGGGTAAAGGCAAGGAGTTGAGTAACAAACAGTTCTCTTACGTGGCAGTTCCTGACGAGACGTTCTTGACGAAGCTTGTGAACGAAGCTCTGGTTCATGCTCCGATGAGGAGGACAGACGACTCCGTGACGGGCTGTCAGCAACACTGGCTTTTAACAGCCGCTGATTGGCACCTGTTGGTCTGTGCGCAGCTAGGACTGATGAAGCCAATGACAGCCCAGAGGCCGCCATGACAACCTTCTCTCCTTGGACTGCTGGTTCTGTGACTCAGTTCCCCATAAAAGCAGTAGAAAATGGATTGATGGATGAATGATGGATGTTTTTGGTGGTGATTTTTTTTACCAAAATTATTTATTCAACATCGTTTGTAGTTTACATAACATACAGTTTTTATATCGAGATATACTGTATATCGAGTATCAAGATATTCAATAACTGAGATCAATATATGATTTCTGGCCCATTTTACTCAGCCCTAGGATGTTGTTGGCAAATGAGGAAAGAGTAACAGTGAGAGGCCTGGGAGACAGTTGCTTTATGAGACCTCACATGATCTTTAAAAATCTTTAGGTGGACAGTGAAACAAGATATTTTGTAGAACCTCTCACATCAGTGGCTGGTGGTCTTTAGGGCATGAAGTTCCATAGTGAGCCATGGGGAAAGGCAGGCACGCAGCGACCAGCAGCCGGTGGCTTGTCACCAGACTGCAAACCAAGTCTACCTACGGGTACAAATAAGTAACAAAAAAAAACAAAAAAAAAAAAAAAGGAGCCAGTCGAGGTTTTGAGGGGGGAAGAGAGTTGAAGCTGCTGGACATACAGTGGGGCAAAAAAGTATTTAGTCAGCCACCAATTGTGCAAGTTCTCCCACTTAAAAGATAAGAGAGGTCTCCAATTTTCATCATAGGTATACCTCAACTATGAGAGACAAAATGAGAAAAAAAAATCCAGAAAATCACATTGAAGGATTTTTAATGAATTAATTGGTAAATTCCTCGGTAAAATAAGTATTTGGTCAACTACAAACAAGTAAGATTTCTGGCTCTCACAGACCTGTAACTTCTTCTTTAAGAGGCTCCTCTGTCCTCCACTCTTTACCTGTATTAATGGCACCTGTTTGAACTCATTATCAGTATAAAAGACACCTGTCCACAACCTCAAACAGTCAGACTCCAAACTCCACTATGGCCAAGACCAAAGAGCTGTCAAAGGACACCAGAAACAAAATTGTAGACCTGCACCAGGTTGGGAAGACTGAATCTGGCAATAGGTAAGCAGCTTGGTGTGAAGAAATCAACTGTGGGAGCAATTATTAGAAAATGGAAGACATACAAGACCACTGATAATCTCCCTCGATCTGGGGCTCCACACAAGATCTCACCCCGTGGGGTCAAAATGATCACGAGAACGGTGAGCAAAAATCCCAGAACCACACGGGGGGACCTAGTGAATGACCTGCAGAGAGCTGGGACCAAAGTAACAAAGGCTACCATCAGTAACACACTACGCCGCCAGGGACTCAAATCCTGCAGTGCCAGATGTGTTCCCCTGCTTAAGCCAGTACATGTCCAGGCCCATCTGAAGTTTGCTAGAGAGCATTTGGATGATCCAGAAGAGGATTGGGAGAATGTCATATGGTCAGATGAAACCAAAATAGAACTTTTTGGTAAAAACTCAACTTGTCGTGTTTGGAGGAGAAAGAACACCATACCTACTGTGAAGCATGGGGTGGAAACATCGTGCTTTGGGGCTGTTTTTCTGCAAAGGGACCAGGACGACTGATCCGTGTAAAGGAAAGAATGAATGGGGCCATGTATCGTGAGATTTTGAGTGAAAACCTCCTTCCATCAGCAAGGGCATTGAAGATGAAACATGGCTGGGTCTTTCAGCATGACAATGATCCCAAACATACCGCCCGGGCAACGAAGGAGTGGCTTCGTAAGAAGCATTTCAAGGTCCTGGAGTGGCCTAGCCAGTCTCCAGATCTCAACCCCATCGAAAATCTTTGGAGGGAGTTGAAAGTCTGTGTTGCCCAGCGACAGCCCCAAAACATCATTGCTCTAAAGGAGATCTGCATGGAGGAATGGGCCAAAATACCAGCAACAGTGTGTGAAAACCTTGTGAAGACTTACAGAAAACGTTTGACCTCTGTCATTGCCAACAAAGGGTATATAACAAAGTATTGAGATGGACTTTTGTTATTGACCAAATACTTATTTTTCACCATAATTTGCAAATAAATTCTTTAAAAATCAGACAATGTGATTTTCTGGATTTTTTTTTTTCTCATTTTGTCTCTCATAGTTGAGGTATACCTATGATGAAAGTTGGAGACCTCTCTCATCTTTTAAGTGGGAGAACTTGCACAATTGGTGGCTGACTAAATACTTTTTTACCCCACTGTAGCTGCGTCATAGTGGTCAATAAATGAGTGGTGGCCTGGCCTGGAAGTTGTGGGTTCACGCCTCAGCTGGGTGACAGCAAAGACCATATAAAAATGTTTGGGGTTTTTTTCTGCCTTCTAGCTTGGTGCTCATCATAATAGAATGGGGAAAGGAAAGTTTACACACAGAGCCACCAGATAACAGAGGGGAAATCTGAAGACAAATGGCTTGTTGTCGGGATGGTCAGGGTCATTGCACTTGATGGACTCGATGTTCCTGTGTGTGATGGTGAGTTTGGTGCACAGCTTGGGAAAGGAACAGAAAAGAAGAAAACAAGGTGGTCAGAAATTGCAAGGTCCAGGCAATTCAGATGGAGAGGAGTTGTGCCAGTCGAGCAAACCAGATTCAGTATTCCCTTTAAAGTTGATGGACCTTTATCATCCATCCATCCATCCATCACCATGCCCCTCCTCACCTCTGCCATCCACCATTGGGTTCAAGGGTTGCCACCACAAGAGGCACCAATATGGAGGTGGAGAACACGACCCATTCAGACACCATGTCTGAATGGAATGTGGTTGAAATTCTTCCAGATGTGAGAGTTGAAGATCTCTCAGACTGGGGCCTCAGCTAGGCATTCCCAGCACACCCTCACTATACGTTTGGGTCTGCTTGATCTGAATGGCATCCCCTTCCATCTAATCCAAGTCAACACCAGGTGAGGATTGATTGACAGCTCTGCCCCTATTCATCTGAGTGTCCAAGACATATGGTCACAGGTCTCATGACATAACAAAATCAATCATCAACCAACGACCTAGGGTGTCTTGGTGTCAAGTGCGCACATGGTCACCCTTATGCTTGAACATGGTATAAAAAAAACAAACTGTGGTGAGCACACAAGTCCAACAATTGGTTTACATCCTGGTACTGGTTTACATTCGGAACGCTGTTCTTCCCAATCACATCACTTGAGACTCTTTTTGCAATTGCCCTTGGGCACATTAACCCTTACAGCACCCATAGCAGAGGTCTGTGCCGGATGCCCATTCATTTTAAATAAGGACAGGAGGAAGTTCAAGGGACATGACTGAGGCAAGGAGAGTTTTTTTAGTTTTGAATATTGAAGCTTACTTGGTTCCCACAGAGAGAGAAGGCAAGGAGGGGACACAAAGGAGCCCTCTTGATTTCAGCAGTAGGATGAATGACACTAATGACACTGTTGAGAGTCTTAAATGTGCACTCTGGCAGCTCTAAAACCAGCTCAAAAACAAATGTGTATTGCCCAAAAGAGTATAGTGTGGCTTTTTACCCACAAAAAACTTTAACTGCCTTAGAATTGCTTGAAAAAGCGCTTTTGCACCTACAGTGGGGTAAAAAAGTATATAGTCAGCCACCAACTGTGCACGTTCTCCCATTTAAAAGATGAGAGAGGTCTCCAATTTTCATCATAGGTATACCTCAACTATGAGAGACAAAATGAGAAAAAAAAAATCCAGAAAATCACATTGAAGGATTTTTAATGAATTAATTGGTAAATTCCTCAGTAAAATAAGTATTTGGTCACCTACAAACAAGCAAGATTTCTGGCTCTCACAGACCTGTAACTTCTTCTTTAACTTCTTCTAACTTTAAAAGACACCTGTCCACAACCTCAAACAGTCAGAATCCAAACTCCACTATGGCCAAGCCCAAAGAGCTGTCAAAGGACGCCAGAAACAAAATTGTAGACCTGCACCAGGCTAGGAAGACTGAATCTGCAATAGGTAAGCAGCTTGGTGTGAAGAAATCAACTGTGGGATCAATTATTAGAAAATGGAAGACATACAAGACCACTGATAATCTCCCTCGATCTGGGGCTCCACACAAGATCTCACCCCGTGGGGTCAAAATTATCACGAGAACGGTAAGCAAAAACCCCAGAACCACACGGGGGGACCTAGTGAATGACCTGCAGAGAGCTGGGACCAAAGTAAAAAAGGCTACATCAGAAACACACTACGCCGCCAGGGACTCAAATCCTGCAGTGCCTGACGTGTCCCCCTGCTTAAGCCAGTACATGTCCGGGCCTGTCTGAAGTTTGCTAGAGAGCATTTGGATGATCCAGAAGATGATTGGGAGAATGTCATATGGTCAGATGAAACCAAAATAGAACTTTTTGGTAAAAACTCAACTTGTCGTGTTTGGAGGAGAAAGAACACCATACCTACTGTGAAGCATGGGGATGGAAACATCATTCCTTGTGGGCTGTTTTTCTGCAAAGGGACCAGGACGACTGATCCGTGTTAAGGAAAGAATGAATGGGGCCATGTATCGTTTTGAGTGAAAACCTCCTTCTACCAGCAAGGGCATTGAAGATGAAACATGGCTGGGTCTTTCAGCATGACAATGATCCCAAACACACTGCCCGGGCAACGAAGGAGTGGCTTCGTAAGAAGCATTTCAAGGTCCTGGAGTGGCCTAGCCAGTCTCCAGATCTCAACCCCATCGAAAATCTTTGGAGGGAGTTGAAAGTCTGTGTTGCCCAGCGACAGCCCCAAAACATCATTGCTCTAGAGGAGATCTGCATGGAGGAATGGGCCAAAATGCCAGCAACAGTGTGTGAAAACCTTGTGAAAACTTACAGAAAACGTTTGACCTCTGTCATTGCCAACAAAGGGTATATAACAAAGTATTGAGATGAACTTTTGTTATTGACCAAATACTTATTTTACCGAGGAATTTACCAATTAATTCATTAAAAATCCTTCAATGTGATTTTCTGGATTTTTTTTTTCTCATTTTGTCTCTCATAGTTGAGGTATACCTATGATGAAAATTGGAGACCTCTCTCATCTTTTAAGTGGGAGAACTCACACAGTTGGTGGCTGACTAAATACTTTTTTACCCCACTGTACTTAAGTATGCACAGATCTATGAATATTCTAATTACCAACCTGCAGGGCTTGCACATGATTGGTCACCATGCTCCCCGACCTCCAGGGCTTGCACATGATTGGTCGCCATCCTCCCTGACCTCCAGGATTTGCACGTGATAGGTCACCATGATTCCTAGTGGGTGGGCTGCTAGTACTGTATGTTCATGACACTTCTGGATGTTAAAGTTTTGTCTATATCTTCAAAAGTAAAAAGCAAAGCATTTTTCTGAAAGCGGTCTCACCAAGCGCGGCACCCCATCTGCTGAGCCACGTTTAAGCCGGGTCCCCCTGTGTCCCCCCTCCCTTCCTCCACCACTTCTTCGTTAGGCAAAACTGATGCTTTCATCCCCCTCAATTGTGCTGTTCCTCAGCTCCTCCCTCTTCCCCCAAGGTGGCCAAGAGTATCCGTTTCCTTGGTTAATGATTTAACCAACCAGGCTAAGCAGGAATGTGTACGTAGCGAGTAATGGTCTGTCCAAGCTCGTCCATTTCAGCAGGGTATCTCTAAACTGGAAATTACCAGAAGAAAAACACAGACTTGGGACTGTAGTGAGATTTTGCTGTTGAAATGTCTTGTAAGTCACAAAAAAACATGCTGCAGATATGGTAACAACAGAAAAAAAAAAAAAAAAACTTGATTTTTTCCAGAATTTAACTTTAACAGTCTCACAGTTTGTGAGTGGAGAAGACTGAGCTTTTATAGGCTGGAGGCTGATGAGGTGCAGGTTGAGTAATTAGAGCAGCTCAAAGAGCTCAGGAGGTTAGTTGATTGTGCAGGTAATGAGAGTGTGTGCTATTACCCGGAATACTACACTGGGAAGAACCCCAACATTGTCATGTCACTATGTCTAGTTGGTATCTTGCAACCTCATGCATAAGCTCAAGGTCCTTCCCATCCAGAGAGGTTCCACATCCCAAAAGCCAGTTTAGGAAGCTGGGATTAAGCCATCAAGGTCTCTTTCCAACAGATACCCATGTGCAGAAACCCAACTACCAGACCCTCAATGTCAAGCCCCTCCCCCAGGCCTGGCACTATGGCAAGGCCTTGGTAACACCATAGTGAGTGGGTTATATTGAATCCTTTATATTATCTGTCATGAGAATCTGTTGGACTGCTCTTAGTCTGGCATTTCATCCAGAACCTGTCTTGGGAGACCCTAAAAGGAGCAAATTTCCCTTTATAGCATAGCTCCTGGGACCACCGGGACACACAAACTCTCCACCATAATAAGGTGGTGATCCTAGGGAGACCTTTACTGTGCTTTGTTAAATTGACACAATCCAACAGTGACAAGAAATTACTGGCAAACGAAAAGCTATTGGAGTCAACACTACCAAAGTCATCAAGCAACAGTGTGGATAGACAAAGAGCAGACAGAGATGAGAATCTTAAATATGAACGTAGTATAGACTTTAGGGAAAAGGTAGACATAGACACTGGAGCTGTGTGGACCCAACCAGAGTGACAGCAAAGCAATCAAAAGACTTGACCTTGGGTACTAGTAGTACTTTAACCAGGATGTGAGCTCAGTGTTTGTGTCCACAAACACAGGCCTTGGAGCAGGGCTCGTGAATGTATACAAAGCTTGGGGGATGACTGGGTTGAGTGGTGCAAAGTCCTGCTGATTTTGCCATGTCTCTGTTAATACAAACAAACACAAAATGAGACAGTAGCAAAACTATAATAATATAAACAGGTGGATAAGAAGAATAAGAAACAATATCAGATATATGAAAACCAACTATGGATAAAATGACCGGAACCAAGAACCCAAGATACAACAAATATACAAATATGGAGAAAAGCCATGAGACTGAGCATGGAGGAAACCCCCAGTTCTCAGCTCATGACACACTCACTGTACCAATATCTTAATCATTACATTAATAAGAGTGCTTACAGTCTTGCAGTGCAGTCACAGCGACTGTAATAATTACAGGGGCATATCCCTTCACAGCATTATCGACAAGGCATTCCCCTGGGTGATTTTGAAGAGACTGCAAGCACTCACCAAGCGTGCTTACCTGGAGTCTCAGTGTGGCTTCAGGCCAAAGCGGTCCACCATTGGCATGATTTTCTCACTCTGGTAGCTGCAAAAGAAGAGCCGAGAGCAGTGACAGCCCCTCTACATGACTTTCATTGACCTGATGAAGGTGTTTGTCTTGGTGAGCAGGAACAGTCTATTCACTCTTCTGGAGAAGATAGGATCCCTTCCCAAGCTGCTGAGCCTCATCACTTCCTTCCATGAAAGCATGCAGGGGACAGTGTACTTTGATGGTTCAACTTCTGCCCCTTTCCCCATCCGCAGCGCCATGAAACAAGGGTGTGTCCTCACTTGACAGTCTTTGGGATCTTCTCCTCCCTTGTTCTCTCATACGCATTCAGGGACCCAGATGATGGAGTGTACCTACACACCAGGTCGGATGGAAAGCTCTTCAACCTTGCACATTTAAAAGCAAAGACCAAGGTGTGCCAGGTCCTAATCAGGGAGATACTCTTTGCTGATGACACTGCTCTGAGACCAGCCTGTGTGTTAGATGTCATCATAAGCCTCAAGAAGACAGAGATCCTGGGTCAGGATGTCAGCGAAGCTCCCAGCAAAAACATTGGTGAGTACACCTTGAAAGTGGTAGAGCAGTTCACCTACCTGGGGTCTACGGTCTCCTGTAACCTGTCCCTTCATCCTGAACTCAGCAAATGGATTGGGAAAGCTGTAGCTGCCAAGTCCAAGCTGTCCAAAAGAGTGTGGGAAAATGGCAAGCTCACCACAGCCACCAAGGTCACAGTCTATAGACCCTGTGTCTTTAGTACTCTGCTCTATGGTAGTGAGACCTGGACCACCAACGCACAACAAGAGCGCCACCTCAACAGATTCCACCTGTGGTGCCTGCATTGGATCCTGGGCATCTCCTGAAAGATCCATGTGCCAAACAAGGACGTAATGGACCGAGCCAACATGCCAAGCATGCTCACACTCCTCTCACAGCAACATTTGCATTGGATCAGCCACGTCTGCCATATGCAAGCTGGCCACATTCCCAAAGACATCTTGTATGGAGAGCTGGCTACAGGAACCCGACATTCAAGTCACCCACTATTGAGATAAAGGGACACTTGCAAAAAGGACCTGAAGTCTGCCGACATTAGTGTGGGAGGAGACTGCAGAAAACCGGGATGCTTGGAGAAATATTGCAAGCACAGGCATCACCACAGCAGAGAAGAAGAGAGTCTATCTGTGGTCAGACAGGAGAGAGAGGAAAAAACAGCAGCAGTGGCCTAACCCTAACCCTAACCCAGCTGCCACTGTCAGTGTTCGTGTGCAGCAGCTGTGCCAAGGACTGCCATTCTAGGACTGGCCTGCTCAGTCACAGCCGACGCTGCTCTACAACCAACTGAGACCTCAACCAGACACATCTATTGTCTATCTAGACAGATGGAGCCAATGATTGATGATGATGAACAAGAGTGCTTCACAATAAAATCAACCATCCATTATGCCTAATCAAACTCTATGAGTAATCGAGCCCTTTTGAAACAGTGTAGCAAGAGACAAAATGTGACAAAGAATTGACAGGAAATCTAAAAGAAGAAAAAGAAGAAGCAGTGATGATATAGAGTTGGGTACGTGGTGGTAATGCACCTTTAAGCTGGTTGCCAACTGCCAAGATGAAGACCAAAGACAGTGACACGGTGTCCTGTAGTTACAATGTAACTAAAATCTATTTAATTTTGACACACAAAGCTACTCTCAATTTAGTTGGATTGTGGGAGAAAACCAGCACATGCACAAAGACAACATGGAAACTCGACACAAAAAGCCACAGTAAAGGTATTCAGACTGGGAATTTTCTTCTTATTGAGCTACTTCACTAGCCACTGTTACAGTCTAGACTATGAAGTCTTCCACGTGGAAGAAGAAAACAATCTTGTTTGAAGGCTGATCCTTTCTTTTTGTGCTACAGTGTGTTCTCATCCTAGGTGTATTGTTCCCTTCTGCCCCATGCTACTTTGGAGAGAATGCACCTATTAATGTAAAGTACCTGAAACAGCCTGGAAAGCTCCACGGTCTAGAGTTAGATGAAAAGGAAAAACATTTATTTAAAGTGAGGAAGATCAGACATAAGTAAGAGTTTTTGTGGAATGCAGAAAAGTTGTAGGAGAGAAGGTCACATAGTGTAACACCTGTAGTAAAAGTACCCACAGAACAAAGCCAAAGCTCAGTGCTACCATGGCAAAATCTGAGCCTACTGCATAGCTAATTAATTTTGCACTAACAAAACATCTTATTCTGTCAGTCAGAGCTGTTGTTAGCCTTGTAGAAGAAAGGGTTCTCTCTCTTTTTTTTTTTTGCCCTTAAAGCCAAATGAAATGGGAAAAAAAATGGTCAACACATTGTCTTTTTTTTCGGTCTCTCTTGCTGTCGCATCATTTGCAGAGCGGAAGCTTGTAATATCCCTGCTGATGTTATCTGTGTTATTACAGGGCCTGGGCTGCTGGATAAACACATCAACACATGAAATATCCTGCACAATGGCTCTCCATTCAGTGCACTTGAGCGTTGCGGTGACTGATTTGTGTTCTTTGGCTTTATGATCGTTGAAATCATCCATGCCGTAAAGCAGTTGAAGAAAGGGCCTGTGCATTATAGCTGCTGTAGGAAGCTGTGCGTAAACATAAGCACTTCTAATCAGTAAATCCAAAAGATGCATTTTTTTCTTCAAAAGGATTTGAAACCCAATCAACTGCATCCACTGGATTTTATATATATATATGTATATAGTGTGTGTGTGTGTGTGTGTGTGTGTGTGTATATACTGTACAGCTATTTTAGCTCCAATTCCAAGGCAGAGTCTTTTGACTGCTCCATAGGAAGCCATACGATGTAGGTGTTTTGAGAATGGTAGAACTCACAAGCTACGTCCATTGCCAGATTTCTGCTTCTTGCAACATCACCATTTTTAAAAGCAAGTATGGTGTGCTGTTTTTCTCGTAATTGCTTTTGGACAAAGAAGTTCTAATATCAATATGGACAGACACACTGATGTGATGATGACACACATGATTATGATTTCCACAATGCAGAACATGAACACTGTAGCCTAGTTGCTCTCCATGCTAGCTTTGTTGTAGTGTTGTTGTTGGGTGTGGTGCTTAAGTTACATGTCACTGTCGCACACACTTCTGATACACTGGACCCTACTATGGTCCCTGACCACCTGTGTGAATGCAAGATGAAAAAGTTCCCCGAGGAGAGGGTAGTTCCTAGAATGAAATTTGAGGTGGACAGTGCTTAGAACTGTGTTGGTAGAACACCTCTGTCGAAAAGAAGCAATAGTTTATATGGAATTTTGACCTTTCTTGGCTTGGCGGTCCTAAAATCATAGTCACAGGTCAGGATCCTAATGTGAACCTGTGTACCAAGTTTGGTCACCCTAGCTTTCTTTGTTGTTGAAACAGAGTTTATATGGCATTCTGACCTTGACCTTTGACCGTTTCACAACAAAAGTATAGCCATAGTTAGGGATGTCAAATTTCTCACAACCAAATAAGGGACAGAGGGTTTTAACTATTGCTCAGTGCCACGATGTTGTAGACATTAGTGTTGTCATGATACTGGGGTTTTTTACCTTGAAAATACCTTAAAAATATTGATATTCAGTGTCATGTTTGATGCAACTTTGAGCAAGAAAACACAACAAGACTGCAAAAAGTCAAATATAAGTAAAATGAAATAAATAAGGCTGTTCATGCTTGTTGTTTTGTCTGACAAGATATTTATTCTTGCTGTGCAGTTTATGTGTAAGAAAATTTTACATGCTTTCCAATACGGAGTTTTAACTTGTTTTACGCAATTTGATAACTCAAATTTTCTTTCTGTGTTGGCAGATAATTTTACTTAAACTTAACAAAAAAAAAATTCTGGCAATAGATAATTCTAATTCAAATTAGAAAAAAAAAAATCTGCCAACAAAGTACAGTGGGGAAAATTAGTATTGAATACATCAACATTTTTCCCATTAAACATATTTCTGATGGAGCCATTGCTCTAAGATTTTCACCAGGTATCAGTAACAACACAAGTAATCCATACAAAGAAATCAAGGCAACTGTGTTCAAAAAACAAGTTATATTTAATAAAGTGGAATGACAAAGGGAATGAGTATTGAACACATACAGACGTGGACAAAATTGTTGATACCCCTCTGTTAATGAAAGAAAAACCCACAATGGTCACAGAAATAACTTGAATCTGACAAAAGTGGTAATAAATAAAAATTCTATGAAAATTAACCAATGAAAATCAGACAATGATTTTGAATTGTGGTTCAGCAGAATTATTTTAAAAAACAAACTCATGAAACAGGCCTGGACAAAAATGATGGTACCCTTAACTTAATATTTTGTTGCACAACCTTTTGAGGCAATCACTGCAGTCAAAGGATTTCTGTAACTGTCAATGAGACTTCTGCACCTCTCAGCAGGTATTTTGGCCCACTCCTCATGAGCAAACTGCTCCAGTTGTCTCAGGTTTGAAGGGTGCCTTCTCCAGACGGCATGTTTAAGCTCCTTCCACAGATGTTCAATAGGATTTAGATCAGGGCTCATATAAGGCCACTTTAGAATAGTCCAATGTTTCGCTCTTATCCATTCTTGGCTGTTTTTAGCTGTGTGTTTTGGGTCCTGTTGCAAGACCCGTGACCTGTGACCTGCAACTGAGACCAAGCTGTCTGACACTGGGCAGCACATTTCTCTCTAGAATACCTTGATAGTCTTGAGATTTCATTGTACCCTGCACAGATTCAAGACACCCTGTGCCAGATGCAGCAAAGCAGCCCCAAAACATAACAGAAACATAACAGAACCTCCTCCAAGTTTCACAGTAGGGACAGTGTTCTTTTCTTGGTATGCTTCATTTTTGTGTCTGTGAACATAGTGGTGATGTGCCTTGCCAAAAAGTTGCAGTTTCGTCTTGTCTGTCCATAGGACATTCTCCCAGAAGTTTTGTGGCTTGTCAACATGCAGTTTGGCAAATTCCAGTCTGGCTTTTTTATGATTTGTTTTCAACAGTGGTGTCCTCCTTGGTCGTCTCCCATGAAGTCCACTTTGGCTCAAACAACGACAGATGGTGCGATCTGACATTGATGTACCTTGACCTTGGAGTTCACCATGAATGTGTTTAGAGGTTGTTCTGGGCTCTTTTGTTACCATTCGTATTATCCATCTAATCCTGCGGCCACGTCCAGGGAGGTTGGCTACAGTCCCGTGGATCTTAAATTTCTGAATAATATGTGCAACTGTAGTAACAGGAACATCAAGCTGTTTGGAGATGGTCTTATAGCCTTTTCCTTTAACATGCTTGTCTATAATTTTCTTTCTAATCTCCTGAGACAACTCTCTCCTTTGCTTCCTCTGGTCCACGTTCAGTGTGGTAACACACCATGTCAACAAACAGCACAGTGACTACTTTTCACCGTTTAAATAGGCCGACTGACTGATAACAAGTTTGTAGACACCTGTGATGTTAATTAGAGGACACATCTTGGTTGAACATGTCCCTATGGTGACATTATTTTCAATCTTTTCTAGGGGTACCATCATTTTTGTCCAGGCCTATTTTATGAGTTTGTTTTTTAAAATAATTCTGTTGAACCACAATTCAAAAGCATTGTCTGATTTTCGTTGGTTAATTTTCATAGATTTTTTATTTATTACCACTTTTGTCAGATTCAAGTTATTTCTGTAACCATTGTGGGTTTCTCTTTCATTAACAGAGGGGTACCAACGATTTTGTCCACGTCTGTAATAATAATGCATTAGATTTATATAGTGCTTTATCATAGGCACTAAAAAATGTTTTTACAAATAGATACATTATTCATTCACTCCAGACAGACAATGGTAGTGGCAAGCTACTACTCTAGCCACAGCTGCCCTGGGGTAGGCTGACAGAAACGTGGCTGCCAATCCGCACAAACGGCCACCACTAAACATTTATACACATTCATACCCAGTGTTATGGACACTGGAGGCAAGGTGGGTAAAGTGTCTTGCCCAGGGACACAACAGTAGGATATCTGAGGAGAGTTGGATTCAAACCACCAACCATCTGGTTATTGGACGGCCTGCTCTACCTCTTGAGCCACTGCTGTCCCTAAGACATGAAGAAAAAGAGGTGCAAAAAGGCATAGATAGCCAAGAAACAAGCTGAAATCCACCAGAATTTAGGAAGCTATCCCTTCCCCCATCAGTGCAAATTAATTTCAGCTCGTTAAGTCCTGACTGATAGTCTTTAAAAAGGTCTGTAAATATCAGCTTGTCACACCACAAAGAACTTGTGATGGGTAGAAGCAAAGAGCTCTCTCTAGACTTTATCAACTTTATTGTTGCAAAATATAATGATGGCATTGGCTACAGGTGCATTTCTAAACTGCTGAATGTTCCAGTGAGCACTGTTGGAGCTATCATTTGGAAGTGGAAAGAACACCATTTCACCATAAACCGGACATGACCAGGAGCTCTTTGCAAGGTTTCTGACAGAGGAGTCAAAAGAATTAACAAAAGAGTTATCCAACTCATGGAGAGCTCCAGAAAGACCTGGAGTTAGCAGGCACTGCTGTTTGAAAGAAAACAATAAGTAAAGGTAAAGCCAACTTTGTCATTCAATCCAAACAGCCAATCATGTACAGTAGAACAAAATTATGTTTCTCTTATCTACAATGTTAATCACATCTAGAATCAGAGGGGTCGCTGCCATGCAAGGTATCGGCACAAATTTCCCTCTTCCATTCCATTATTGCTGAGCACCAAGCTGGATGGCAGGAAGTTCCACTTTTATATGGTCTATTGGCATGACCCAGCCGGGATTTGAACCCCGGCATCTCAGGTGTGGGGTGGATGCTCTACCAACTAGGCCACCACTCGGGTAATACACTCAGTCGACATGGGCTCTATGCCTGCTCACCTTGCAAGACTCCATTACTAAAGAAAAAGCATTTTGAAGCTCATTTAAAGTTTGCTGCACAACATTTGGGCAAGCCAGTGTCACGCCTCGCCGCTCATCAGCGGCGCCAGCTGCGCGCACACCTGCGCCTCGTCAGCGGCAAGGGATTTAAGCCGCCTCGCCCTGGGCTTCGGCCTGAAGCCGTCTGATCACATCGGCTACTCTTGCTGCAAGGAACTCCCTTCAACCAAGCAAGATCGCAAGTAAGCATCCTTACCTTCTTCTTCCAGTTCTCCTCCCCTGTGCACAGGTGGATTCCCCGGCGGCGGACAACATTCTCCAGCCGTCATCTCCTCGCTGTTGCATCAGGCGCACCAGGTCGCTGTCTACCGGGCTACGCCCTTGCTACGCCAGCCACCTGCCCAAACCAAGTAAGCCAGCTGTTATTTCTACAATCTCCTGTATTGGTGTGGTGCCCGTTACCCTTCTCCCTCTGCTTCTCCCATAGGGTTGTCCGGCTGAACGGCTTCCTGCCCCCGTGCCTGACGCAGACGCCACCACCAATACATCCACATATCACAGACACGCAACCACACACACACTTGTTGTTCAATAAACTGTTAAACCTATTCTGAGCCTGCGTGTGTGTCTCCTGAGCCGTGCATTATGTCAGTACGGCTTCGGCCGAGCGGCTTGGCGGACAGCGGGCTCACACGCCGTCTCACCACTCTCGAGGCTCAAATAGATTTGATAGTTTATCAGCAACAGGTGATGCTGAATCAATTGGTTAAGATCACTCACCGGTTAGATCGCCTGGATCTCCCGCAGCTGTTCCCCCCGGCTCGTCAGGGAGGTGCAGCTCCTACCTCTCCGGTGGCCGGTCAGACTGATCCTGGGTCGCCAACCCGGCTCACACCTATTCCGACCCCCGCCCGCTTTTGCGGACAGCTCGGCGGAGCGCAGGGGTTCATCATGCAGTGTGAGTCGGTGTTCTCCCGTGTCCCTGGGGATTTTCCCTCAGACCACAGCCAAATTGGCTATATAGGAAACCTCCTGGAGGGGCGGGCACTCACCTGGGCTTACGCCGTCATGGCGAAGCCCAGCTATGCCAACCTCTCCTACGGCCAATTCGTGCAACAGTTCCTCGACGTGTTTGATCATAGCTGGCGAGATAGTGTGTTAGTTGATCGTCTTCTCTGTCTTCAGCAGGGAGGTCGGTCAGCTGCAGACTACTCGATCGACTTCCGGGTCATCGCGGAGGAGGTTGGCTGGGATGAGCCCTCGCTCTGCGGCATCTTCCTCCGCAGTCTGAACTCTGGTCTGAGGTATGAGCTGGCTGGTCGCGATATTCCGGGGAGGCTTTCAGGGCTGATATCACTAGCGATTAGTTTGGATAACAGGCTTCGCGAGCGGTCTTCAGAGCGGAAGTCTGCTTCTTGCTCATGGGGAGGCTCGTCTCGCCTGTCCCAAGCTCGCCCCCTGGCGTCGCCACCGCCAGTCTCCTCCGAGAAGTCGGAGGCGAAGGCGGTGGTCCGGTCAAAGCTCCATCTAGCGGAGAAACAACGCCGCCAGGAGTTGGGCCTCTGCATGTATTGCGGAGGCAGTCAACACTCTGTGGAGCATTGTCCAGAGAGGCCGGTTAGAGGTCCGCGAATCACTGTAGGGGGCCTTGCAGATTCTAACCGGTCGAGTCCCCTCAATCAATTGACGCTGCCCATTCATTTCTGTCATAACTCCACTGGGCACCTCACTCATGCACTGGTGGATTCAGGCACGGAGGGAAGCTTTATTTCACAGAGCCTGGCAACCCGATTGGGCATCCATTGCCATACCCTCAAGACTCCTCTCGCCCTAGTAAATCTGTCCCGTGTTTCCCTGGGAAAAGTAACACACCAGACCATCCCTGTCCCTGTTATTATTTCTGGAAATCATCGGGAGGAGATCACCTTTTACGTCCTACCTAACTCAGTATCTCCCGTCATCCTCGGATACCCATGGCTCCGCCTCCACAGCCCTGTCCTGGACTGGAGGTCTGGCGGAGTGTCCACCTGGAGCTCCTTCTGTATGAGCACCTACCTCCAATCCGCTGCCTGCGCCCCGTCCTCGCCTTCAACTCCCAAGGACGCCGCGCCTCCGGATCTCACCCTGGTGCCATCGGAGTTTCACGACCTGGGTATGGTATTCAGCAAATCCAAGGCGATGTCTCTTCCCCCACACAGGCCCTAGGACTGTGCTATAAACATCCGCCAGGGGGCACCCTTACCCTTGGGGCGACTCTACAGCCTGTCTGCGCCAAAGAAGGAGGCTATGAATTTGTATCTTAAGGAATCGCTGAGTGCTGGTATCATCCGTCCCTCGTCATCACCATTAGGCACTGGGTTCTTCTTCGTGGGCAAGAAGGACGGTTCCCTCCGTCCTTGTATTGACTATCGCGCCCTGAATGACATCACGGAGAAGGACCGCTACACCTTGCCCCTAATGGACACCGCCTTCCACTCCCTCCAGGGGGCGACTTGGTTCACCAAGCTGGATCTTCGCAGCGCATACCACCTCGTCCGGATCCGGGAGGGAGATGAGTGGAAGACTGCCTTCCGTACCCCGAACGGCCATTTCGAGTACCTGGTTATGCCGTTCGGGTTGACCAACGCTCCAGCCGTCTTTCAGCGCCTTATAAATGACGTCCTCCGGGACTTCATCGGCCTGTTTGTGTTCATCTACCTGGATGACATCCTCATCTTCTCCAGATCCAGGGACGAGCACCGGGTCCATGTGAGGCGGGTCCTCCAGAGGCTGCTGGAGAACCGGTTGTATGTCAAGGCTGAGAAGTGTGAGTTTTACGCTAAGACTACGTCCTTCCTCAGGTTCGTCATCTCCCACGACCAGGTGCTCCCAGACCCAGCTAAGGTGAAAGCGGTGGTGGAATGGCCCACTCCTACATCTAGGAAACAGGTACAACAGTTTATTGGGTTTGCCAACTTCTACCGCCGCTTTGTCCCGAACTTTGGTACCATCGTTGGTCCTCTGACCCGCCTCACGTCTCCTAAGGTCCCGTTCCGGTGGACTGAAGAGGCCGCAGCTGCTTTCCAGGCGCTGAAGGCGGAGTTCTCCTCCTCCCGGGTCCTCAGCCAAGTTGATCCCTCGCTGCAATGCATCGTGGAGGTGGACGCTTCGGACACGGGGGTGGGGGCGGTGTTATCTCAGCGGTCACCTGACGACGGGATCAAACGGCCCTGCGCCTTCTTCTCTCGGCGCTTGTCCCCGGCGGAATGGAATTATGACGTGGGGGACAGAGAGCTCCTCGCCATCAAGCTCGCGCTGCAGGAGTGGCGTCACTGGCTAGAGGGGGCGGCCCTGCCGTTCGTGGTTCTCACCGACCACAAGAACTTGGAGTATTTAAGATCTGCCAAGCGTCTGAACGCCCACCAGGTGCGTTGGTCCTTGTTCTTTGCCAGGTTCTGCTTCAACATCACCTTCAGGCCCGGCTCCAAGAACGGCCTGCCTGACGCCCTCTCTAGGCAATTTGCCCCTGAGGCGTCTGAGGACGCAGCCCACACCATCTTGCCCAGGTCGTGCATCGTGGGAGCCGTCACTTGGGACATCGAGAGTAAGATCCGGAAGGCGCAGGAATCGGAACCAGACCCTGGCGGCGGACCGGAGGGGAGGCTTTTTGTGCCGTCCACGGTCCAGGGGGAGGTTATCCACTGGCTGCACACATCAAAGCTCACCTGCCACCCTGGGTCCTCCCGGATGATTGACCTTCTTCAACGATCCTTCTGGTGGCCGGGCCTGCGGAAGGACGCTGCCTGCTACGTCCGGGCCTGCCCCGTCTGCGCCACCAGAAAATCAGGTAATGCCCCTCCAGCGGGTTTGCTCCAGCCTCTGCCCATCCCTGGCAGGCCCTGGTCGCATATCGCCCTGGATTTTGTCACTGGTCTCCCGGTCTCTAACGCCTTCGACACAGTCCTGACCATTGTAGATCGTTTCTCCAAGGCTGCTCACTTCATCCCATTACGAGGGCTTCCATCTGCCTTGGAGACGGCGGACCTCCTTATCCAGCACGTGGTCAGGTTGCACGGGATTCCGGTGGACGTGGTCTTGGACCGGGGCCCCCAGTTTTCCTCAGAGGTTTGGAGATCCTTCTGCAACGCCCTGGGAGCCAAGGTAAGCCTCTCCTCCGGCCATCACCCCCAAACCAACGGGCAGTGTGAGCGGACCAATCAGGAGCTGGAGGCTGCGCTCCGCTGCGTCACAACATCCAAGCCTGCGTCCTGGAGCACCCACCTCGCCTGGGTTGAGTACGCCCATAACACCGCCCGCTCTTCTGCCATGGGGATGTCCCCATTTAAGGCGTCCCTAGGCTACGACCCCCCTCTGTTCCCTACGCAGGAGAGTGGGGTAACTGTTCCCTCAGTTCGGGCGCACCTCAGGCGGTGCCGCTCCATCTGGGCGTCGGCGTGCAATGCGCTTTTACGCATGGCAGAGCGCAATAAGTCTACGGCGGACCGGCACAGAAGACCTGCTCCAACCTACCAGGTAGGCCAACGTGTCTACGTTTCTACCCAGGACGTCGCTTTAAAGGGTGAGAGGAGGAAGTTGGCACAGCGTTTCATGGGCCCATACCCCATTACCAGGATTATCAACCCGGTGGCTGTGCGTGTGGCTATTCTCCCCTCCCTCCGCATCCATCCCACCTTCCACGTTTCCAAGGTGAAGCTGGCAGTCTCCGACCCCCTTTGCCCTCCTCCTGCTGCGCAGCCCGCGCCCCGGATGATTGATGGTCATCCGGCCTGGCCTGTCTCTTCCATCCTGGACTCCCGGCGCCGGGGTCGTGGGTTGCAGTACTTGGTGGACTGGGAGGGCTATGGACCTGAACATAGGCAATGGGTACCCTCGTCGTTTGTGTTGGATCCATCTCTCATCACTGAGTTCCACCGAGCGCACCCGGAGAGACCATCGCCAGGAGGCGCTGCTAGAGGGGGGAGTACTGTCACGCCTCGCCGCTCATCAGCGGCGCCAGCTGCGCGCACACCTGCGCCTCGTCAGCGGCAAGGGATTTAAGCCGCCTCGCCCTGGGTTTCGGCCTGAAGCCGTCTGATCACATCGGCTACTCTTGCTGCAAGGAACTCCCTTCAACCAAGCAAGATCGCAAGTAAGCATCCTTACCTTCTTCTTCCAGTTCTCCTCCCCTGTGCACAGGTGGATTCCCCGGCGGCGGATAACATTCTCCAGCCTTCATCTCCTCGCTATTGCATCAGGCGCACCAGGTCGCTGTCTACCGGGCTACGCCCTTGCTACGCCAGCCACCTGCCCAAACCAAGTAAGCCAGCTGTTATTTCTACAATCTCCTGTATTGGTGTGGTGCCCGTTACCCTTCTCCCTCTGCTTCTCCCATAGGGTTGTCCGGCTGAACGGCTTCCTGCCCCCGTGCCTGATGCAGACGCCACCACCAATACATCCACATATCACAGACACGCAACCACACACACACGTATTGTTCAATAAACTGTTAAACCTATTCTGAGCCTGCGTGTGTGTCTCCTGAGCCGTGCATTATGTCAGCCAGTAAAATACTGGGAGAATATAGTCTGGTCAGATGAGACCGCAATTGAACTTTTTGGATGCCACAACACACAGCATGTTTGGAGGAGAAATGGCACTACACATCAGCCCAAAAACACCATAGGTCAAGGTGTGGGGGTGTTTTTCAGCACATGGTACAGGCAGACTTCATATAATTGAAGGAAAGATGAATGGACAAATGTACAGAGACATCCTTGATAAGAACCTACGTCATTTGCCAGGATGCTGAAGACGAAACAAGGTTGGAGAATTCAGCAAGACAATGATCCCAAACACACAGCAAAGGAAACACTGAACTGGCTCCAGAGAAAGAAAATAAAGCTGCTAGAATGGCCCAGTCAGTCACCTGGCCTGAATCAATTGAAAATCTATGGAACAAACTGAAGATCATAGAAGACAGAGTTCATAGAAGACACCCATGGAACCTTCAAGATTTGACAGTGTGTGTGGAAGAATGGGCTAAAATCACTCCTGAGTAATCCCTGCACCAAGTTTCTCTATACAGGAGATGTCTGGAAGCTGTTATTCCAACAAAGGCTTTTCTACTAAATATTAAATGGATTTCACCAAGAATGTTCAATAATTTTTCCCTGTGTCATTCTACTTTATTAAATATAATTTGTTTTGTGAACACAGTTGCCTTGATTTATTTGTATGTATGAATTACTTTGGTTGTTACTGATATCTACTGAAAATCTCAGGTCAATGGCTCCATCAGAAATACAGTATGTTTAATGAGAAAGATGTTGTGTTAAAAACTTATTTCCCCTGCTGTATATATGATACTAGTTAGACCCAGAAAAGATTTATGCAACCATAACAAACAATGAATGATTGCTCCAACAGTGCTCACTGGAACTTTCAGCAGTTTAGAAATGTACCTGTAACCAACACCATCACTGTGTTTTGCAACAATAACATTGCAAAGGTCTGGAGAGAGCTCTTTGCTTCTAACCATCATGAGTTCTTTGTGGTGTGACCATCTGATATTCAGAGACCTTTTAAAAGGTTTTCAGTCAGAACTTAACCAGCTGAAATTAATTTGCACTAATGGGAGATGGGATGGCTTCCTAAATTCTGGTGGATTTCAGCTGGTTTCTTGGCTTTCTCTGCCTTTTTGCACCTCTTTTTCTTCATGTATTTGATATTTATTCCCTGTATCATTCCACTTTATTAAATATAACTTTTTTGTTAACACAGTTGCCTTAATTTCTTTGTATGTATGGATTACTTGAGTTGTTACTGATATCTGGTGAAAATCTTAGGTCAATGGTTCCATCAGAAATACACTACCGTTCAAAAGTTTGGGGTCACCTCAGACAATTTTGTGTTTTCCATGAAAAGTCATACTTTTATTTACCACCATGAGTTGAAAAATGAATAGAAAATATAGTCAAGACATTGACAAGGTTAAAAATAATGATTTGTATTTGAAATAATAATTTTTTCCTTCAAACTTTGCTTTCGTCAAAGAATCCTCCATTTGCAGCAATTACAGCATTGCAGACCTAACATGATTGCACAAGGGTTTTCTAATCATCCATTAGCCTTCTGAGCAAACACATTGTACCATTAGAACACTGGAGTGATAGTTGCTGGAAATGGGCCTCTATACACCTATGTAGATATTGCACCAAAACCCAGACATTTGCAGCTAAAATAGTCATTTACCACATTAGCAATGTAGAGAGTGTATTTCTGATTAGTTTAAAGTTATCTTCATTGAAAAAAAGTGCTTTTCTTTCAAAAATAAGGAAATTTCTAAGTGACCCCAAACTTTTGAACGGTAGTGTATGTTTAATGAAAAAATTGTTGACGTGTTCAATACTTATTTTCTCGGCTATAGATGAAGAAAAAGAGAGAGAGAGAAAAAAAAGAATACTAACAGATACAATACAGTTCTCGCCCACTGACATTGCCAGTGGCTCGGGCCCTAATTACCTGACAAAAAATTAAACTTAAAAGAAAAATATAGCAAATTTACAAGAAAAAAAATCACAAAATTTTATAGAAAAAAAAATAGCAGGAGCTGCAAATTAACCAAAATTAGCACATATAAGTAACTTTAAAATTTACAAGAAAAAAGTAACTTTTTGAGGAAAAAATTACAAGTTCACAGAAAAAAAATAGAAAATGTTTTAGAAAGTTCCAAATTTGCAAGAAAAATGTCACAAATTTACAAGAGAATGGCAAATTTAGAAGGAAAAAAGTAATAAATTTACAAAAAAGTAGGAAATCATGAGAAGTCACAAATTTACTAGAAAAAAGTCACAACTTTATGAGAAAAATAGAGAGATTTATGAGAAAAAAGTTGCAAATTTACAAGAATAAAAGTAAAATTTACAAGAAAATAGCAAATTTACAAGGAAAAAAGTTACAAATTTATGAAGAAAAAGTTGCAGCATTAAAGTAAGAAAGTAGCAAATTCATGAACATTCCAAAATTTCCAGAAAAAGCAAATTTCCAAGAAAAATGTCACAATATTGCAAAAAAGGCTAACAAATTTATGAAGAAAAAAGCTGCAAATTTACAAGAAAAATCACAAATTTATGAGAAAAAGTTGTAAGTTTACAGTAAAAAAAGAAGTTGCAAATTTATGAGAAAGTTTCAATTTTTAAAAAAAAACAACAAAAAACTATCAAATTCATGGGAAAAATGTCACAAATTTACCATAGCAAATTTATAAGAAAATAAGGTGAAAACAGGTCAAGTCCCTGTGGGCAAAGACAAATGGGGCCAACATGGAATCCATGGACAAAGCCAAAGGGACCCATAAGACAGCCCAGAATTAACCTTTGGTGGGGCCCACATGGACATGTTGGCTGGGATAACTAGCAGTGCTGCAGCAGCAACCAAACAACACATCATCTGAAACTGCAGACCCAGCAGATTATAAAGAGCCAGGTTTTATTGTTAGGCAACATCATTCACTCAGACAGCAGCCACAGAAGTGCAAAAACAAACTTTATACAGCCACCATAATAAATTTTGTCCTACCTTTGCTGTTTTGTCATTATGAGTCAAATTTGAGAGGAACTACACAGGACCATTGGCTTGAGCTGTTTGTAGTCGTAGATTGAGTCCACACCGTCGGCCAGCCGGAGGTGGAATCACCACTGATACACCTCGTGCTCACTATGCTGTTCAGTCGATCAGTTCTGTTAAAACAGAGTTTGTCACAGCAGTCATCTGGCCTGTAAAGCAATAAGCAAAGCTGGACTCTCTTCTCTCTTTAGTCAACCAGTATAAGTATTTAGTAATTTTACAAATCTCAACAACTTCCTCTCCACAATTTGTCTACAAAAGATGTCAACTGGTACAAGTGTGAGAGGTGGGGCCCCTTTAGGGAGTTCTACGAAGGCATGCTACAGTCATTGCAAACTCTCCACATTGTTACTGCTGCGTTGATTAAAAGTTGGTCAGCCCTTTGGAAGCGGGGGGGGGGGGGGGCTTTTAACTTGGGGCACTGCCTCTGAGTATTATGAATTTTATTCTGTTAATTAAAAAAAAATAAATTTGAGGGCTTGCAGCAGTGCCCCCTCTGGCAGGTGGAGCCCTAGGCAACCACCTATATGGCCTCTGCCAAGGGCTGTCATTGCTTGTCAGCAAGCATTAAAAAGAGCCAGGTGAAATATTGTCTCTTCCCAGGTCTGTGAAGAGACGTAGGGCAGTGGCTGGAGATTTTCAAAGTCAACCCTGCCAATGCGGGCCCCGTACCAGGGAAGAGAAGTCTCCACTGGTAGGTTAAGCTAGGCTGGGGCACAACAAGAGGGAACCAGCAACTGGATACAGCAAAGAAACACAGGTTGCCAAGGTCAAAGACAACCACTGGGAAGGAAACAGTGATCAAACTCACAGGAGGATCTCCAGAAGACTTTGACTCTCACCAGGACATCTGCCCACTTTCTGTGTCTTATGGAATGTTTTCACCAAGGAGTGACAGCCGGTGAGCGTAGCAGGTAGGCCATTATGGACCCCACCAGAGGAGGAAGACATAGGTTTGATCCCCCAAATCACGTTTTAAAAGTTTCCCTTGGAATCTTTTATATGAAGAAGTGCATGGCGATCAGACACCAGCAAAGCAGATCTTGGCAGGAAAACTAACTACTCCCCCTCTGAGGTGTTTTCCATAGGTCTGAACACACTGGTGTCTTGGCCTCATACTGGATTCTAATCTAAAATTTGAAAAGCATGTTAAAATGAAATTTATGCAACATACTTGTCCCTATGCAAATAAAGGGTAAATAAATAAATAAATCTAAGTTTAACTGGGGAAGGCTCCACTATTTCGAGAGGTACTTAGGTGAGTGCTAGAATGTTATTCAGGATACCATTAAAAATGTTTTGCATTTATAACGCACTACTGACATGGTTGATTAATACAAGAACCCAACGGCAGAAAACACAACAGAAACGACAGGTAATGTGCAAGGAAAGTATTTTATTGAACTGGTTGGCTGTGATTGGCTGCCTCAGAATGATGAATTAATAACCAGTTCCCTCACAGGAGACAGACTGAGGAGAGGATCTGGTCCAGGAGGAGACCCACTGAGGTAGTTTGGGAAGGTGCCCAAGCCTGGTGCTTGTTCTTGAGAGTGGAGGAGGTTAATTGTAAATTGTAGGATGTACAAGATTGTAGGCAATTTCTGAGGCAACTTTGGCAGTGGCGTTGAGACGATCCCACAAGGGAGGCAAACGAGCAACTGCAAGACAATTGGGCCGGATCTCAATCTCCTCCCTAAACCCTCAAGCCCTGAGCCCTTGTAGACTTAGGCTGCCGCCATCAGTGGCGCTTTAGTGTACAAGTCTGTGAGGGGATGAAGTGGCTCAAAATGGTAGAAATGGGACACACTTTGTTACCTTGGCAACACTGAAAAAATATATATATATTTAATTTACTTTACTAAAACGATTAGGAAACAAAAATAGTGTATATAAGAGATCACAAAAATAAAATCACAGGACAAAATAAAAACAGATTCCAGACAAAACTAAAATCAGAAACAAACAGGGTTACTTTGACAAAGGAAAGAAAATGATCCTGAAAGTTCAAGGCTGTGTTTGTTTCAGGTTCTTTAGAGGCTTACTGAAATAAAGGGGCAAGGAAAGGCAAGGCAAGTTTATTTCTATAGCACATTTCGTGTGCAAGACAATTTAAAGTGCTTTACATAAAAACACTAAAGCATTACAGCAAGGTGCAAAAGGAATCTACACATTAAGAACGCCTCGAATGCCCTTACCTTTCCTTTAATTTTTTGTACGTGAAAAAAAAAACAAAACAGAATGTTTTGACTAATCCAAAGAGCCTCAAACTCCTTTAATCAGGGGCCTCTAACCTGCTCCTGAAACCCAGATAGCCTTAGGTTTTGTCAGTCTCTTTGGCAATTAAATTATGTTTTATGTCATTTTCAGTGTTACCATTTTAATAGAAATCTATCTTATAGCCTATTTATTTTAATGAAACGTTTAATTTGTGTGACATGAAAACATGTGACCAACTATTGTGGGTCTCAGACTTTATTTCAGACTTACTTTCTTCAGGAATGAACTGAACTGAATGTGCTGCAGTCTCTTAAAATGATTTGAATTGATTACAACAGCAAATCATTTTTTCAAACTGCATAATTAACCAACATGTAATTAATTGCTTAAATGGTGTGTAATGCAGAATAAGCTCAAAGTCTTTGTGTCATATATTTTTATTTTGGCAAAGATCTTAAATTCTTGTCAAGGCAGTATTTTTTTTTTGTCGGGGGTGGGGGGGGGGGTGAAAGGGTGGTCAGTGATGAACAGATGACCAATCAGGAGCTTTCCCTCTGAACTGTAGGTAATTCCCTTAGTAAGTCAGCATAGCGTGCTGACTTAGAGAAAGGATCATTTAAGGGCTCATAAAGTCAGCAAGTGAGCACTTAGCCACTTTGTGATTTCAGACTGGGACAGCCCTAAACCCTCAGTCACTTACCGCGAACCTGTCTAAAGTCAACAAGTCTGCAAGGGAGGAGAATGAGATTCAGCCTTAGTGGCAGAGTACTGCAATGCAAGCTGATAATGATGGCACAGAGTATACTGAAGTTCAAATGACCAAACTGACCCTCTCCACCTCCTGAATCATGGGGAGCGTTGTTTACGAATTTGTCCGTCCCTTTAAATTCACTGGATAAGTTCAAGCTTAGAGCAGGGGTGTTCCATCATGTGCCATGGAGGGTCAAGACCCTGCAGGCTTCACCTCCAACCAGTGTCTTCAACAGCAGATTTAACTGAACTTCTTCCCACTGACTGCTGATAAGTGAAAACACCTGCTGAGGAACTGGGTAGAAGAGAAAACCTGCAGGGTCTTGGCCCTCCATGGCACACGATTGGACACCCCTTGCTTAGAGCTTCTGGGCCATGTTAAAATTTAATAAAATGTATGCCCTAAGAAGCTTGAATATTCCACCTATTTTTCCCACAACAAACATACCATTTAATATACAAACACCACAGTAATTGATCAGTGCAGACTCACATGACGATAGCAGAGCAAGTGTGGAAATTGCATATTGTCAGCTTAAATTGCATTACTACACTGCAGTCTCAAATTCAAAGGACAAAACAGCAGCAGTGCACGCAATTTTGTACACAGCACTTTTTTGGGCATTTCTTTACGCTTTGGGCACCGGTACACATCATCATCTGTTATTTGCCTTCAATTGATTCGGATTCCTTTCAAGCAAGTGGATAAAGTTTTCAAATTTTCAACAGTGCCACTGTGTGCTATTGTACCTTTTCTTTTTTTTTTCCTGTCTTAACAAAAGCCCACTCACAGCTGGCTTGTACAGCAAGCGAGCAGACAACAGGTCTTCCCACTTTGACTCCCCTCCATCCCCACTTCTGATGCTAATGAAAATGAGACAACTTCTTGACATTAAAGGTGACAGCAGAAGAAGATCAAATGAGCAGAATGATGCTCCCCTTTTCTTTCCCTTGACTTTCACTCCATGGGGGGAAAAAAAAAAAGTCATTTGAAGCAGTGGGTCTTGAAGAGCTAGTTCAAACACAGGCTGGCCATGGCCTGATGTTTGCTCTCCTCTGTCTCCATCTTCTCCGCTGCTCTTGCAGGACATGAAGGAAGATTTACTCTGGCTTATCTGTAAAGGGCCAGGATGAGCCTCCACAACTGAGCAAAACAATTACTCACAGCTTCTCCCTATCTGTCCTACCACAAGCAATTCCACTTGAGCAGTTGAAGCCAACATTTGCATCCAAACAGTCACCAAAGCATTCACAGCAAAACCAGCCAATGTAAAACAGCCTACTCAAGCTAGGTAACCATCTTCATCCAACTGAGAGTATGTTACTCAATGTCAATGTATGGCTTTTACTTTAGTACTAAAAACATGCCTGAGGTTGACAAGACACTGTAAAACAAAAGACTGACTGGACACAATGGACACTAACATGTAAGCTACTTTCTCAGTGGACTTAAATACAAATGCATCTCCTCAAAGCACACAATGATGTAACAGGCATGCAGAAGTGGAGCAAAATAGTGATGCTCACTAAACGGCTATTACAATATGTGGGGCCATAGTGTGGGGTTTTTCTCCACCCAGAAAGGCAGGGGGGAAACAGGAGGACAATGGACCGAATGAGGAGGTGTCACTGGGGGGTATCAGATGGGACAGTCAGTTCTTGCACCCCCCTGGAGAGAGTAAGAGCCACTGTGGCCACTCAGAGAAGAAAGGTGTGAAAGCACCGCCAGTGTATGTTATGTTAATGTGCCACACATTCCTTTGTGAAACAACAATGTATGATGGTCGGAAGTGCCAGGTCTCCATATATGGGAATAAAGATATAAAAGGGGAGTGCACAGAGACCTGTGAGGCGTTAGCCTCAGCACTGTAGTGCTGTAGCACTGTAGCGCTGCTTCACTCTTTTGCTGTTATGTTGTTGGAGAAAGAATAAAGCCTTGTGTCGTTCAACTTGTTGCCTCGCCTATTCCTTTCTCCACAATTCGCTGTTTTGCTGTTAAATTGTTGGAGAAAGAATAAAGCATTGTGTGGTCAGCTCGTTGCCTCGCCTATTCCTTTTCTCCACACTGGTGACCCTGACGTGCCATGGAGAGCAAGCCACACTGGTGACCTCAAGATGTGCCATGGAAAACAAGCCGAGCACCACTCCAGAGACTCCCTGGAGGGAGAGCACCATGGGCGCTGTTTCAGTCAAGCTCCCGGACTTTTTACTTCTCGACCTGGCAGTGTGGTCTTCACACAGAAGCCCAGTTCGCACTCCACGGGATAACTATGGATGACACAAGATACTACTATGTGGTCGCTGCACCAGACGCACGCGCCACGCAACAGATAACAAGCCTGCTCCAGGAGCCGCCGGTGTCCTGGAGGGATGCCAGTGATGTCGAGGAGCTGTTGGTGGTAGCAAGAGCAGACGCCAGGAGATGCAGGAACGGGGCGATCTGCTTCTGTCATCGAAGTTGCAGCTCAGACACCCAGCGATGCGTGCCACCATGCCAGTGCAAGTAGTCGGGAAATGGCACGGCCAGCAGTCAGTAGCAGCTGTGACTGCTGGAGACAGAAACAACCTGCTGTATGTCACAGACACACGTTCGGGGAGACGGTACGCTCATGGATGCAAATTGGGTTGACCACTTGTCCTGGGTTCTTTTAGGACTGCGCTCCACACCTAAGGAGGATTTGGCAACCTCCCCAGCTTAGGGCTGCGCTCCACACCTAAGGAGGATTTGGCAGCCTCCTCCAGCAGAACTCATTTGTTTCTCAGCCACCGCTGATCTCCAGAGATTTTCTACCAGAAAACCACTCACCGAGGCTGAGCCGCCTGCGCAATTTTTACACAGATGTACGCTGGGAGCCCGGGCCACCATTGTTTTCCCCACACATTTGTCCGAAGAAGCTTGCAGAAGGCCGGTTTTGTTTTCAGCAGGCACAATGCACACTGGACCCCGGCATGGACGCCCACCGTTGTTGGCTTTGCAAGTTGGCGATCCCTTGGCAGGGATCTGCGTTCGCTGGTGACCTGATGTGCCCCCCCTTCCCTCCACAGACTGACGTGCCCTCCAGTGCACCTCACCAGCAACCCCCAGCTACAGCCACTATTGGCACCGGCTTGAGCCCAAAGGATTCGGGGGGGGGGGGGGCTAGAGCCCCTTCTGGGTGTTCGGGTGGGCTGTGTGGGGGCACGGTGTGGGGGTTTTCTCCACCCAGAAAGGCAGGGGGAAACAGGAGGACAATGGACCGAATGAGGCGGTGTCACCGGGGGTTATAAGACGGGACAGTTAGTTCTATGCACCCCCCGGGGAGAGTAAGAGCTGCTGTGGCCGCTCAGAGAAGAAAGGTGTGAAAGAGGCGCCGGTGTATGTTATGTTAATGTGCCACACATTCCTTTGTGAAACAACAATGTATGATGGTCAGAAGCTCCAGGTCTCCATGCATGGGAATAAAGATATAAAAAGGGTTGAGGACAGAGACCTGTGAGGTGTTAGCCTCAGCACTGTAGCGCTGCTTCACTCTTTTGCTGTTATGTTGTTGGAGAAAGAATAAAGCCTTGTGTAGTTCAACTCGTTGCCTCACCTATTCCTTTCTCCACAATTGCCCTGTTAGACAACATTAAATAATAACTTCAAACTTTAGCAATATTCCAGAGCAGGGAAACCCAAGATGTTTACCTTACAGTCAAAACAACATTGAAAATAATGCAAACAGACCCAGCAGTGACATTCACTTCAAAAGAAAGGCTGTACGTCAATCGTACATCTACACAAACTTGTCAATCACTTTTTCGTCAAAGTCCACCAATCCATCAATGAACTGAGGTGTCTTTGAAGTAAGGCTGTGTGTTGTAATGCCATCTGAGCCTGGAATCACCCACACGCATCACTGTAAAAATGCTCTTAAAAATTTCTGGATTGCAGTGAAGCTGAAGATTAATTATGGCTCTGCAGCACAATTCTACATTTCCCACAAAGTCTTAGAAATGTTATTATTCCACCAAGAACATGCCGGGTCTCTTCTGCTTGCTGATTGTGCAGATCAATTGAATGTTTGCGAGCGGTAAGGGGGGATAAGGACCTGTACTTATATAGCGCTTTTCTAGTCTCAAAGACCACTCAAAGTGCTTATCAATCTGAGCCAAAAATACGATGCATGTGATTAGATTAGAGGTGGACTGGGGTGTTGCAATTAAAGTTGTTCATAATAAGAGTGTTTTTGTAATTTTAAATGTCTATACTCCTTATGACTGCTACTCAACTGAGGATGAATATCTTAGCAGGCTTGGCTTTTTAAGTTCTTTTATTAATGAGAACACATTCACATCTGTTTTTATTATGGGAGATATGAATGCAGATCACAGTTCTTTATTTGGCCAACATCGAATCAAATTCTGCGCAGATAACAAGCTTTTACTTTCTACCTGAGAGCTATTGCCAGATGACAGTTACACATTCAGTGAAGAGTTGCATACAACATCTTGGCTGGACCACTGTATTTCTACTGCAGATGCTCATGACTCTTTGGTTAAAGTTGATATCTTTTACGATCTAGCTGTAGCAGATCACTTACCCTTTTCCTTGATATTAGATGTGAAGAGTTTACCTGATCTGATGAGCTATGACAGACATAAACAAAGAGTAAAATTTGATTGGATAAGATTGACAGAAAAAGATCTTCGGACATATAATGTTTTAACTGATAAGAATTTACATAACACTGAAATTCCATATGATGTTGTTTTGTGCAGTGACATGAACTGTAAAAAACAAAATCATCATAGAGACTTGTGCTTATTATATGGTAAAAATGTAAATTGTCTTGTTAATAGTTGTAAATCATTATTTCAAAAAAGAGTAAAGAAGTTATGCTGTAAGCCTGGATGGCATGAATGTGTATCAGAACTCCACGCAGAGGCAAGAGATGCTTTTAAAAACTGGGTTATAGCTGGAAAACCAAGGCACGGCCCAGAGTGTGTGTTATGTATGGTAAAATACCTCGATAAAGGGTGAGGCAAGGTGAATGGACAAACTCAGCTTTATTGAACTAATGCAGTTACATGGACACACAGTAGACACCAGGCAGAGGGCACCGATCAAAGAGACTGTGTAATGGATGCACTCTGCTATTTATAGGATGGTGCAATGGCGGAACAGGAAGTGGCTGCCACTGCACCGCACTTCACAATAAAGGTGTTAAAGACCACATTTCCTCCCCCCCTTAGAAAGTCCAAAACCACTCACTCAATTAAGACCCTCCCCAATTTGGGACCCAAATCACACACTAACAAAACGAAAACTAATGTCTCTAAATGTCCTAATACATACACCCAACAAAACCTAAGACAGGGCGGACGGGTGGACTGCCGTCCTGCCCACACGGCAAGGTGGATTATTCTGCCACCTGCTAAAATAATGCAAAATCTATTAATAAACTAAAACCATTGCTGTGTTCCTAAAATAATAAAAAACACACACAGCAATAACATTTTACCACATACATAAACATATGAACAGCAGAACTGCAGTGGTGTGAAAAAGTGTTTGCACCCTTCCTAATTTGTCATTTTTTGGTACGTTTGTCACACTTAAATATTTCAGATCATCAAACAAATTTAAATATTAGACAAAGATAACACAAGTAAACACAAAATACAGTTTTTAAATGAAGGTGTTTATTATTAAGAGAAAAAAAAATCCAAACCTACAGTACATGGCCCTGTGTGAAAAAGTGATTGTCCCCTAAATCTAATAACTGGTTGGGCCACCCTTAGCTGCAACAACTGCAATCAAGCGTTTGCAATAACTGGCAATGTGTCTTTTACAGCACTGGGGAGGAATTTTGACCCACTCATCTTTGCAGAATTGTTGTAATTCAGCCACATTGGAGGGTTTTCGAGCATGAACTGCCTTTTTAAGGTCATGCCACAGCATCTCTATCGGATTCAGGTCAGGACTTTGACTAGGCCACTCCAAAGTCTTCATTTTGTTTTTCTTAAGCCATTCAGAGGTGGACTTGCTGGTGTGTTTTGGATCATTGTCCTGCTGCAGAACCCATGTGTGCTTCAGCTTGAGGTCACGAACAGATGGCCGGACATTCTCCTTAATAATTTTTTGGTAGACAGCAGAATTCATGGTTCCATTTACCACAGCAAGTCTTCCAGGTCCTGGAGCAGCAACACAGCCCCAGACCATCACACCACCACCACATTTTACTGTTGGTATGATGTTCCTTCTCAGAAATGCTGTGTTACTTTTACACCAGATGTAATGGGTCACACACCTTCCAAAAAGTTCAACTTTTGTCTCGTTAGTCCACAGAGTATTTTCCCAAAAATCTTGGGTATCGTCAAAATGTTTTCTGGCAAAACTGAGATGAACCTTTATGTTCTTTTTGCTCAGCAGTGGTTTTCGTCTTGGAGCTCTGCCATGCAGGCCATTTTTGCCCAATCTCTTTCTTATGGTGGAGTCATGAACACTGACATTAACTGAGGCAAGTGAGGCCTGCAGTTCTTCGGATGTTGTTGTGGGATCTTTTGGGACCTCTTGGATGAGGTGTTGCTGCACTCTTGGTAAGTTTAGTAAGCCAGCCACTCCTGGGAAGGTTCCCCACTGTTCCATGTTTTCGCCATATGTGGATAATGGTTCTCACTGTGGTTCGCTGGAGTCCCATAACTTTACAAATGGTTAGAAAATTCATCTCAGCTTTCCAAAGATGTGATAAACCACAGTAAATTTATGTTTTAACGGGGGCAATCACTTTTTCACACAGGGCCATGTAGGTTTGGATTTTTTTACCCTTAGTAATAAACACTTGTGTTATCTTTGTCTAATATTTATCTTTGTCTTACTTGTGTTATCTTTGTCTAATATTTAAGTTTGCTTGATGATCTGAAACATTTAACTGTGACAAACATACAAAAAAATGACAAATCATGAAGGTGGCAAACACTTTTTGACACCACTGTATATAACAAAATTTACAGCACAGTCCCTTGGGCAGGAAGAGTATAACCGGCATGGGGGGGTGGGCAGGGCAGCCCCTCAGCAGACGCACCCCTGGAAGCATCAGGCCCCCGGGACAATGGTCAATTTTCCAGACGAAAGCACCTCTCCTCTTCACCACCAACTCCAGCTCTCATCCAGCCCCGGCACAAGAAGCCTCCTCTAGAACACACTGAAGCTGATTGGCGTGCCTTGCTGAGCCATCAGACAGCTGGAAGTATGCTGCACCCAGTTTAGCTACTATGTACACACACTCCTGATGTTTCGCAAGCTGTAGTCTGACCCATCGTCGCAGTGGCTGTTCCTCTCCTCGAACCTGGACAAAGTCCATAACCATAAGAGGGGCTCGGCTTGGACTGACATGGTACTGCTTGGCACGTGTTTTTTCCGTGCCAGTCTGTCTGGCCCTATCCTCTTCTGAAACTGTCATAGCGGTCGCCATCATAGCTGCAGATCCTTCCTCCCTCTGCGACCAAGCTCTGAAGGAATCTGGGGCGAGCACATCAGCGTCACTCCCCAGTGCAGTGGCCTCGTCGTCATACTCGGTACCCCCTCTACCATTTCTCAAGCTCCAGCACTGAGACCCTCCTGCACCAAACCTGAGAGAGCCTGGTCCTGCTTGACTGCCGTGGTGTCCGTTAGTTCCTCGTCCCACACAACATCATCATCTACCACTGGAACTGAAGGGTTCCACTGGCCACAACCCGATCATTCTTCCCCAGCGTCATCTTTAATGGTGAAACCCCATCCATAAAACAAGTCACAGCCCATGATGTTGTCGCCTTGGGCTGTCACATGGAACGTGAAGTCAGCCATCGTGGCAGACTTCTACTGAACCGTTAACTCCAACACACCAACTGTGCAAAGCCTGCCACCTCTGTAACCATAAACCAGCGCTGGGTTACCTCTTACTCTATAGTGGTGGAAAAAACTTCCTTACCGTGGCCCAATTCAGCAGCGACCCCTCCACCCCTGTGTCGAGCAGCAGCGATATCTCCACACCATCCAGCTCCACTGTGCAGAAGGTGTACTCATTGGTACTGGGGGACACCGTATGGATGATTGTCTGGGGCGGGTGGAGTGATTTCTTCCATGGGCTCTCTAGCTCAGATACACGGCACACTCTAGCATAATGGTTCAAGCGTCCACATGTGCTGCAATGCCTCCCTCTTGCTGTGCAGTCCATAGCCTTATTTTGGTGTTTCACAGACCCACAACCCTTGCAAAGGGGTTTTCCCGGGGCAGACCTTCGGCTGACAGCATTGGTTTCCATACTGTTGTCATCCAAGCTATCCTCACTATCCGAGTCCGCTACTAATGCTGCATTGGGAGGCTCCAGAGGCCGTTGTGACTGGCGCCAATTTAGCTCCAAAGCTAGCTTGTCTGCTGCCTCCAATTGGAGAGCTAGCTTGACAGCCCTGGCTAACGTTAGATCACTCAGCACCGTGAGTAGCCTAGCCCATATAGCAGCACTGCTCGTGTGCTCCGCAAGCTGGTCACAAACCAATTCATCCTCCAGCTGCCCAAAATGACACTCGCTAGCTAAATGCCTCAAGATGGCAACAAACTGGTGTATAGGCTCACCCACACATTGATGTTGCTGCCGAAAGCAAATCTTTTGGACAGTCACGCTATGTGGGGCATGGAAGTGGCTTGCTAGCAGCTTGATGATGGCCTCAAATGTGTCCAAGGACAGGGCACATTGTCCCTGAGGGCAGGGACATTGAGGGCATTGAGGCATTGAGGGCCAGTGTGTCACAGGACACGCTGGCCCTCAATGCCGAGGTTGTGAGTAAGCAGTGCATATGCTCTTAATCCTTTAACTGCCAAATTCACCATATGGCACCTGGGGCGACACAAGGCAACTCAAGCCCCCCCCCCCCCCACACACACACACACACACCCCAGTGGTTAAGAGTGGTAAAAAATTTTGTCAGTAAAATAGTTGAGATTTCCAAGGCTATAACTTAAAAGTTACAAAAGTTGCATAATGTGACGGCAGCTATCTGAATTACATAACTCAGCAAAAGTGGACTTTGGACACATTTATATAAAGAATGGTCCTGTGGTATATATTACTCATATATTCCATACCTACATATGTTAGAGCATGTGGAAATGTTTGGTGACAGCATATGTAAGGAACTTCACACCTCGGAAAGGACAAAGGAATCTCACCCGCCGTGTGAAGATCAAAGACGTCCCAGGACGCGGCGGCGGAGACGGACTAGACACCTTCGCCCCCCAAGGCGAGGAGAGGAATTCCCATCACCTCCCAAGACGAAGAGAGGAGATAACAGAACAATGGGGGGATTAAGATAACGGGGGATGCCAGCTTGTGTAATGCATGTCTTTGATGTGTGCCTATATTTAACCAGCGAGCTGGGCAGAAATCTTTCTCTTTGCCTTCTGCCAAGCTCTGCACCAGATGAGACAAGATAAAAGAGCTGTTCATTAAAGACTCTGTTTTTAATACAAAATCGCCTCATCATTTCCAGCTCCTCTACACTGGTGACCTTGACGCGAGTATGGACCGGAGGCGTTCTTCAAGCGACTCATCCGTGGCGACTCTGGCATACGCCAGCGACGACGCAGACGAGGGAACAAGCGGACAGCTGTTTCCCCCGGCAGAGGGTACCGAGAGAGCTCAACCGAGCTCCAGCACCGCCGTGAGAGCCGAGGCAAGGCACTCTCACCCGGCGGGCACAACAGTGATGATGTGCACGAACGCCGTCGCTGTTCAACTGCCAGATTTCTGGCGAGAAGACCCGGCCTCTTGGTTTCAACAAGCTGAAGCCCAGTTCATACTGGCGGGCATCACGGCAGACGAAACTAAATTCTACCATATCGTCTCCAAACTCGACTCCGCCACTTCGAGGTGTGTGCGGAGCTTGATCCGGCGACCACCGGCCCGGGACAAGTATGAGACACTCAAGGCGACCATCGTGGCGAATTACGTCCCGTCAGCGGAGGAAAGAGCCGAGAAGTTCCTGGCGGTCTACGGCCACAGAGGGGGCAATCCAAAGACCCTCATGGAGGATTTGCTGCAGCTCAAGGAGGAGGACAATGATAATTTCCTCTTCCAATTTATTTTCCTCAGCACGCTACCACCACACATGAGAGGGACACTCGCCAGTATGAAGTGCAACAATCATCAGGACTTCCGCACACTGGCCAACGAGGCTTATCGGCTCGTCAACGCCTGCAGGGAACTGACACCCACAGCGGCATCCGCAGACCTCAAAACTGACGCCCCGAGCCTTGGAGAGCCACAACCCACGGAGCAGACTCAACCCACGGTGACAGCGGCGCGGCCCAAGCGCAACAAACAGAATGACGTCTGTTATTATCACCACCGCTTCGCCGAGAAAGCCCGAAAATGTGTTCCCCCCCTGCAAGTTTACGATGTCGGGAAACGCCAAAGCCGAGGGCCGTTAACAGCAGCGGTTCTCGGCGAGAAAAATAAGCTGTTATACGTGACGGATGGACACACAGGCAAGCAGTTCCTCATCGACACGGGAGCTCAGCTGAGTTTCGTCATGCCCTCCCACGCAGATCGAGCCATGGGCACCCGAGGCAACGGAGCAGTGGCAGCCAACGACTCTGACATCGACACGTTCGGGGAAAAGAGCCTGCACCTCCTCATTCACGGCCGCAGCTACAGATGGACATTTGTTGTAGCGGCGGTGAGTTTTAACTTGTTAGGTGCAGATTTTCTGTGTGCACACGGGTTATTAGTGGATCTAGCAAATAGGCGCCTGGTTAATGCACTATCTTTTGCTTCTATTCCATGCTCAGCTCGAGTCTCTCCACCACCTGTGCAGGACAACGTCACCACGGCAGGAGGTAAGTTTGAGCAACTCCTCACCCAATTTCCAGCACTCACAACCCCCAAATTCTCAGCCACTGTAGCCAAACACGGGGTTAAACACTTCATTCCAACAACGGGACCTCCCGTTTTTGCCAAAGCTTGCCACTTAGACGCGGCCAAGCTCAACATAGCAAGGGACGAGTTTGCATCTCTCGAAAAATTGGGCATTGTTAGACGCTCGAAGAGCCCTTGGGCTTCACCACTTCACATGGTTCCAAAATCCGACGGTTCTTGGAGACCGTGCGGAGATTACCGCAGATTAAACAACGCTACAGCGCATGACCGCTACCCCATCCCTCACATACAGGACTTTTCACTGCATTTAGCGGGTGCGCGCATTTTTTCAAAGATAGACTTAGTCCGCGGTTATCACCAAGTCCCAGTCCGAGCTGAAGACATTCCTAAAACAGCGGTTATAACCCCTTTCGGCCTTTTTGAATTCCTGCGAATGCCATTCGGCCTCAAAGGCACTGCTCAAACTTTTCAACGTATGATGGACGCAGTCCTACGCGACCTCCCCTTTGTTTTCGTCTACCTCGACGACATGCTGGTAGCCAGCTCATCCGAGGAAGAGCACGAGCAGCACCTCACTACCGTTTTTCAGAGGCTAGAAGAGCACGGACTAATAATTAATCCAGCCAAATGCAAATTTGGCGTATCGCAAATTGATTTTTTGGGACATAGAGTCTCCCTGAAAGGGGCAGTTCCGCTTCCAGACAAAGTTCATGCGATAGAAGGTTTTCCACGGCCCCAAACGGTCAAATCGCTACAGGAATTTTTGGGGATGGTTAATTTTTACAACCGTTTCCTCCCCCATGCAGCTCAGCTCATGCAGCCCCTGTATGATGCGCTCAGAAAAAAGAAAGCTTCCAACGCGGTCGAATGGACCCCGGAGCACGAATGCGCTTTCGCGGAAGTAAAAAACGCCCTAGCTAACGCCACAATGTTAGTCCACCCAGATCCCTCGGCCCGCATTGCTCTAACCACAGATGCTTCAGACCTGGCCATAGGGGCAGTTGTAGAACAACTTGTCAGCGGGGTCTGGCAACCTTTAGCATTCTTTAGCAAATCGCTAAACCCGACGGAACGCAAATACAGCACTTTTGACAGGGAGCTGCTGGCGCTCCATTTGTCCATCCGCCACTTCCAGTTTTGGTTAGAAGGGCGGAGTTTCACGGCTTTTGTGGACCATAAACCGCTCACTTTTGCTATGGCTAAAATTTCAGAACCATGGTCGGGCAGACAACAAAGACAGCTAGCTGCGATTTCAGAGTTCACCACAGACATTCGACATGTAGCGGGCAAACTTAACGTAGTAGCGGACTGTCTCTCTCGCGCTGTGGCACCACCAGAGCACGAGGAGACAGATTATACTGCCTCAGCAGCGGAACTCTTCACTAACGCAGACACATACGCAGCACCTATCCATGAAGGGATAGATTATGCAGCCATGGCGGAAGAACAAGGCAGTGATGTGGACGTGCGTGCGCTCCTGTCTGGACCAACAGGGTTAAGGCTGGAGAAAAAAGGGTTGCGCGACGGCGTGTCCCCCCTAATATGCGATGTTTCAACCGGTCGACCTCGCCCGTTAGTACCAGCTGCTTGGCGCCGCCGCATTTTCAACGCAATTCACTCCCTCGCGCACCCAGGTGTGCGCGCCTCGGTTAAAATGGTCGCCAAAAAGTTTGTGTGGCCAGGCCTGCGCAAAAACGTAAAAGAATGGGCAAAAACTTGCATTCCTTGTCAACGCGCCAAAATACACAGACACACAAAAGCCCCTCTGGAGCCTTTTCCAATCCCTGCTAGAAGGCTCGACCACATTCATGTCGACCTCGTGGGGCCACTACCTTCCTCCCAAGGTTTCACACACCTGCTAACAATGATAGACCGCACCACGTGCTGGCCAGAGGCAGTCCCTCTAGCGGCAACTACAGCGGAGGAAGTCGCTCGCGTTTTTCTAACAAATTGGGTGGCACGTTTCGGCGTCCCATCAGACATCACGTCAGATAGGGGGCCTCAATTTGTCTCAGAGCTCTGGACGGGGCAACAATTCATCGCACCACCGCTTATCACCCTCAGGCTAATGGGTTATGCGAGCGTTTTCACAGGTCCTTAAAGGCCGCCCTCAGAGCCTCATTAACGGACACAAATTGGGTAAATAAACTTCCCTGGGTTTTATTGGGGTTGCGTGCGGCACCTAAAGAGGATTTAGACGCTTCCCCCGCAGAATTAGTCTTTGCTCAGCCTATCAGACTCCCAGGTGAATTTTTACCGGAGAACCCGGAACCAGGGCACCTCCCAGTCCCAAGGTTTTTAGGCAGTAACGGACCGGACTCTCTCCACGGTCCAGCTCATCACTCCTTTCCACGAGTTTTTGTTCCTCAAACTTTAAAAAACGCCGAGTTTGTTTTTGTTAAGCATGAAGCTCTAAAACCAACGTTACGCCCAGTATACGATGGCCCGTACAGAGTGCTGGAAAATGGTGACAAACACTTTGTGCTTGATTATGGGGATAGAAATGAAACGGTCAGCATTGACAGACTCAAACCTGCCTTCTTGTTGAGAGACGAACCTGCACAGTTGGCACGACCACCTCGACGAGGTAGACCCCCCAAGGGAAAAGTCTCAGCCCCCAGGCAGGGAACAAATAATCTCTGTCCTTCCCACACTGCAGATTCCTCACAAGAAGGTCCCAGCAGGACGCCTAAACCAACCTACAGCAGTTTTGGGAGAAGATTAAAACCCAGACAGCACAGGGACTGATACCAACCACTCCGCAATTATTCACTAATTGTGCTGCAACAGTTTAGGACTGACTTATGATTGTACTATGCTGTTATGTTTACCACTGAACTCTCTTAGGAGCATGGCTGCTTGAAAGTTTCTTCTGTGGCAACAGCTGTAACACGTAGTATGTCGTAGTAATTACCCTAGACTGTGAATCTTTCTGTGTCCTTTCCTAGTTGTTTGGGGGGCCTGTGGTATATATTACTCATATATTCCATACCTACATATGTTAGAGCATGTGGAAATGTTTGGTGACAGCATATGTAAGGAACTTCACACCTCGGAAAGGACAAAGGAATCTCACCCGCCGTGTGAAGATCAAAGACGTCCCAGGACGCGGCGGCGGAGACAGACTAGACACCTTCGCCCCCCAAGGCGAGGAGAGGAATTCCCATCACCTCCCAAGACGAAGAGAGGAGATAACAGAACAATGGGGGGATTAAGATAACGGGGGATGCCAGCTTGTGTAATGCATGTCTTTGATGTGTGCCTGTATTTAACCAGCGAGCTGGGCAGAAATCTTTCTCTTTGCCTTCTGCCAAGCTCTGCACCAGATGAGACAAGATAGAAGAGCTGTTCATTAAAGACTCTGTTTTTAATACAAAATCGCCTCATCATTTCCAGCTCCTCTACAGTCCGTTTTTTTTACGCCGATTTGTCTACAGGGGTATGTTTTTAACTAATCTTCAAAGTATATGAACCAGAAAATCAATAAAATGTCAAAACATATTTCTCTCTTACCTGTTACCAGGAGGGGGGCTCGCCCGCCCACGTGACCGGTCCATTTTCGTCCATCATAGCCAATGTTTCTGTGTTTGCTCAGCCATTTACACCGTGTACTACATTTACAAACTCTTAAGGTTACCCCACGTGAATTTTGTTTGTATTACGTGGCTATTTTTTCTGTTTGGTGCATTTTTCCTGTGGGAATCCATGCCACCCGTGGGCGCTGCCTTGTTGGTACGGGGAGCTCAGTTTTTTGTTACATTGACCTCGATGTAATTTGTTTACTTAGTAATTTACACCCGTGTACCACATCTACAAGCTCGTATGATTATCCCACATGAATTTCGTTTGTATTACACCGCTATTTTTCCCGTTTCATGCAATTTCCGTCATCCTTGCTGCCACAATGATCAATCGTGAAGGCATACACATTGGTGTGTGAGTTCAAAGCGGAAAAAGGAAGAATAATAATGAGGATTTCTCCTTCTTTGCTATATTCCATGTCAGCCATGATTCCTTCGGCACATGTCTGCCACCTTCTAAACTGTCAGATCAATAGAGATTAGTACAAATTCTCAGTATAGCCGGGGGATGTCAATAAGTTGACGTGTGCAGTTGCTGCGCTGTGCCACTGGGGGCGCGTGACCCGTTCATTTAATGTGGGCAGTTAAAGGGTTAACTTGTCGAGCTTACCCAGGTGGGGCGCGGTGATGTAGGTCTGGAAAGCTTCAAACCATCTCAGCCACGGAACGGGAGGCTCCCCCGGGAGCTCGAGGAAGGGGCGATGTGGTGTAATACACGCCTCCATTAGTTAATCCTCAATTGCCAAATGTTATGTATGGTAAAATATCTCTATAAAGGATGAGGCCAGGTGAATGGATGAACTCAGCTTTAATGAACTAATGCAGTCACATGGACACACAGCAGACACCAGGCAGAGGGCACTGGTCGAAGAGACTGTGTAATGGATGCCCTCTGCTATTTATAGGGTGGTGCAGTGGCAGAACAGGAAGTGGCCGCCACTACACCGCACTTCACAATAAAGGTGTTAAACCCCAACACCACAGTGTGATCATAAGAAATATGCAAACGCAAGATTTAAAAATGTTGCCTGATTTGTTAAGAGAAATGTGCAGGCCATGAGGGCAGACACTATGGCCAGAAAGCTTTTACAAAATAATGTTTACAGCTGTTGGGAAGATATTAATGCTATCAATAACTGTAAAATGCCGTTACCATCAAGTATTGATGGAGTTACTGGAGATGAAAACATTGTTAAACTGTACAGAAATTAAGATGAGGATATATTTAACTGCATTGAGAGTGCAGAATTTATTAGTGATTTTTTTGTGTGATGATAGTGTAGTTATTAGAGCAGATGAAGTTTGTTCTGCTATTGAGAAAGACCTTAAGTATGCCAGCCATAGACTTTTGTTTTTACTTGCCATTTGTTTTTCTTCTTTTTTAATGCATGGCACATTACCAGACTCTCTGCTGTCAGTGTTGCTGGTTCCTGTAATTAAAGATAAAACTGGCAAGATATCCAGCAAAGACAATTATAGACCAACTGCTCTAGCAAGCATATTGTCTAAGGTTGTTGAAATAATTCTTCAGAATAGGCTTCAAGATTATATGGCAACCAATGATAACCAGATTGGTTTTAAGAACAAACACAGCACATATTTGTGCATATACAGTATGCATTAAAGGAAATAGTTGGTAAATACAGTGGTGTGAAAAAGTGTTTGCTCCCTTCCTGATTTCTCATTTTTTTGAATGTTTGTCACACTTAAATGTTTCAGATCATCAAACAGATTTAAATATTAGAAAAAAGATATGCATGTGTTCTGTAGGGCCTACAGAACACATGCACAACAATGGCAAAGTATTTGCATTTCTTGTACCAATTAAGAAGTGAAATTAGATAATTTCCCACAAAAACCTGAACACACCAGGGCACACTGGTTGAAAAACACATTTAACCGGGCTACTCGTGCTGAAAGGCAGGCGACCGACAAACTAGCCCCATTCCGGGATTTTTGGATCATGTTTCAAGCACAACTCTTTGTTTTAACCAAATAAAACATTTTAAGTGAAAAAAATACTTTGGTATTGCTTAATAATCCAATTAACAGTTAAATTTTGTGTGGGGTCCAAACGGACCCCAGTTGGTACTATTTGTATGTAAAATATGTTGGTAGGATGAGGGTTAAGAGTGCCGCATGAATGAAATGAAAATGCAGTCCTTAAATAGGGTCAGAACAAATAAAACAAGAGATGACAGGTGTGGGGTCACATGAGCTGGCAAAAAGGTAACAGTGATTAATACGTCAAACAGGTTCATTTTGTCTTCTTTCAATTATTTTTCCTTTTTTTTTTTTTTTTTTTTTTTTTTTTTTTTTTTTTTTTTTCCTTTGAAAGACAAAAGTAAAATAGAAAGATGTCTTTACCTTCTTTACATGTTTCAACTGCACTGCAGCCTTCATCAGAAGAGTCAGCTGATTGCTGCCAGGTGACATTTATCAGCTGATTTTTTTTTTTCTGACTCTTCTGATGAAGGCTGCAGTGCAGTTGAAACATGTAAAGAAGGTAAAGACATCTTTCTATTTTACTTTTGTCTTTCAAAGGAAAAAAAAAAAAAAAGGAAAAACAGTGATTAATGATTGGGATCAGCTGTGAAGTAATGAGAGGAGAGCGCCCGGCTGACAGCTGACAGGGCCACGCCCACACGAAGCACCAACCAGGAAAAGCCCTGACAGCTGTCAACCGCAATAACAAGGAATGGAAGAATAAAATATAAACAAGTACAAACTGAGAAATAGATACAATTGATGCATAATCAGAACACAGTAAAAGTAGGACATAAACATGAAAATTAAAAAAAAAAACATGCAGTGACACCAAAACCAAAAGGAACAAAAATACAGCAAATATATAAAAAGAAAAGGCCACGAGACTGAGCCTGGTGGAACCTTCAGTGCTCAGCTCATGACAGAGTCGCCCTCTCAAGGGGTGGACCCCAGACACCCCAGGGTAACAACAAAAGAAAAAGACCCCCCCCCCCCAACAGGAGTACAACAATACAACAATAATCCACCCGGGGTAGGTGGTGGGGGGAACAGGCTAGGAGGGAATGAAACCACCCCACTCAGGACCCACACCAGGCAAAACCAGGCCCCCTAGGCCAAAGAACTAAACAGTTAAGGAGGCCACCAAAAGTCCCAGGCCTGACAGATGGCGAGGTGGTACGAGTTGGGTGGCCTGCCAGAGAATATGGGCCACTCAACCCAATGGCTCAGTCCGTCAGGCGGTCGACCAGAGTTTTTCAGCCACCTAAACAGAAGGGGTGGCCCAGGAGGCTGCTCCCCCATGGGAAGGCCCAATGAAGGGAAGAATAACAAAGGAGGGGAAACCATGATGGCGTCTGGTAGAGGAGGGGGGACCACGACGGCATCTGGCACAGAAGGGGGAACCACAACGGCGTCTGGCACAGGAGGGGGAACCACGGCGGCATCTGGCAGAAGAGACAGGGCCACGACAGCATCTGGCAAAGAAGAGGGAATCATGATGCCCTCGGACTGGCCAGCAGCACCTTCGGTGGTCCCGAACTTAGACATAGTAGCACCCATGGTGGCTCTGGACTGGAGCGAGGTTGCACATGTGGTGGTCCTGGATTGGGACAAGGTTGCACCCATGGTGGTTCTGGGCTGGTGCAAAGCAGCACCCGCAGTGGCTCTAGGCTGGAGCAAAGCATCACCTGCGGTGGGCCCAAACAAGGCCGGTGCTGCACCCACAGTGGTCCCGGACTGGGCCAATGCTGAACCCATGGTGGGGCCGGACTGGGCCAATGCTGCACCCTCGGAGGCCCCAGGCTGGAACGAAGCACCCGCGACGACCTCCACTGGATGGGAAGCAGCACCCTTGGTGGACCTTTACTGGGCAACGGCTGCACCCTTGGTGGACCCAAACTGGGCCAATGCTGTGCACCCACAGAGGCCCTGGGCTGGACTGGATCACCTGCAACGACCTTCACTAAAAATGGTAAATGGCGTTCACTTATATAGTGCTTTTTCTTCTCATCTAGGATGACCAAAGCGCTTTACAGATCCTGCAATCCACCCATTCACACACCCATTCACACAATGATGGTGGCAGAGCTGCCATACACACAGGCGCTAACCAGGTCACCAGGAGCAACTGGGGGTTCAGTGTCTTGCTCAAGGACACGTCGACAGCAGACAGAGCGGGAATTGAACCCAAGACCCTCTGATCAGTAGTCGGTCACACGACACCTGCGCCACCGCCGCCCCCACTAGACGGGAAGCAGCACCCACGGAGGACCCAGACTGGGCCACAGCTGCACCCTCGATGGACCCGGACTGGGTCAAAGCTTCACCCACGGTGGCCCCCAGGCTTGAGTTTAGCATCCATGGTGGGCCCACACTGGAACACAGCACCCAAGTGGGTCTCAGGATGGGGCGCAGCACCCATGACAGTCCCCGACTGGGACACAGCACCCTTGGAGACCTGGACAAATGAGAAGCTGCACCCATGGAGGTCCCAGGCTGGGATGGAGCACCCGCGACGCCCTCATCCGGAGAGGGAGCAGCACCCACAGAGGTCCCGGGCTGGGACGGACCACCCTCGACGACCCCAGCAGGAGGAGCTGGACCCATGATGATGTCAGGTGGTGAGGCCAGACCCACGGAGACCTCTGGTGAAGCTGGACAAACCTCGGTGACCCTGGGGGAACGCTCAGTCAAAGGGAACAGAGACACAGGGTCAGGGTCATTGGCAACAGTGGAGCCTGCCGAGGTGAGCTCCAGTGCAGCTGGTGGATGCACTTGGCTCCCCCCACCAAGAGCAAGGCAAGACCTCTCCAAAATAGAAACAAAAAAGACAAAGGGGAACACTTGCCTGATCTCAAGCTCCACTGCCGTCCAGGACTCCTTCGATCCAGGCGATGATGTTTTGGGTCTGGTCCTCTGGTGGCCCAGCTCAAACTCTGCTGTGGTGGGCCCAGCAGCAAGCATGATGGTCGATACAGTCTCGGGGCCAGCAGGCAAAATGACCCACGCAGGTGGCTTGTCCGGCGTGGCAGCTGGGGGGGTCAGTTCACCACTGGATTCTGTGTAGCCGAAGCCAGGGGATGCTCTGCTGTTGGCGCAGGCTTCGGGTTGCTAGAAGCACTCTCCTTCAGTCCAGACTGTGGCTGCAGGGCTGGGGTCAGGTCCTCCAGGGCCCAACCAGGTCCTCCAGGGCCGCAGGTTCCTCCATCATCTGGCGGCTCAATGCCGGGGCCGGCGGACACTCAGGGATGATAGGACACAAAGAGGGCAGGTGAGAAATAGCTGCAGCAGGCGGTGGGGGCTCAGGGGACTGCAAACCCTGAGCTTCACTACCGGGAATAAGGCAAGGCACATTACACTGGTCAACACCAAATTTATTGTCTAAGTTTTTTTTAGCTGATTTAGGACAATTTTGATGTGTTGATTCCAAAAATCACCATGGCCACATATTGTTTTTTATGTTTTTGTTTACATGTACGGGTATTTTCGCATTATATGATGCAAAATTCTTTTTTATTCCTTAAAATTTCTCAAACTCTGAAGAGTTTGCATGTGCCAATTTATGACATGATGTCATAAATTGTCATGATTACTGTTGGACTCTGAAGAGAGCCATCCCTGCAGCTGAGCATTCTAGAGGTTTGAATAAACGGAAGCTGAAGCTCTGAATTTTGAACAACGATGAAGTAACATTCAATTTACCTGTACTTACCTTTATCAATGTCTACTATTCAATTTACAGTAATCAAAGTGTGTAACATTTAATCAATAAATTATGTTAATTTTTTTCTCTTAAAAATCTATTTCAGATGAGAAATATTAACAAAAATCAACCGATAATGTCACAAAAACATAATCATTTAGTTAGAACATCAGATTTTTTAAAAAATCAACATAAAAACCTGACCTGATCAAGAGAAACGGATGTCATTTTCGGATTCAGCGGTGCAAAATTGTCTTTAATCAATTGAAAAAACACAGACAACTTGCAAAGAATTATTTTTGTAACCCTGTGTTTTCATAAGATGTTGAAGAATGGAAAGACACTTGCCTGTTTTCCCGGAGTACGATGTTTCCTGATGGAGACGGTCTGAGGTCATCCCTCTCCGTGGATATGGAGGACATGGGCCCTTCAGTGAATCACGAAGGAGCTGTCCCTGTTGACATGGAGATGGGTGGAGTCGGGAAGGATGCAGTGGGCCTCTCAGCAGGGGGACGAATCGCCGAGGGAAGCAGGGAACAGCAGCTGCGCAGAGGGAGGAATCTGACGATTCAGCTGGACAAAAAAGGCACAGAGGGCGCACTACTGCGGGAGTCTTCTGGCTCGGTGAATGAGAAACTGCTTCCTGAGAGGTGGAGGCATTCCTCTGGTGGGATTTCCCTGGATGACGGCGTTCTGGAGCAAGTGAAGTGGGAGCAGGAATGAGAATGGGTGCTAGAGACTGGTGAGGCACCAATACGTCAGAGGACCGGGAATGCCTCCCTTTCGGCGCGGCCCCAGGTTTCCTTGTTGAGTTTCTCACCATCCCTCTGTTCTCTCATTGCAGCGCCGCCACCAGAGAAATCCTCTCCACCCCTTTAGCATGCTCCAGAAGCTGGGGGCACTGACGAGCAGCTGCCTCCGAAAGGCCCAGGTACCATAATGCGTCCTTCGGGGCAAAACCGGTGCACGCTGCAGAGATTAGCCCATCGATCTCCATGAAGACTTTGCAGCACTCCCACTCCCGGCGCATCAGGTAACTGCCCCCACCAGCAGAATCTGACATCATACACTCCAGGGAACAGGTGAGTGAAACAAAAAAAGGCAAAAATCCACAAGCTACAGCGGCTGGGTCTTTTACTGGCGGCACTCTTCTGTCATGATTTGCCCCTCAGGCCAGAGAAAGACAGAGCCAGATGACGACTGCAGTTTGTGGCATTTATTAACAAAACATAAAGTCCCAAGGTGCATGAACACAAAATTCCAAACAGGTAGCAAGATAAACTCACAGATCAAGTAGCCGATAAATTCATCAGAACGGGGATAGGGTTCTGGTGGCGAGGAGAGAGTATCATTAAGACTGCCACATGAATGAAATGAAAATGCAGTCCTTAAACAGGGTCAGAACAAATAAAACAGTTGATGACAGATGTTGGGTCACATGAGCTGGCAAAAAGGTAACAATGATTAATGATTGGGATCAGCTGTGAAGTAATGAGAGGAGAGCGCCCGGCTGACAGCTGACAGGGCTACACCCACATGGAACACCAACAAGGAAAATCCCCGACAGCTGTCATCTGCAATAATAAGGAATGGAAGAATAAAATATAAACAATTACAAATAGACACCAACTGATGCATAATCAGAACACAGTAAAACTAGGACATAAACAGGAAAATGAAAAAAAAAAAACATGCAGGATAACAAAAACCAAAAGGCACAAAAATACAACAAATATATAAATACAGAGAAAAAGCCACGAGACTGAGCCTGGCGGAACCTCCAGTGCTCAGCTCGTGACACATGGAAAATAAAATAGCCTAAATAACTTATATACATCATAGATGAATAGATGGTGACCCCTACAGATACACGAATCATAGCCGCTGTACAATGCAGTACTATCAGGTGCAGGGTGAAATCTGAGACACCCACCCTAACCACCCACCTCACCAATTCCATAGAAGCATTGGTGGGGGTGCCGGTTTAGTCACCGGCAACTCGACCCTGCAACAGGTAGTACTCGATTACAAGTTACCGGTAGAAGATTCTATGACCTCACCTATCTACCACATGCACTATTCACCTTTGAGGACAAGGACAGTTTCCTGGAATCATCACAAACATTGGCCCTGTTACTGCATGGGAAAAATGCCAAGCATGTTTGTTAAATGAGCTACACTTCATTCTTGCCATGACCACTGACAAAGCCGCATCATTATTGTCGCCATCTGAGGATGCTTATGAATGACATGCCTTGTGTGCACTTTTTCAGGTTACTGTTTGGTGCCAGAGTCATATTTCCAAGCCAGAATTGGTAAACCCAACTGGCCATTGTTGGCATCAGTCAGATTCAATGGGACTTCTACCAACATTGTACAAAAACGAAGCTGCACTAGTGGAAGTGAGAGACATTATGCATTTGTACTGAACGGACAAAAGCGGTCAAGGACAGAAATGCCCATGTGCCCAAGCAGGATTGCCTCGTATGGACATTTGCACTTGCGAGATGGACTGTGATAATCCCAATAACATGAGGGAGGTACATAAGTGAGGCCACTACAGAGGAAGACAGAGATGAAAGAGATAAAATATGAACTGTTTTAGTGGGAAATCTCTGGGGTTTCAGATGAATACTGCTGAACTAGATAGTACATGTGCAGGGTATCTCAATCTGATATCTATGATATTTGCATAAAAATGGAACAAATTTGGGGAAAATAAAAGCTTTTCCGAAACCTGAATATTTTCATGATGTATGGCAAATATAGGGAAAATAAAGGGTTAAAAAGGCATTTAAAAGCACCACCGGTGGTTCAAAAACCTCAATTCATACGGAAACAACTTCAAAATATGGGAATCTTTCAGTTAGTTGCTGTTTTGAAGTTGTTAACTCAGGTTGATATACTGTATAAATATAAGAGATTTCTGAAACCTGGATAATTTCATGGTTTATGGCAAATAAGGGGTTTAAGTGACATGTTAATAGTAGATTTCACGAGTACAACCTCAGTTTTCATAATGTTGACATCCTAACGTACAAAATGATACTCATTTTGCTTTGTTCTACTGCCATGCAGGGTATGTCAAAATTTTAGCCCCTTTCCCACTCACTGAAGGTGGAGTGGGTGGAGACGGGTGTCAGGGTGATTTGTGACAAAAGGATAGTAGCTAAAGTGAAAGGGAAGATTTACAAGATGGTAGTGAGACCTGCTATGATGTACTGTATGTTTGGAGATGGTGGCACTAACAAAAAGACAGGAAACAGTGCTGGAGGTAGAATTTGACAATGTTAAAATTCTCACTAGAAGTGACTAGGAGGAACAGGTTTAGAAATGAGTATATGAGAGGGACAGCTCAAGTTGAGCGGTTTGGAGACAAAGTAAGAGAGGGAAGGCTGAGATGGTTTGAACATGTGCAGAGGAGGGCTAGTGGATGTCATGGACAGCAAGAGCATGCCCCTCCCCTCCTGCCGCACGTTCACCAATTCATCACTGCACCTGAGGCAGAGGACACACCTGCGCCCACACATCAGCCAGCGTACTTAAGGAGGCCTCCTCCGTGCAGTCAACACTGGCTCGTCTGGGTATACTGCCCTAAATTCAGGCAATCAGGTCGTTTATGCTAGCTTAAGACACGTCGTCTAAACTGTGCTCTTTTGTGTTGTGTCAGGTTGCTGCCATCGTGGGGGGGTGTCTCGGGACTGCATGCACTCTCCCGCCACTTCATCACCTTCCCAGCAACAGATCTTCACCCGGTCAGGCACTCCAAGCTCATTCCCCCTTCCCTTCTGGTTCGTCTATTCCCAGCTGGAGTCCTGCCGGTCCTCTCGGAGTCCTGAGTAAGTGGCAATTTGGCTTGCCCATTTCCCCTTCTCTGCTTCTTTGCTGACAGATCTCGCTTTTCTTTCTGCAGGTGGACTGAATCTTCTGGAGAGTGGCTGTTTCTCTAACGTAGCACTGTTTTCTACATTTAATAAATTACTGAACGTCCCCCCCTTGTGTGGTTCCGTCTTGTGCTCACATCGTGCACGTGAGCATGATGTGAGCATGGTGCGGCGTACCACCTCCATTCCCACACCTACCCCGTACATGGGGGAGGTGGAGAGATGTAAGAGTTTCTTAATCCAGGTACATATGTATTTGAAGCAGGTCGGGGAGGAGTACCCGGGAGATACAACCAAGATACAGTTTTTTACACTGTTGCTTAGGGACTGAGCCCTTGATTGGGCACGCTCCACACTAGACAACCCCGAGAGACGGCGCTATACGTTTGGCCAATTTGTTGACACCTTCACTTGCACGTTCGATCGGTCTGAGAGCGAGGGCAATATGTTGAGCTGCCTGTTGACGCTCCTCCAAGGTACCTGGTCAGCGGCCGAGTACTTGGTGGAGTTACCAGTTTTTGCTGCAGAATCGGGGTGGAATGAAATTGCCTTGCGCAGTGCATTCCTCCACGGGTTGAACGAGCAACTGCGGGATGAACTGGCGGTTCACCCTGTCCCTAAGACCCTTGATGATCTTATAGCTGAAGCTGTCGGTTTGGATAACTGGCACCGTGAGAGCGCGAGGGAGCCCGAGTCATCTTCTCGCCCACGAGCCACGCAGGAACCCGCCCTGCTTACTGACACTGGTGGCGCCATCTCCTCACCCAAGCCGGTGAAGCTCTCTCGGCATTTGACCGATGTTGAGCGCCGGTGAAGGTGAGAGGCTGGCACGTGCGCGTACTGCAGTTCGTCGAACCACAGTCGGGACTAATGCCGCCAGCGGCCTAAAATCCACGGCCCGTCAATAACCATGGGGGGTCTGGTGTGTGGGACTAAAGACACTCGCCACAGTAATTTGTCTATTTCGGCCCTAGTACAGTTGCTGGGGGTCGAGAGGAGGGTAAAGGCGCTGGTTGATTCAGGGTCGGAGGGTAATTTTGGGGTAATTTTGTATCTGCTGAATTCGTGAAGTGGGTGGGTATTCTCACACGTAAACTGCCCCATGATCAGAGAATCACAACTATATCTGGCCGGGAGGTCGCGGTAGTCACACGTTACACGGTGCCGATTTCCATCGTCCTTTCCGGGAACCACCGGGAGGAACTAACTTTGTTAGTTCTCCCTATTTCATCTTCCCCGGTGGTCCTTGGGTATCCATGGCTCTGGAGGCACAACCCTATGATAAACTGGGCTCAAAACACCATCTCCTCCTGAAGCCCCTTTTGTTTGGCCCACTGTATGTGCTCAGCGGAGTGCTCCCCCTTTCTATCTGTCTCCCTCCATCTGGTTGAGCCACCGGACCTCAGCCTCGTTCCCCGGGCATATCACAGTCTTGGAGAGGTCTTTAGTAAGTCTAGGGCATTGTCGCTTCCGCCTCACCGCTCTTATGACTGTACCATAGACCTCATGCCGGGGGCGAAGCTGCCTTCCAGTAGGCTATACAGCATTTCCGTCCCAGAGAGGGAGGTGATGGAGAGGTATATAAAGGAGTCCCTGAACGCTGGCCTAATTCGGCCATCTTCGGCTCCTCTCGGAACCGGGTTCTGCTTCGTCGGAAAGAAGGATGGCTCGCTGCACCCGTGCATTGACTACTGGGAGCTTAACACAATTACCATTAAGGACAAGTACCCTCTACCCTTAATCAATTCAGCATTCGAGCTCCTTCAGCGCTCACGGGTATTCACCAAATTGGATCTTAGAAACGCGTATCATTTGGTCCGCATTCGTGAGGGCGATGAGTGGAAGATGGCATTTAAGACACACCAGGGGCAGTTCAAGTATCTGGTGATATCCTTTGGGCTCATTAACGCCCCCGCCGTCTTCCAGCGGTTAATTAATGACGTCCTCTGCAATGTGCTGTATCAATTCGTGTTTGTTTATCTTGATGACATCTTAATCTTCTCCCGCTCACCAGAAGGACATGAAGCCCATGAAAGGGCCGTTCTGCAATGGCTCTTGGAGAACCGTCTCTACGTCAAAGCCAAGAAGTGTGAGTTTTCAACTCCATCCACCACCTTCTTGGGTTTCATAGTAGCTGAGGGGAGACTGATTGCCGACCCAGCCAAGGTGAAGGCAGTGCTGGATTGGCCAACTCCCCACTCCTGTAAGGAGCTCCAACGCTTCCTCGGGTTTGTGAACTTTTATCGCCGGTTCATAAGGAACTATTGTGGAGTGGCACTGCCTTTAACTCAGCTGACCTCTGTTAAGGTCCCCTTTCGTTGGACCGAGACAGCGGAGCAGGCATTTAGCAAATTAAAATGCCTGTTCAAGGACACACCCATCTTGGCACAGGTCGACACGCAGCTCCAGCTCGTCCTCGAGGTAGACACATCTGATTCAGGGGTTGGCGCTGTGTTGTCGCAGCACACGTCCTCGGATCAGAAGCTCCACCCATGCACTTTTTTCTCTCGTTGGCTTACGCCGGCCGAGAGAAATTGTTATGTGGGGGACAGAGAGCTGCTGGCCATTAAGTTGGCACTGGAGGAGTGGAGACATTGGTTGGAGGGTGCAATTCACCCCATCATTGTGTGGACCGACCACAAAAATCTCGAATACTTGCGGTCAGCCCGCCAATTAAACGCCAGGCAGGCCCCCTGGTCCTTATTTTTCCAGCAGTTCAATTTTACCATCACTTACCGGCCTGGCGCCCGGAATGTCAAACCGGACTTGCTATCACACCAGTTTGATTCCAGGGAGGTAGACCCCCCCCCCCAAAAAAAACCATCATCTCGCTTTTGTGCGTCCTTGGTGCCCTTACTTGGAACATTGAGCGGAGGGTCCGTCAGGCCCAGTCCCGGGAGCCCATGCCAGTAGGGTGCTCCCGGAATAGCTTGTACGTCCCGGCCACCCTCTGCAGTGATGTTCTCCAGTAGGCCCATACCAGCCGCTTTGCCTGTCATCCTGGCATCGCCAACACTGTCGACTTTGTCCGGCGGGCATTCTAGTGGCCCATGGTGCAGCGGGATGCATGGGACTACGTCAGAGCCTGTCAGACCTGCGTCCGGGGGAAATGGGACTCCTCCACCCCCTTCCCACCCCAGGTTGTCGTTGGTCTCATATTGCCATGGACTCTGGGACTGGACTCCCCCTCTCCCGTGGCTGGGACTGGACTCCCCCTCTCCCGTGGGAAGACTGTAATCCTAGCGATTGTGGATCGCTTCTCCAAGGCGGTGCATTTGTGGCCCTCCCGAAGTTCACCTCAGCCTTGGAGACAGCGATCCTATTAACTGACCATGTGATCAAGGTCCAGGGCATCCCCATTGACATTGTGTCTGACCGGGGTCCACAATTTACGTCCCAGGTCTGGAGGGCCTTTTGTCGGACTCTAGGAACCACAGTGAGTCTTTCATCTGGGAATCATCCTCAGTGTAGTGGGCAGGCAGAACGCGCCAATCGGTCCCTGGAGGCCACCCTGTGGTGCGTAGCAGCCGAGAACCCGGCTTCATGGAGCTCGCACCTGACCTGGGTGGAGTATTCTCTCAACTCGGCCTTTTCAGCGGCCACAGGACTCACTCCATTCAAAGCATCCCCGGGGGTACACCCCGCCTTTTCTCCCCATGGCTGAGAGGGAGGTGGTGGTTCTGTGCCTGGAGGCCCACAGTCGCCACTGCCAACGCGTCTGGAGGTCTACCCGGGCTGCCCTCACGCGCTCCATGGAACGCACCCGGGCCGCCGCAGACAGAAAACGGGTCCCGGCTCCCAAGTAAACTGTGGGACAGCAAGTCTGGTTGGCGGCAAATCAAGTCCTGCTGAAAGAGAAATCAAAGAAGCTGTCTCCCCGCTTTCTGGGCCCGTTTCCCATCGCCCAGATTATTGATGATGTGTCGGTTCAGCTGAAGCTCCCTCCCACGCTACGGGTGAACCCCACTTTCCACATCAAGCCCCTCTTGGTCAGTCCTCTCTGCCCCTCCCCCAAGCTGCCTCCTCCCCAAATCATTGATGGCCACCCCGTCTACATGGTCCGCCGAATTCTGGATGTTCGCCATCGGGGCCAGGGACTGCAGTACCTGGTGGACTGGGAGGGCTACGGCCTGGAGGAACGATCCTGGACCTCAGCTTCACGGGTTCTGGACAAAAAGATGCTCCAGGTCTTCCACCGGACCCACCTGGAGAAGCCCTCTTAACTGCCAGGAGGCGCTCCTAGAAGGGGGGGCCCTGTCATGGGCAGCAAGAGCGCGCCCCTCCCCTCCTGCCACACGTTCACTAATTCATCATTGCACCTGAGGCAGAGGACACACCTATGCCCGCTCATCAACCAGTGTACTTAAGGAGGCCTCCTCCATGCAGTCAACGCTGGCTCGTCTGGGTATACTGCCCTAAATTCAGGCAAGCAGGTCGTTTATGCTAGCTTTAGACACGTCGTCTAAACTGTGCTCTTTTGTGTTGTTTCAGGTTGCTGCCATTGTGCGGGTGTGTCTCGGTACTGCATGCGCTCTCCTGCCACCTCATCACCTTCCCAGCAACAGATCTTCACCCAGTCAGGCACTCCAAGCTCATTCCCCCTTCCCTACTGGTTCGTCTATTCCCTGCTGGAGTCCTGCCGGTCCTCTCTCGGAGTCCTGAGTAAGTGGCAATTTGGCTTGCCCATTTCCCCTTCTCTGCTTCTCCGCTGAGAGCTCTCACTTTTCTCTCTGCAGGTGGATAGAATCTTCTGTTGAGTGTCGGTTTCTCTAACGTAGCGCTGTTTTCTACATTTAATAAATTATTGAACGTTCCCCCCTTGTGTGGTTCTGTCTTGTGCTCGCATCGTGCACGTGAGCTGTCAGCTAACCCTGACAAGTGGATAAATTGGACAAAGGATGTTGAAGCTGCCAGGCAGGAGGGAAAGCGGAAGACCACAGACAAACCAGAAGATAGAAACCAATTGACAAGGTTACATGCACACCTTAACCCTCTGAGTGTGTATGTTGCAGAACTGCGACATAACCCCTAGTGGTCAAGAGTGGTAAATATTTTTTGTCAACAAAATAGTTCAGATTTCCAAGGCTATAATTTGAAAGTGGTAAGAGAAAATGGTTTACTGTCAATTAGAAAGATGTAAAATATGATCCAAAGTTTCAGATAGGAATAAATTTATGCATCTAATTTGCATAATGTCGTGGCACCCCTTTAAATTTCATAACTCAGTCAAAACTGGACATTGGACGTATTTACACAAAAAATGGTTCAGTCTTTTGACACCGTTTTTTTGTACAGAGGTACCTCATCATCTTATCTTCAAAGTATATGAACAAGAAATCAGTACATTAAAAAAAAACAGAAATTTCTCACTCACTTTTGACAAAGTCAGAGTGAGAAGGTAGGCGCAGTGCCGCGCTCTGCCACAAAGGGTTAACCTTTGAATGTGAGAATTTTCGTGCTCTTAGTGGCAGAGGGCGGCACTGTGCCTGCCTCCTCAATCTGACATGATCGCCTGCGTTGGGAATTTGTACTGATTTGTCAGTTTCAAAAGGTGGCAGACATCAGTTGGAGGACTCAGTGGATGACACGTAATACAGTACACCAAAGAAGAACTCATTTCCTTTTCCTGTTTGTAGCAGTTAGCACAGAAAGCTAATTTGTCCGCGATCAGTCACCGCCACGTTTTGTCAGCTTTGTATGCGGAAAATATGAATGAATGAATCTTTATTTCGGATAGATTAAAAGTAAAGATTAAAAAAGAAACAGAATAATATAACAAAGGGGGGAAAAAATCCAACAAGGTCAATTTAACAATAACTCCTCTGATTATACAGTTCAACATAAGTTATCCGAAATGGGTGACGGCTGAAGCCGCAGCTTATATTGCCCACCCATATTCCATCCAAGAATTCAAAAGAAAAACAAAACAAGAGCGATTACAATTTGGAACAAAGCTAAGACAAAATGTGACAAAAAAACTAAGCAACAACACAACACAGACTGGATATGACAATCCTTATGTGATTTTACATGTCATCTTGTATATACTGTATGTTTGGAGTATTTCTTCCTTTAGTTTTTGTTTAAATTGTCCAAGCGTTGTACATGATTTTAATTCAGGTCCAAAATCGTTCCATAATCTTACTCCTTGCACTGAAACACTGTGTTGTTTGGTGGTAGTTCTCACTGAAGGTTTTTGAAATATACATGTTCCTCTGAAATGATATTGTTTCTCCCTTATTTGGAACAACTTTTGGATATTTGTGGGCAGTGATAGATTCTTCACTTTAAACATTATTACTGCAGTTTTAAAGTCAACCAGATATTTCAACTTGAGAGCTTTTAATTTAAGAAAAAGTGGGTTTGTTGGTTCCCTGTAAGCAGCTTTGTTTATTATTCTAATAGCTCTCTTCTGAAGCATAAAGACTGGATATATGTTTGTTTTATATGTATTTCCCCATACTTCAGTACAATATGTCATGTATGGGAGTATTAATGAATGATACAAAGTATATAATGTGGGTTGATTCAGCAAATATTTTGCTCTGCGTAGTATTGCGATTGATTTAGATATTTTACCTTTAATGTAATTAATATGTGACTTCCAACACAGTTTATTATAAATTATTACTCCAAGAAATTTAGTTTCAGATACCCTTTCAATCTCTACACCATTTACACTGAGTTTAGATACTAAGTTGTTGTGATGGTTGTTAAAAACTATAAATTTTCTTACTTGAGCGTTAATTTGTTTGAATCAAACCACAGTTTAAGCTTTACTAATTCCTAAGTGTATCCAAAAGTTGTTCCAAAATGCTTCCACTGCATAATAGATTAGTGTCATTGGCAAACGATATTAAATGCATTTTTTCCAAGACTTTACATATATCATTTATATACATATTGAATAACAATGGCCCCAAAACTGAACCCTGTGGGACTCCACAAGTAACCTTCAGTAACTGTGAGTTTTTGTTACCAACACATACATACTGATATCTATTCTTTAAGTAACTGCTTAACCAGGACAGTGCTACCCCCCTAATACCACAATTTTGTAGTTTCTTTAATAATAAATTATGATCCACTGTATCAAATGCTTTTTTAAGATCCAGGAATACCCCAACTGAATACTCTTTATTTTCAACGGCAGTTGATATTTTTTCTATAAATTCCATTAGAGCAAATGCAGTTATCCTCTTGTGTCTGAACCCATATTGCTGCTCACACAATAAATTATTCTTCATTATGAAGTTGTCAGTTCTCTCACAAAATATTTTTTCAAGTATCTTGGAAAATTGCGGCAATAGTGAAATTGGTCTATAGTTTGAAAGTTCCCCTCTGTCACCTGTCTTGTATATCGGAATTACTTTAGCTATTTTCATTGCATTGGGAAATATACCTGTTTGGAGAGACAGGTTACAAATATATGTCAGTGGTTTCACTAAGCATTCAATAATAGTTTTGACTAAGAGCATGTCAATACCATCACAGTCCATAGATGTTTTACTTTTAAACGATTTAACAATTTCAATGACCTCTCTCTCGTCTGTGTTCTTTATTAAAATGGAGTCTTTTATAGCAGTGTTTTTGCTTATTGTATCACCCGTAGGTGCCGTAATGGGTATTTCTCGAGCCAAATTAGGACCAACCTTAACAGAAAAGTTATTAAATTCATCTGCAGGTGAAACTGCATTCACACTCTGAGTTGTTGTATTATTTTTTTGAAAAATTGGTTGGGTAGCTTGTATTTCTGTTTTTATTTCCAAGAATATTGTTAAGTATTTTCCATGTACTTTTTTTTAATTTAAGTTTTTGTAAAGGGTATACAGGTGGTTACAGCAATGCATTGTTTATGTTTTCATCACATGTTCCCTTATTTTCTGATATCTGACAACATTGGAAGAATAATTCTTACAACACCCCTTTTTTTTTAAAGTGAAAGAAAAAGTGAAATTAAAGAGAATAAAAAAAAACAAAAACAAACAAACAAACCAGCAAAAAACAAACAAAAAGAAAAAGTAAGTAAATAAAGGTAAAAGAGCATCTGAGTAGCGTTGGAACGAAGAGCGGAACCATTATTGAAATGGTATTTGTCAAAGGTTAGATCTAATGGAAGACACATATGCGATCCAGGGTTGCCAAAAGTTCATGAACCCATCCATGTCCTGTCTCAGTGCGAATGTCAACTTTTCCATCGAGTAAATGTCTTGGATCACGTTAATCCAATCTTCAGGTGTAGGACAGTCCTTCAACATCCATTTTTTAGTTAGAGCTTTTTTGCTTGCCAATATTAAAACATTGAATAAGTATTTTTCTCCTCGTCTTTCCAGTGAGTCCGGTAGTAAACCCAAATACAAAGTTACAAAAGAAAAGGGAACTGTTATTTTAAATATTTTCCCCAATATTGTCTGTACATTGGTCCAATATTGGTGGATAACTGGGCATGACCAAAACACATGAAAATGATTTGCAGTCTTTTCACCACACAAGCGCCAACAGTTCAATCCCTTATGGGTAAATTTGTTTTGTGCAGGTGTTCTGAAAAATCTTACCAAGTTTTTCCATCCAAATTCTCTCCACTGCAGGGATGAGGTACTTTTCCATTGCTGTTTATTTAGCTTTTCCCATATTTCCAGTTGTAAAGTGAAATTCCCCTCTTTTTCCCATCTCTCTTTTATATATGATGTGTTGTCTCCTTTTAAGTCTTGAAGACCTTGGTATATTTTAGAAATGTATCTGATCCCTGGGATCCCTTTATATGCCATTAAGAAGACCTTCAGAACACCTGACTGGGCCCTTTCCAAATCCTCCTTTTTAAGTATATTGTTTATGTGATGTCTAAGCTGGAAGAACCTGTAAAGGTCTTGATTTATTAGACCTTGTTTTTTCAAATCTTCAAAACTTCTTAAAATTTGCCCTTTAAAAAAATCGTAATATTTTATCAGCGCTTTCTCCTTCCACTTTTTAAATCTGGTGTCTGTTTTATTAGGAGTAAAGTCTTGATCATAGGCAATCCATTGCAGAAGTCGATAGGGCTCTTTAGTTTGATTCTCTCTGACTATCTTAAACCAAATTTTTAGCGGGGTCTCTATCCACAGGTTAGTGTTATTCAAAAGCTTAGGTAAGGCATTGTTCCCTATTATCGCCTGTAGGGGGATGTCACTTGTTATTTGGCATTCGATCTCCTTCCATTGTGCAGTGTAGACTGGGTTACATATCTCTACTAAAGTTTTAATTTGTGCGGCTTTAAAGTAGTCCCTGATATTTGGCAGCGCGAGCCCACCTTTGTCTTTGTTTAGCTGTAAGGTTCTATTTCTGATTCTAGGTCTCTTGCCCTGCCATATGAATCTTGAGATCCTTCTGTCCAGCTCCTGCCATGTTTTTTTGGGAGGTTCTACCGGTATTGTTTGGAAAAGGTATAGAAGACGTGGAAGTATATTCATTTTGACTGCTTCAATTCTTTGTGCAGTACCCAAGAATGGTATCATATTCCATCTTGCTAGGTCAGATTTTATTTTTGTCACCAGTGGATCATAGTTTAGTGATATAATATTGTTGAGTTGTTTCGGGATATTGACCCCCTGTCATATCCGGCTCTAGGGAGCCGGGCAATCAGAGCCAGGGGCAAGCCAGTGAGTCGAGATGTTTTATTCTGGGTAAGGGATAAGGGATGAGGAGAGCACAGACACTCATACAGACGTACATTCTCAGGCTGCACAGCGCAGGGGTAGGTAGCTTGTACCGGACGTGGGGGTAACAAGACGTGCATACTCACAGCGGGATACAAACACCGGAATGCTGCAAGGGGAGTTGAGGCTGACACCAGACGAAGGGGCTTCAGCCTAGCAGTGCTTATGTCGCAGCCCCGAATGATCGAAGCTGCTCCTCTTTATACTCATTAACAGCGCCCCAGCTGATGAGGATTAATTGGCCCCAGCCGTCCCGTGACACTGACAGCTGGGAACCAGCTGAGGCACTGCCCAATGAGAGGCAGGGATAAAAGGAGCATGGGCTGAGCGCCGAGCCGGCATCTCACCCCATGGTGACAGAGCCTCCCCCTCACGGTCGGGCTCCCGAACGACCAGGAACATCCCAGCCCCCCCCCCCTCCCCACCTAGGGTGGGCGGAAGGGAGGCAGGACCGGAGGGGAAGATGCAAAGGGAAGGACAAAAAAAAAAAAAAAAAAAACAATAGACCAATGTAGGGCAGCAGGGCAGAGAAAAAAAACCCCAAATACAATACCCTACAACACAGGGAAAAGGATTAACCCAGAGCACAGTTAGGGAGAAAACTGAGTTAGGACACAGGTAGGGAAAATACCAAATATGACTACAGACAGCATACAACTAACGTGTAGATCGGGGCAAAAAAAGAAAACCAAAAAGGTGGCAGGAATGAATAAAGCAATCACAGAGTATAGTTAAGGGGAACAAAACACACTACTCCATAATGCACCAACAAGACAAAGGTCAGGACAAAAAATGATGAAAAACGCTGTGCATGGATACTAAAGAAAACAAAACACACAGCACTGAATATATAAAAGATCACCTAAAGAAACAGAGGTGACAAGGACAAATGGGTAATAATGAAGTACAGTTAAGTGGGAATGAAACATTACTTCAAACAATAACAAACACAGTCAATGTTAAAGCCGGGGCCAGGGAAGGCCCCCCACGAGGATAATAAGACAGAATGGGGTGATCACAGAGTATGGTTGAACAGGAAACCACACGCATACTCCATGATGCACCGACGAGGCCAAGGCTAAGGTAAGGATGAATGAAAACGCTGAGTAAAGATAAGAAAATGCAATACACAGCGCGATACATAAGGTGAGTCACCAAGAGGAAAAAAAGGTGACAGGGTAACAGGATAACAATACGATAAAAATGCTGAGTATGGTTAAAAAAAACAACACACAGCACAAAAACATATATTCCCCTAATGGACAAAGAAACTACACCCGAGTGACTTCAATAATAATAAAAGTAGTAAAGGACACCCGAGGAGACGGCAGGCAGAGTCCAAAACGGCCGGAATTGTTCTGTAATCTCCCCGCCCATTGTCCAGTTGGCAACCCGGGGAAGAGAAATGTTCGGACGGCGAACTCTGGGCCCAGATCCCAGGAATCCAGTCCAACGGCTGCCGAACTAGGCCGCCCAAAGGCAAACACAGACCAGTGGGGGGAAACCAGATCGCCGAACCGAAAGTTTTGCGGGTCGGGTCGTCGACCCGCATCACTCAACCACCAGGACCGTTGAGACGGACGAAGGGTCAGAGCGGATCCCGGTGGAAGAGGCTCAGGGGAGAGCCGATGACGAGGGCGGTGGGCCTCAGGGAAACGGCCACCTCACCGGACCTGGACAACACTGGGGCAGCACCCACGTCGGACCCCGATCGGGCCTCAGGCGAACCCACGTTGGACCCCGATTGGGTCTCGGGTGAACCCACGTTGGACACTGCACCAGAACCGACCTCCAACGTTGAACCCGGACCCTCCAGCACCACGAGGAACAGCAACTCCTCGCCGGTGACCCTGGAAGAAGGCTCAGAAGAGAAAACAGAACCGGGATCAGGATCACCGGCAGCGCCAGAACCCGGCGAGACGAGCTCAGACGCAGCGGACGGCTGCACCCGGCTCGTCTCCCCTGGAGATAGGCTGAAGTGCTCAAGGATAAAAAGAGAGAAAAGAAAGGAGAGCACTCGCCTGATCTCGGGTTCTGACGCCGTCCAGGACTGCGAAGATCCAGGATCCGTCGTCAGGAGGTCGTTGTCAGGCTCCCATCTAGCCGCGTCGGGCCCCGCAGCCAGCACGATGGTCAGCGCAGCTTGAGATCCCTCCAGCTCAGGTGACCCCACCGACGACCCACTCGGCGTGAAGCCAGAAGAATCTCGTCCCGCTGGACCGAACCGCTCCTCCGTGGAGACCCAGGGACGCTCAGTCGTCAGCGTAGACTCCACGCAGCAGTCAGTCCCCCTCCTCCGTCCGCAATGTAGCTGCGGAACCACAGGCCCTCTCCATATCCCACCACGTTGACCCGGAGCCGGGGACCGCTCGGCGGAGAGAGACACAGAGGATGCGGGATTAGGAATACAGGTTACAGCAGGTGGGGAGAGTTCAGGGAGCTGCGAACCCTGAACTTCTCCTCCAGGGATGTGACAGAGCAAATCATTAAGCAGGTGTGAAAAAACAATGACTTGCCTGCCCCCTGGAGGTTGAGTATCGCCTGCTGTAGTGGAATCTGCTTCTTCCTCTCCCCGCCCGGCGATAACGGAGGACCCCCCGGGAATTCGTCTGAGGATCGCTCGCGTTGTCTCCAGCAGAGAGCTCACCAGGCCGGGATTCCAGGCACACACAGCGGTCAGGAAGCGCGTCGAGGAGGAGGGGGGAAACAGCCGGGGTGAGCCAGCCCGAATGTCCAGGAATGACAGCGGGGGAACGAGGCTCAGGGGACGAGGCTGTAGAATCTCCACACTGACGAGGCGAAGGGATGACAGCTGCGTGGGAGGAACGGTCCTGACGATGACCCAGAACTGGATCCGGACGAGGTTCGTGCAGAGGTGACTCGGCGATGTGATGACGACTACACCCAGGGGGCGAAGCGAGGGGGAAACCCAGGATTCGCCGCTCCAGATCGGAGATCGAGACGAGGAAGGCGTCGAGCACGGGAAAGCTTCGTAGCCCTGAAGTCCTCACCATCAATCTCACTGCCGCCGCCACATGCCTGAAGGTGGTGACAGGGAACACAGTAGAGCTCGCGACAGCCACTCGACCCCGGACATAACTGCTGTCAGCTGCGGCTCCTTGAAGGGAATCCCGAGTGACGTGGCGCAGGTCGGGGGAAGTCCTCTGGTTGGCGCGAACTCCCGGACTGGAATGGCGGCAGGAACGGGACTCCGAAGCGGGGAAAGACGTCGCCCACTTCGACTCCCTGCCGGGACTTCCATCCACCCCGTGGAGCTTCTCTCGCTGTGTACCTGCAGCGTCTATCCTGGCACTGTCCTCCAGATGGTACAGAGAGTGAGGGTGACAGTCCAGGAGTTCCTCAGCACGGCCCGGATGCCAGCGTCTCGCGTTGGAGGCGTCGTGCAGGGTGAAGAACGTCCCGTCGATAGCCTCCGAGATGGACCTCAGCTCGTCGCCCTGGCGCCGGAAGTGACTCCTGGGAAACGGCATGCTAGCAGCGCTGACACCCGGACAGAAAGGTACATTTCCACGGCGACTCACGGCCGCCGGCAACTCTTCTGGCTGCGACATACTGTCATATCCGGCTCTAGGGAGCCGGGCAATCAGAGCCAGGGGCAAGCCAGTGAGTCGAGATGTTTTATTCTGGGTAAGGGATAAGGGATGAGGAGAGCACAGACACTCATACAGACGTACATTCTCAGGCTGCACAGCGCAGGGGTAGGTAGCTTGTACCGGACGTGGGGGTAACAAGACGTGCATACTCACAGCGGGATACAAACACCGGAATGCTGCAAGGGGAGTTGAGGCTGACACCAGACGAAGGGGCTTCAGCCTAGCAGTGCTTATGTCGCAGCCCCGAATGATCGAAGCTGCTCCTCTTTATACTCATTAACAGCGCCCCAGCTGATGAGGATTAATTGGCCCCAGCCGTCCCGTGACACTGACAGCTGGGAACCAGCTGAGGCACTGCCCAATGAGAGGCAGGGATAAAAGGAGCATGGGCTGAGCGCCGAGCCGGCATCTCACCCCATGGTGACACCCCCAGATATTTCATAGATTCCGACTCCCAGTTAGTTTTGAGTTTGCTTAGTGAATAATGATTTGGGTCATAGTTGAATGTTAAAATTTGGGTTTTATGCATGTTTAATTTGTACCCCGATAAATCTCCATACTCTGAAAAAACTGAGGTTAGTTCTGGTAAAGAAGTGTCCGGCTGCCCTAGGTATATTAAAATGTCATCAGCAAAGAGTGCTATTTTATGTTCCTTCTGACCAAGTGTAATACCTTGAATTTTTTGATTTTGTCTTATCCATTGGCTCAGAGGTTCTATGAAGATTGCGAAGAGCAGTGGAGACAGGGGGCAGCCCTGACGACATCCTCTTTCCAGTTCAAAAGATGATGATAAATTACCGTTAATCCTTATTTTAGCTGTTGGTTTTTTATATAATGCCTGTATAGTTCTAATGAAGTTGTTATGAAAATTGAAACTGGATAAGATTCTATATAGAAAAGACCAGTCAACCGAATCGAATGCTTTTTCAGCATCTAATCCCAATATGACTGCATTTAAGTTATATTTTTTTATATGATGAATTATGTGTAAAGTGCGTTGAATGTTGTCTTGTGTCTGTCTTTGTCTTATAAAACCTGTTTGGTCTAAATGAATTAGGTCTGTCAGTATATTTTCTAACCTTTTGGCAAGGATAATGGTAAAAAGCTTATAGTCCTGATTTAATACACTGATTGGTCTGTAGTTGGAGCACTCTAGTTTATCCTTTTCAGGTTTAGGTATAACTGCAATGACCCCTTCTCTCCAGGAGGGGAGGATTTCCCCTGTGTGGAGGACATAATTAAATGTTTTCAGGAGGAGAGGAGATAGTTGCTGTTTAAAGGTTTTGTACCACTCTGCTGTATGGCCATCTGCTCCTGGGGATTTGTTAGCTTTAAGTTTCATAATTGCTTTTTCCAATTCTTTAGGTTGTATTTCTGACAGTAGTGTTTTATTTTGTGATTCCGTAAGTTGGGGAAGGTTTAATGTGTTTAGGAATGCCTCGGATGCGTTTTTATGTTTTTTGTGGGAGTATAAGTTCTTATAGTAATTCTCGAAGCTTTTAAGAATATCCTGAATTCTGAATTTTATTTCCTTTGATACTGGGTCTCTGATTTTGTAGATTGCTCTTTCTGTTTGTTGTTTCCTCAATTTATAGGCTAGTAATTTTGCCCATTTACTGCCTGCTTCATAGTATTTTTGTTTCAAAAATGTAAGTTTCTTCTGGATTTCTATTGTGTAGATCTCATTTATTTGGTTTTTAATTTCCTTAATCTTGAGCGAGTCAGTAGAATGAGTGTTGCCTTTGTGTTCTTTTTCTAGGTTCTTAAGTTCTGACTCTAATGTGGATAGTTTTTCTTGTCTTAGTTTCTTTTGGGTTGCCAATTTTGCAATAATCTTTCCTCTTATTACAGCTTTGCATGCATCCCACAGTATTAAAGGGGATACTTCTCCATTATCGTTTTCTTCCAAATATCTGAGAATATCTGATTCCAATTCATCTTTCAATGGTCCTTTCAGGAATTTAACCTCCAAGAAAATGTATTATTTGTGTATTTTTGGATATTTAAGTCCATGTAGATTGGACTGTGGTCAGAGAGATCCATCAGTCCTATTTTACATGTTTCTACTCTTCCAATGTCTCTATTAAACATAAAAAAATAGTCAATCCTTGAGTAAGATGAATGTGGAGTTGAGTAAAATGTATAGTCTTTTACACTGGGGTTGAGTTCCCTCCACACATCACAGATTCCCATTTCTTTTAGTAGCATCCGAGTCTTCCTGCTTTGGGTGTTATTTTGATGTGGAGAATTACCAGAAGCATCCCAGTATGGATTCAGTCTAAGATTGAAGTCCCCACCACATATCACTAAACCTTGAGCTTTAGTTATCATTAGGTCAAATACATTTTTATAAAATTTCCAGTTAGCCCCTGGAGGAGCATACACATTCAGCAGGGTGATATCTTCTCCCTCTAGCCGCCCAGTTACCAAACTGTATCTCCCTTCTTTATCTTTGTGTTCTGATTTTTTTTTCAAATGTAATTTTGGTTGATATCAATGTCGCTACTCCCCTCCTCCTCCCTGACTTATATGAAGATGAAGAGATCATTTTAAACCCTTGTCTACTGAGTTTAGTGTGCTCCACGTCTGTTAGGTGGGTTTCTTGTAAAAATATTATTCCTGCTTTTTCTTTTTTCATTTTGCCTAGAATCTTGGATCTTTTAACTGGATTCAGGATTCCTTTTACATTATATGAAATTATTTTGGTTACACCCTGTTTCTCCATTGTGTTGTTTTGTTTAGTATAACTGTGTGGTGGCCCTCTTTTGTGCTACTCAGAAACTGAAAGAACATTAAGAACAAGAAAAACATTAAGAACATAGTGTATAAAACTTTAAAACAAAAAACTGTCAAAAGAACTTCCTGAGCTGGGGTCTTTTTAAAGACCCTGGAAGAGCCTTGATGGAGTGTAGGCTCTGAGGGAAATTCCTCAAACTCTGTTACGTGTTGAGGGCCCTCTCTTACCCCTGTAAGTTGTTCCATGCTTTTAACGTGAGTTTCAGAACCCAATCCGAACTTGTAATGATTTTTTTTTCCCCTTTATGCCTATACCCTGTGAAATTGTGTGCACCCTCCCACCCCCATCACAGCAAACATTCACGCAAAAACAGTATTTGTTAGTGTGAGGAGAACATGTGGATTATTGTCACATTTCTATTTTAACAAGTTTTTTTTTTTTAATTAAAAAGACTTATTTGTTTCAAATATTATGACTGTTCCATGAAATGTTTTACCACATGCTGAATACGCATCTCCTTTAATGTTTGTTACCTTGTATGAGGGGGGTTGGATGTGCAGATTGACTCAAAAAAAAAAAAAAAGGTAGCTATTCCAACCTGAAAACGGACAGTTTATCCGCGACGCTCTGGCGCTGGGTTTCCCGCTGCTGGCCCGTGGATGTTGAAGGTCTTTGTGTTGTCCATGTTTGCGTTTTGATCTTCTCACTCGGGTCTGCTGCGGGTTTAAATACCGTTACCGGGAGCCCTCTTCTCGCCATGTCAGCTGTTGCTTCTTCCGCTGAATTATAGAGACATGTTTCTTCGCCGTAGAAGACCCTTAACTTCGCAGGAAATGGCGTCTGAAAGCGCAGTTTCTTCTCACGTAGTACCTTTTTGGCGTCATTGTATTCCCTGCGCTTTTTAAGGACCTCCGGGGCGTAATCGTGTTCCACGAAGACTTTTCTCTCCTGGTGCATAAATCCTTTTTTCTGCCAAGCCAGTCTTACAACCTCTTGTTTTATTTTGAAATTGGAAAATCTTACCAACACCGAACGTGGGGGCGCTTCCGCCGCTGGCCTAGCGGCTAATGAACGATGTGCCTTTTCTACCTTCAAGTCGGTGGTTTGTGGAATATCCAATTTCTCTCTTAGTAAAGATTCCACGCATTCTGCCATTGAGTTAAAACCATTTTCGGCTCCTTGTATCAGACCATGAATTCTTATATTGTCTCTTCTCTGTCTTCCTTCTTGGTCGGCTAGCTTAGCCTCTATAGATGCTTGTCTTTTGCCTTTGTCTTTTTGTCCAGCACAGAATCTTCGAGCACTTTTATTCGTTCCTCTGCTTCCAAGATTCGGTTCTCGGCCTGGTCCACTCTGCTGTTTGTCCTTTTCAATTCGTCTCTGAATTCCCGAAATTCGGCCGTAACCTCTCGGCGAAATCGTCGTAGCTCTTCAAATAGCGATTTCAGGCTAACCTTTTTGTTAGCTACAACCAGTTACTCGTCTTCTGAACGGAGATCTTCCAGTTCAGATTCGTGTCCAGGCCTGGAAAATTTCAGTTTCTTCTGTTTTCCTTTAGACATGATGATTTTGTCTTTTGATTTTCACTCCTCCAAAAATCCGTTAAGTTTGATTTTCAAGGTATTTTCTTGGATTGGGTCTGAGAGTTTCAGCGTTAAGCTGCAGTCGCCATGGCGTCCAGACCGGAAGTCCCGTCCATGTATTTTTAATATTGTTTTTGTTTTTCTCCAGTTCTTTACTGTAATAGTGTCTTTTATTATATCTCATTATATATGTTAACTTATTTTTGGATGTTTTATACCGCTGCTCTGCTTCTTTTGTCCTTTTCTTTAGAAAAGCTTTATATAATAAATTTTTCTTTTTACACCCCTTTTGTAATCCTTTGGTTAACCATGGCTTATCGACAAATTTATGTTTAAGCTTTTTCTTTACTAATGGACAATTTTTTTTCATAAAGAGTGGTTACAATGTTCATAAATGTGTCATTGGCTTCATTTACATCTGATACATAGACTTTTGTCCAGTCCTGCTTCAGCAAGTCTTCTTTAAAAGAACTGATTGCATTTTGTGATTTGTATCTGAATGATTTTAAAACTTTTTTCTGTATTGGCCTCCGTGTGGCCATGGATAAGTGCCAAGGTTGGCAAATGGTCAATTATATCATTTATCAATAATCCACTTTCTATTTTCTTATCAATAATATTAACAAACAGGTTGTCAATAAGTGTAGCAATGTGAACTGTGATTCTACTGGGATGTGTTATTGTGGGATATAGACTCATACTGTACATAGAATTCATGAACTCTGTAATTACATTTTGTTGATATGGATTTAGTAAATCAATATTGAAATCTCCACAAATTACTACCATTTTCTTACTAGTAATATTATTGTACAGCTCGACTAATTTATCTCTGAATGTCTCAACGCAAGTTCCCGGGGTTCTATATATACAACTTATAATTAGATTTTTTGTTTTATCTTGGTCAATCTCAACAGTAACACATTCTAAAATCCCTGGTAGTGCAAAGGACATTCCATTTACAAGTTTACACCTATACAGGTCATCAATATACACTGCAACACCACCACCCTTTTTTTGAGATCTGTTAATATGAAACACCTGATATCCCTCTATTGCCATCAGAGGAGCCTGCTCTTCATTAAGCCAAGTTTCAGAGACTGCGATAGCTGTAAATTTTCTGTCTAGCTGTTTTAAATAGTCCTGAATCTGTGGAAAGTTTTTGTTAAGACTTCTGCTGTTGAAGTGTATTATTGATAGTTTACCATCTAGTTGCACTTGACTTTTGAATTGCTTTTCAGTGTAATATTCACAATGATTATGACTATTATTGAAAAAGTGGTTATCAGGATCAATATCATTCTCCATCTCTTGTAGTTTATGTTCAGCATAATGGCGTATTTTCAGAGTTTGAATTTCCTCACTCTGTGTCAAATGACTTCCTCCAACTGGGGATAATTGATGTCTACTCAAGTCATAAGTTTTATAAGGAAAATAGCCACAGGATACAAGCAAAATTTATGTGGGATAATCATAAGACTTTGTAGATGTGGTTGAGATTTTATATTACCGACAACGTAAAATAAAGACCATAATGGGTGAAAACACAGCGACCATGCCAGCCCCCCTTTGTCAACAGACTATACAACAGTAAGTGACTTATTTCTGTTTTGTTTTGTTTTTTTCAAATGTACTGATTTCTTGTTCATATACTTTGAAGATAAGATGATGAGGTACCTCTGTTCAAAAAACAGTGTCAAAAGACTGAACCATTCTTTGTGTAAATACGTCCATAGTCCAGTTTTTACTGAGTTATGGAAATTAAAGAGGTGCCGTGACATTATGCAAATTAGATGCATAAATTTATTCCTATCTGAAACTTTGGATCATATTTTACATCTTTCTAATTGACAGTAAGCCATTACCTCTTACCACTTTCAAGTTATAGCGTTGGAAATCTGAACTATTTTATTGACAAAAAATATTTACCACTCTTGACCACTAGGGGTTATGTTGCAGTTTGGCAACATACATATTCATAGGATTAAAGACATTAGAACCTAGATGAACCACACCTTTTTACTACTTAACTCAGACAAAACTGAAGTTATTGTATTTGGCCCAAAAAACATCAGAGACTGTGTAACTGATCAGATATGTAGCTTAGACGGTTTTACCCTAGCCCCTAGCCCCACTGTCAGGAATCTTGGAATCATTTTTGATCATTATTTGTCCTTTAATTCACACATCAAATAAATTTCTACAACTGCTTACAGAATTTGTTAAAATCTGGAACATCCTGTCCCAAACTGATGCAGAGAAACTAGTCCATGCCTTTGACACTTCTAGATTAGATTTTTGTAATTCACTATTTTCAGTTTGTCCTTCAATAAAAAAATCCTTCCCTTAATTCAAAATGCTGCAGCCAGGGTATTAATGGGTACTAAAAAGAAGGATCATATTTCTCCCATATTATTTTCCCTTCATTGGCTCCCTGTTGAATCCAGAATCAAGTTTAAGGTTCTTCTGTTGACACACTATAAAACCTTCTTCCTGTTTGACAAAGCTTTTGAATAGACTTCCCACATGTTATGTTATGTAACTAGTAGTGTAACGGTACTACTGTATGTATACTGTTCCACAGCTAGACACATTCTTAGTGTTGTAGTTTGCATCAAAGGGGCCTGCTGCACATCTGTTCACGGGAGCTAGTTTGAAAAGGTGCGATAAAAGTTGTGATGTTTTGAGAGTTTTTTTGCACTAAAAGTTGTGGGAAGAATTACAAATTTTAAAGCAGATGCTTTTTTTTTTCCAGTTTACTGCAGTGATATTCTATATAACAATACAAGAAAAGCCCAGGATAGTCAAAAATTTCCTATTATAGTGATTTGTAAATTAAGCAGAAATTTCTGCAATACAGAACAACTCTTTTGTGTATCAGCAAATATAGAGTTTAAAGGTGAAACATAAGATTTTCATGAAAACAAAGATTAAAAAAATAATACATCAACAAAGCATTTAGAAACATGTACAATGTAAGTCTTAATGTTCTTCTAAAAATGAGTATATTGCTGAAAAAATATATTTTGTAATTTTTGGCGGGGTGACAATAATATAAATATTTACATCCAGCAGCTGGAGTAAGACAAACACTGAAGTCCAGTGAGGATGTCACAGCCAATAGCATTGCTGGCTTGATGTTACGTGCTATGTCTCGTTTTGGGTTGTTGGGTTACCAGGTAGTGAATTATTCAGCTAAACACTTGAGTTTCAAGGCAAACATCAGTTTCCCAATCATTCTCAAGTATGGCATGACAAAGGAGCAGGATAAATATGGATTCTGCTTTTGATGGCTAATGTCTGCTGAAGAGTCTGAAAGGGCTGAAACGTCACGCAGAGGTGACCTTTTTTCTTCTGAGAGGTAAGCTAACCAGTGTTAGCTATGATGCTAACTAGCTCATTCATCTTCTGCTGCTAATCTGCTGGTTAGGGGCCCGGGTGGGGAGGCAGCAGTCTAAAGTCTATGTAACCAACTAAATTTTATTTCTCACATGTTCACATTATAATTATGAGTGTATAATAATATCAGCCAATATATGGCTTGGAATAGACCCCACTATCTGCTCCTTGCCAAGCTGACATGTATGACAGGTTCATGATATGATCAACATTTGCATGTTTGAATGTAACAGCACATACTAATTGTGCAGCAGTCATGTTTTACATAAAGATTTTTTTTTTTTTGTAATTATCAGCTTTGATGTGCAGCTGCTCAGTTTAATAATTTGGTGTACAGAGTTGTTTATTGTTGTTACAGATTAAGACAATGCAAAACTTTATTGATCACCATGGTGGAAATTGAGGTTAAAAATAGTTTAAGTTCTAATAGTAGAATAAACAGGTCTTGATTTATTTTACTAACTAACTAATGTTACTACACAGCATTAGCCGCAGGATTTCTTGAGTCCATGAAGTAGCTGTAATTATGTATGTAGAAATTTATGTCAGATTTTTGACTATCCAAGTAATAAAGCATAACTTTTTCACCCTCTGTAAGGACTTCCTCCATCATGAGGTGCATAAGGGCAGATGGGTGTTTGGACAATGTCATCATTATGCAGCAGAGAAGAGCTCCTCCAAACAGTGACTGGAGAGAGGGTCAACAGCTTCTGAAGCCCTCACTGATGAGATGGACCAGTGGGGGTTAAGGACAGAATATCAATATCTGACCTTTGGGTGAGTATGATGCAAAATTTTACATGTAAAAAGTCACAAAAAAGGACTATTAATATGAGTGTGTTCTCACAGATCAACATTTGAAAACCACATTCTGATGATGTCAGCAGAAGCTTCTCCACCACCCCACTTGTGAATGAGGCCTGGACTCTATTAGAGCTCAAGACATCAACCACCAGAGGGATCGTCCAGTGAGGAAGACAGTCGGTGGCACACCAATGTAAGTTCAGTCTTATCAAAACATTTTACACACAGAAATGTACGTATAAAGCCAAATCCTTTATTTTGAATTTTTAAATGTGTTTAATTAGGAGATTTATTGTAACTGTTTTTGAAATGTTAAGGAGTGTTTTTTTTTTTTTTTTTGATATTTAGTCAGTAACCTGGTCAAACCAATCATATTTATGAATTTTTTTGCCAAAAGTAGATATTTGCTTCTTTCTTTTTTGAATAATTTTGCAAAACAATAGTCAAAATTTGGCAGCTGAAATGTCTTGGACTTCTCACTTTTATTAAAACCACAGCCTGCCTGTGCACTTGGTGTTCCAATAATGTGGAATAAAAAAAAATAAAAAAAATAAATAAAAAAACTGTTGTTCCTCTTCTCAGGTCCAATCTTGCAGCAGGAATGAATACACAGCACAGCCACCCATCCATCTTCTATGGCTTTTCTGGTGGTCCAGGTTGTGGAGGCAGCAGTCTGATCAGAGAAGCCCAGACTTCCCTCTTCCCAGCCACCTCCTCCAAGTCTTCAGAGAGGACACCAAGACATTCTCAGACCAGCTGGGAGAAATAGTCTCTTTAACATGTCCTGGATCCGGATCTCGTCCTTCCTCCCACAACACACACATAAAAAGTAATTCCATTTCTGTACCTGCTCTTTCCTTCGCCTACAGTATATTGTCATTCACATCATGTAGACCAAGCAAACTCTTTGCAGCACTGCTGTAGTCCTAAAACTGTCTAGTAGTTCACATACTGTCATGTTTTAATGCTGTTAGACTGTGATGGCACTTTCTCAGAAACTGTCCTTTTTTACATCAATAAATTGTACCTGACTATGGTAACAAAGGTCAACACTAATTATGGAGACAACAAAAGCTTTCCAGAGTGTCCTAATCCTTATTTAAATAATTTTTCTATTGCACTCCCAGATCTGCCCCGTTGACCCTGCATCTGCACTGTTTATTTTCTAATAAGTACTTTCCCCAAAATAAATTCATATTTGTTATATGTTGACTGATTTGATTTGAGGTTGATATTCTTTCACATTCTAGTCATCCACCTCCAAAAGTTGAATATTGTGGTGAATTTATTTTGAGAAATAACTCAAATCTAAAAAGTAAAACTTTCATATTTTACAATAATCCCATATAAATTAAGCCATTTTAAGATTTTTTTTTTTTTTTGTTTGAAATTTGGATGAATATGTCTGAGCTATTTGATATAGATCTGAATGGTGATGTGCTCATTTTTGGAGATGCAGTTCTGTTTTTACACAATATTATTTGAAAAAAAAATTATTATTCCACCATAAATTTATTTCCATCTTCACTAAGGATTAGATTTTACAACGTTATGTATATATCTAATATGTACAGTGTATTTTAGGTTCTTGTTTATCACTATGTTATAAAAAGGTTGAAAATACTTTAGTTTTGCAGAGGTGAGGTAAACCATTACTTTGTGAATCTATCACACTGAATAAACAATAGACTCCATTTTCTACAGGTAACTAAAAGGGCACAAATGAATTCAGGCATCCAACATTTCACAACATTTACTTATATATTTTAAAACAAAACAAAAAAAAAAACATAAAACAAAAACAAAACACATTTAAAACCTAAAATTAATAACTGCTGCATCTTAATAACAATAGCCACTTTTTTTTTGCTTTTTTTAAGCATGCATAGCTAAAATGGATGAACTTAAACAGACCATAAAAGTGTGATTCAGTATATTTACAAAAGCCACAGAACAACTAACAGCAGTAAAAGTCCTTACAATCTGATCTAGAGTGTTGTCATAATTACGTTGTCAAAACTAGAGAGCAATCCAGTTTGATCACAGCTGTGCTACATTAGCAGTACTGTCAATAACACTATACCATATACAGCCGTGGACAAAATTGTTGGTATCCCTCTGTTAATGAAAGAAAAACCCACAATGGTCACAGAAATAATTTGAATCTGACAAAAGTGGTAATAAATAAAAATTCTATGAAAATTAACCAATGAAAATCAGACACTGTTTTTGAATTGTGGCTCAACAGAATTACTTTAAAAAACAAACTCATGAAACAGGCCTGGAAAAAATTATGGTACCCCTAGAAAAGATTAAAAATAATGTGACAATAGGGACATGTTCAACCAAGATTTGTCTTCTAATTAGCATCACAGGTGTCTACAAACTTGTAATCAGTCAGTCGGCCTATTTAAAGGGTGACAAGTAGTCACTGTGCTGTTTGGTGGCATGGTGTGTACCACACTAAACATGGACCAGAGGAAGCAAAGGAGAGAGCTGTTTCAGGAGATTAGAAAGAAAATTATAGACAAGCATGTTCAAGATAAAGGCTATAAGACCATCTCCAAGCAGCTTGATGTTCCTGTGACTACAGTTGCACATATTATTCAGAAATTTAAGATCCACGGGACTGTAGCCAACCTCCCTGGACGTGGCCGCAGGAGGAGACGGATAATACGAATGGTAACAAAAGAGCCCAGAACAACCTCTAAACACATTCATGGTGAACTCCAAGGTCAAGGTACATCAGTGTCAGATCGCACCATCCGTTGTTGTTTGAGCCAAAGTGGACTTCATGGGAGACGACCAAGCAGGACACTACTGTTGAAAACAAATCATAAAAAAGCCAGACTGGAATTTGCCAAACTGCATGTTGACAAGCCACAAAGCTTCTGGGAGAATGTCCACTGGAACTTTTTGGCAAGGCACATCACCTCTATGTTCACAGACGCAAAAATGAAGCATACCAAGAAACGAACACTTTCCCTACTTTGAAACATGGAGGAGGTTCTGTTATGTTGTGGGGCTGGTTTGCTGCATCTGGCACAGGGTGTCTTGAATCTGTGCAGGGTACAATGAAATCTCAAGACTATCAAGGTATTCTAGAGAGAAATGTGCTGCCCAGTGTCGGACAGCTTGGTCTCAGTCGCAGGCCATGGGTCTTGTGTAACCCTTGCCTTATGTTAATTAGGTAAGGGAAATTATTAAGTGTAGACCAGTTGCTAGGTTCGTAAGGGTTACAATAGGGAATTAAAATGAGTGTGGAATGAAATAGCTGGAGGCAAGAAATGAGCAATACTGGTTGTTATTTGTAGAGGTAAAGAGAACAATATATACAAACAATTTACAACTATAAAAATATAACAACAGCCGGCATGGAATAAAACCTCCAAAATGTCCTACTGAGCTCAGTGTTTGTTTGTCCTTTTGGTTTAGTCGTTTGACCAGTCAAGATATCTTGTATCTCCAGACTCAGCTTTCTTTTCCTCTTTTAAAGCGGCGACTTGAGTTGTTACCACTTTGAATCTTGGGCACTGGAGAGAGGAAGGATGTTCTTCAATCGAGATCTTGGTTAGATCTCGGTTCAGTCTCGGTTCAGTCTCGGGTCGGGCTCGCCATCTCCATTCGGAGAGAATCCAGGATCCAGAAGGTTTTTGATCGGCAACCAACAAAACCTAGCCTGCACAACAATAATGGTATTATTGTTTACAATAATACATACAATACATATGTAATACAATACAATAATACAATAATGGTATTATTGTTTACAGCCAGAGTAATTTGTTTTCCAATCTCTTCTTATATAACACTATAGCTTAGTGTTTAAATTCTTCTCTCATATTACTATTATTACAATCCAGTAATATAGTAAGATCTTACAATTCACATTTCACACCTTACATGCATGTTTTCCTTTCTCAAAATCTCTCTGGTAGTACATGAAATACTTCTTTTTCTCATGTAACCAATTAAAATGAATTTCTCTTTTTATCTCTACATCATTTAACCATGAAATTATGATTAATCCCTTTTAACCTTGTCTTTGTAAATCATGAAATGACATACAATTAATCTATCACATAACCAGGGAATATACTGTCCCATTACTTCCAATATTCCCTTTTAAAATCAGTAAAACCCTGTCTGAGCTACTGGGTTTAGCATAACCTATGCATTTACATAGGAGACCAACACAATGTGCTTTTAGCATCAAACTACACATTACATTTGACAGAAATAGTGCATAAGAACTAAAAGTACTTCAGCATACTGTTGGGAACTGAAATCACATTTAGGAAAACCATACAGACACAAAAATAGCCTTTTCCATTGCTTTTAAACAGAAAAAATCCACTCGCGATTAGCATTAGCATGTATTGTTTAGTACACACTCGGTTTCACTCACCAAGATGAGGTATCAGTGTGAACACAGCAAAAGTCACAGCCTCACGGCCTCTCAAGCTCATGCTCCCATCAACTTAGGATAATAAAGGTTTCAAATTAGTGTTTGGACAGTGTTTAGATTCATTTACAGCATCTGTCTAAATTAAACTCACCAAGAAGAGGTATCAGTGTGAACCAGACTGTCCACAGCCTCTCTTGTCCGCTCTCAGATCGTAAAAGACCGAAAACCGAGTGCACGCCTGCTGCCTCTGCTCGGAAGGCGGGGCTAATATCGCTCTTAACGAATGAAAAGACCACAATCACCCAACGTGACCATGAAACGGGAATTTAAAAGTTGGATAACGAGGATCACACTTCCTCTTCCCAAAATAATCGGTTTTCAAAATAAAATCACACAATTGTATTAATACAATTGACATCTGAGAAAAAAGGGGTCATTTTCTCAGCTGGGTTACACTTGCAACAGGATAATGACCCAACACACACAGCTAAAAACACCCAAGAATGGCTATGAGCAAAACATTGGACTATTCTAAAGTGGCCTTTTATGAGCCCTGATCTAAATCCTATTGAACATCTGTGGAAGGAGCTGAAACATGCCATCTGGAGAAGGCAACCTTCAAACCTGAGACAACTGGAGCAGTTTGCTCACGAGGAGTGGGCCAAAATACCTGCTGAGAGGTGCAGAAGTCTCATTAACAGTTACAGAAATCGTTTGATTGCAGTGACTGCCTCAAAAGGTTGTGCAACAAAATATTAAGTTAAGGGTACCATCATTTTTGTCCAGGCCTGTTTCATGAGTTTGTTTTTTAAAATAATTCTGTTGAACCACAATTCAAAAGCATTGTCTGATTTTCATTGTTTAATTTTCATAGAAATTTTATTTATTACCACTTTTGTCAGATTCGAGTTATTTCTGTGACCATTGTGGGTTTTTCGTTCATTAACAGAGGGGTACCAACAATTTTGTCCACGTGTGTAGTTATTTAAAAAAAAGGTTTATCAGAGATGCGCATCAGAGAGGATTATGTTAAATTTACGATTCTATACCACAAGAGTCCTCGCTTGACATACTGTCTGGATCATAATAACCAAAGATCTGAGATGTTAGCAGTCTGCAGTATATTGATGTTAGCCTCCAGGAAGTGCTGTTTACTCTACCTTGCAACCGGTAAAAGATTATAGTGAGTCAACAGTCCATGTGACACCTACTGGCCAGGAGGTGAGAATCCTTTATATTGCACCTTTAACATAATATCCATTATAGTAGCTGTACTGCACTGAATGCATATTAAATAGTAGAGATGTGTAAATTATTGGCAGCACCTTCATATGGAAATTCCCTTCGGTCCCCAACCACTCAATACCGAGTGGAGACAAAAAAATAAAAAAAATATTCTTTTGCTTTGTATTGTCTGTCGGAGTCTGTGTTTTTCTGAAAAAAAAAAAAATCACAGACAATGTTCTCTCTCTTTCCATGCCTAACTCCTACCTGTCTATATGCTGCACATCTTGACACATACACTTATCTTTTCAGACACAAATCTTTCATTTTTGGCGGGGAGTGGGTGGGGGGGCCTTTGTCTGTGTCCAGACCGGAGACTCAAAGCTTTAAAACTCATTGACCAGATGTAGTAATAATTTTACCTCTAAAGATGTGTAAAATGTTCAAACACTGGCTGTAGTGTTAGATTTGCTCGTTTTGTTTGTGGTTTTATGGTGTCTCTCCTCACGCGTGCTCTCACAATGGGATGTTTTTGGGGCAGGCAGACGTTTCTAAAATCAAACCCAGCACTTTGTACAAGCGGTCAGGACGGAGACATGGTGAGATGTCCACCGGCAGGCTGGGGAAGACAGGAATGGAGGGTTTAGGAAAACTCGTCGGTGAGTGTTTTTTTAAATCACAAACTCTTTGTTTTTGCTGATGTGTTCCATTAATACTCACTGTAAATATGGAAGTGAACGTGGTGCAGCGATGCATTTGATCGGTTGGACTGACTGTCTGAGCATCACTCAGACAAATTTGATTGGTGAAATTGGCAGAAGTTGATGAGGATTGGCCATGGCCAAAATTGCGGGAAAGTTTCGGTGATAGGACAAAGTTGCAAGGTCACCCAAAAGTTGCAATGATTGGCTGATTTTGCATAAATTGATGCAATCGCAACATTGTGAAATCCTGGAGGGACTGGATTGTGTTAATGAGCTATGTAACAACTGGCTAGCTGGATGTGATATCATGTTTAAATTGAACATCATTCACAAGACTAGACTGGATTTTGCAGGTCATAGTTTTGAATTTTACTATTAGTATCTAATATGTCCACTTTAAAAAAATGCTATTTTTGCTCACTGTGCACAGTGGTTGGGCATTACACCACCAGGTCCAGCTACGAATGTGTCTGCTTGTAGTGCTACCTATGAGAATTAGCTTAATAATCTTGAAAAAAAAACAAAACAAAACAAAACATTAAAATGCTGTAATCTTCAGTCATATTAGCTTTGATGCAACACTGCATGTCATATCTGTACCATCATTGTTCTACCTGTTTGTTGTTATTTTTTGAATAGTATGTCTTTTCTTTCTTCCTTTCTCCCCTCACCCCCCTCCCAAACCAGCCGTGGCAAAAGACTGCCCCTCCCTGAGCCTTGTTCTGCCAGAGGTTTCTTCCTATAAGGAAGTTTTTCCTTCCCACTGTTGTCTATCCATCCATCCATCTTCTACCGCTTTTCCGGAGGTCCGGGTCGCGGAGGCAGCAGTTCAAGCAGAGAAGCCCAGACTTCCCTCTCCCCAGCCACCTGCTCCAGCTCTTCAGAGGGGATACCAAGGCGTTCCCAGACTAGCTGGGAGACATAGTCTCTCCACCGAGTCCTGGGTCTGCCCCGGGGTCTCCTCCCAGTGGGACGTGCCTGAAACACCTCAAGTGGGAGACGTCCAGGAGGCATCCTAATCAGATGCCCATACCACCTCAACTGACTCCTTTCAATGTGGAGGAGCAGCGGTTCTACTCTGAGCCTCTCCCGGATGACTGAGCTCCTCACCCTATCTCTGAGGGTGAGTCCAGCAATCCTACGGAGAAAGCTCATTTCAGCCGCTTGTATCCGCGAACTGTTGTCTAGTGCTTGTTTATAGGGCCTCATCTGATCGTTGGGGTTTCTCTCTGGATTATTTATGATTTGTGCTAAAGTATCTAGCACCTTGAGATGACTTTTACTGTGACTAGGTGCTATACAAATAAAGTTGAATTGAATTAGAAGATCCATGGATGTAGTGAAGGAGGACATGGAGACGGTTGGTGTTAAGCAGTTGAAGGCGGAAGTCGAACAAAAAAGAGTGCTGAATATAATTTCACATCATACATCATGTTTTTTTATTATTTCACATAACATTTGTATTTATTTTTTCCACAAGTCTTTTAAATTTTAACTCTGTGTAGGAGTTAATGGCCTGTGTACTAAACCCTCAAAAAATCCAGAACTAGTGTGCATTTTTTTATGTTCTCAAAACTGAGGTAATTGTGAAACATGTAATAAAGATATGAATAAGTTTCCATTTATTTTTATTTCATATACATTTGTACAGGGCAGCTCGGTGCTACAGTGTTAGCATTGTCACCTCACAGCTGGAAGGGCCTGGAGCTTCCATGTTCTTCCTGTGGCTACATGGGTACTGTAGTTTCCTTCACCAGTCCAAAGACAAGCATGTTTGGTTAATTGGCATTAACTGGGGATTGTAGGTATGAATGTAAGAGTGAATGGTCCTCTGTTTTTCTGTGTTGGCACTGCAGTGGACTAGCAATCTGTCCAGGGTGCACTCTCACCCAAAAAAAGCTTGGATAGGCTCCAGCCCCCGCAACCTAAAAAGGATTAAGAAGATGAATGAATACATCTTTACACTCAACACACACACACTTACTGGCAGGTGGTGGCTCACTGTTTCCTTGGTATTTCCTCTGGCATAAATCAATGAGTTTACTAAAGTGTCCTCTCACTCAGAGCTTTACAAAAAGGGATAATTTCTTGCACTAATGCATGCCAGTGATATAAAGAATGTGTTTCATCAGGATGTTCATGCAATTGTCATAAAAAAAACAAAAAGGCACAGCTTGTACCTCTATTCAACAAATGCTGACCAAATGTTTGACATACAGTAGGTTCTGTGCTTTCTTTTATTCACTTGTGAAAGGCTATTATAGGAGCTACTCACTCATGACAATGTTGTTTACAATGATAGCTGACAATTAACCATAAAAACCAACACAGCCAATACAACAGCACAGGTGAGTGACTCAATAACAGTTCTTCTTGCTTATTCAAAGGCCTTTACATACTCTGCAAGAACAAGTAATTTTTCTTTCTCTTGAGGTGGCAAGAACAAAATGATGTCATTTTGTTATTGCATCTCTGGTTTGGGAGTTCTTGCAGCTTGTTCTTGACACATCATCGTGGCAGAACTGTTTTCTTGTGTGGTGCCCAAGATTGGTCAGAAACGTGGATTTTCCAGGAGTTCTGCACTTGAGTTTCTTCTGAAGTACGAAATGTCCTAGCCAGACAGAACTTTGTTCTTGTCACCTCAAGAAAAACAAACAAACAAAAAAAAACTGTCTCTGCTCTTGCGGATTATGTAAAGGCCTTAAGAGCTGTGGTGATTTCCCAGTTGTTGCACTCATGGTTTTTCCAGTCATTTTACATACTCAAACTTTACATGCTTACTGTATGAATCTGGATGCTATCAACAGTGGCTGATATTCCAGTGAGCTCTTCACGTGCAAAATATATGAAATGACTACTCCAAAGGCCTTCATTCGTTCATTCATTCATTCATTCATTCATTCATTCATCGTCTATCACTTAATCCTTTTCGGGTTGCGGGGAGTGGAGGTGTGCTGCAACTTATCCCAGCATCTTTGGTCAAGAGGCAGGGTACACCCTGGACAGATTCTATAATGTACAATAATTTGACCCCTTCATTAGGTGGCTAATTTAATACATGACCAAACACAATCAGGATACGGATCCTGCACATACAAACTACACTTGTTTTTACATATCATCTCACATGCACGGGCTACATGGAAAAGAAGATGGAAGACTTGCATTGTGGTAGCAGAGAGGCAGCCTCGGATGGAGGCTTGTGATGGGATCCACGGTTCACTGAAATGTACTGAGTCACGCTAAAAAGATCCGTGGTACACCGTATCACTCAATGCTGTAATGGAGCTGCCAACTCTTCAGTAAGGAAAGTAGCTATTGGCTGTCCTAAAAGTCGCTAAAAGTCACTAAATGACATCATCACCTAATTGGCATAATTAGTCATTTGCATGTAATTGTAATGGACGCTGTAGGAGAGAAGAATAACGTGGGGGAGACAAAAAGTGATTAAAAAAACACCCTAAATATATTTAGAACTTCAAATTAAGTTTCTTCTGTTGATTCTTGGTTTGTTTGCTTTGGCATTTAAATAGGCCATCACTTCTGTATCATCTCCAATAAACAACTTCAACCAGCCTTTGAATTCAGGGTTTGATTCCCACTCCTTTCTATATTTTTGAACGTACAGTTTAGACTGTGACATGAGAAGCTAGCTGCTACATGTTTAGCCTCTCTCTCTCTCTCTCTCTCTCTCTCTCTCTCTCTCTCTCTCTCTCTCTCTCTCTCTCCCACACACACACACACACACACACACACACACACACACACACACAGTGGACGAAGTGAGTATGTGACTGAGGCTTAGTCAAAAGCAGTGATTTATTAGTGTGACACTGACAGTGAAGAAACATTTACATCAATTGGCAGGGGGATGTGCAGGTGTAATTCATTTGCAGTCTGGACGTTAGTGGCATAGGTGTGGGTCTCCTGTCCGACTGCAACTAACTGCTGCACGAGGCGACTGTGAGACTGACCGCTTGGGAGTGCTTTGGATGGAGAGAAGCTCATGGTAGCACCCGCTGCTTGCTGAGGATAGTAACTGCAGAGCAATAGCGCTTTCACGTCAGCAGCCACTGTGGCTAGTGATTTTCCAACACTACTAGCCACTCACCCTTTTCACTAGCTACAATTTTGTAGGTGGACAATTATGTTTAAGGATTCAGTGTACTCCACCCAGTATGGGGTTACCGGGGCACCACCCTGGCCCGGGGGAGGGGCTCATTGACTAGCACCTGGTGGCTGGGTTTCTGCCCATGGGACCCGGCCGGGCTCAGGCCAAAGGAGTTTTATGGGTCCGCCCTCCAGTGGGCTCACCACCTGCAGGAGGGACCACGGGGGTCTGGTGCTATGTGGATCAGGTGGCGATCGAAGGCAGAGACCTTGGTGGTCTGATCCAAGGCTTCCTAAAGAGGCTTTGGGACATGGAATGTCACCTCTCTGGTGGGAAAGGAGCCTGAGCTGGTGCATAAGGTTGAGAGATACCGGCTAGATATAGTCGGCCTCACCTCAACACACAGCTCCGGTTCCGGAACCAGTCTCCTGGAGAGGGGCTGGAGTGTGGCCTACTCTGGAGTTGCCCAGAGCGAGAGGTGACGAGAAGGGTGGGTATTCTTGTATCCCCCCACCTTGCTGCCTCTATTTTGGAGTTTTCTGCGGTTGATGAAAGGGTTGTTTCCCTGCTCCTTTGGATTGGGAAATGGGTCCTGACCATCCTTTGTGCCCATGCTCCAAGCAATGGTTCAGAGAACCCACCCTTTTTGGAGTCTGTGATTGGGGTGCTGGAGGGTGCTCCTCTTGGAGACTCCATTGTCCTACTGGGGGACTTCAATGTGCACGTGGGCAACAACAGTGAAACTTTGAGGGGGGTGATTGGGAGGAATGGCCTGCCCGATCTGAACCCGAGTGGTGTTCAGTTATTGGACTTCTGTGCTAACCACAGTTTGTCCATGACGAACACCATGTTCAAGCAAAAGGGCGTCCATATGTGACACTGGCACCAGGACAGCTTACGTCACAGGTTGATGATCGATTTTGTTATCGTGTCATCAGACCTGTGCACGTATGTCTTGGACACTAGGGTAAAGAGAGGTGCAGAGCTGTCAACTGATCACCACCTGGTGGTGAGTTGGATCTGATTGCAGCGCGGATGTCATTCAGACCTGGCAGACCCAAACGTATAGTGGCGGTGTGCTGGAAACGTCTGGCTGTGGCCTCTGTCCGGGAGGTCTTCAACTCCCACTTCCGGAAGAACTTTGACCACATTCCGAGGGAGTCTGGAGTAATTGAATCTGAATGGGCCGTGTTCTCCACGTCCATTGTTGAAGCGGCTGCCCAGAGCTGTGGCCACAAGGTCATTGGTGCATCTCGTGGTGGCAACCCCCAAACCAAGTGGTGGACATTAGTGGTGAGCAGGGCCATTAAGCTGAAGAAGGAGTCCTTTCGAGCTTGATTGTCTTGTGGGACTCCCAAAGCAGCTGAGGTGTACCAGCAGGCCAAGTGGAGTGCAGCTCGAATGGTTACTGAAGCAAAAACTCGGATGTGGGAGGAGTTCAGTGAGGCCATGGAACAAGACTTTTGGTTGGCCTCAAAGAGATTCTTGCAAACTGTCCGGCGGCTCAGGAGGGGGAAGCAGCTCCCTGTACACACTGTGTATGGTGCGGATGGGGCACTGCTGACTTCGACTGGGGATATCGTCGGCCGGTGGAAGGAATACTTCAAAGATCTTCTCAATCTCACTGACACGCCTTCCACAGAGGAAGTGAGGCTTGTGGACAAGGGGGACGACTTGCCCATCACAAGGGCTGATGTAGCCAAGGTGGTTAAAAAGATCCTTGGTAGCCGGGCCCTGGGGGTGGACAAAATTTGCCTTCAGTACCTCAAGACCCTGGATGTTGTAGGGCTGTCATGGTTGACATGCCTTTGCAACATTGCATGGAGGTCTGGGACAGTGCCTTTGACATGGCAAACTGGGGTGGTGGTTCCTCTCTTCAAGAAAGGGGACAGGAGGGTGTGTTCCAACTTTAGAGGGATCACATTCATCAGCTTCCCGAGGAAAGTCTATGCCAAGGTACTGGAGAGTAGAGTCCGGCCGTTGGTCGAACCTCGGATTCAAGAGGAGCAATGTGGTTTTCGTCCTGGCAGTGGCACATCGCACCAACTCTTTACCCTCTTGAGAATCCTCGAGGGTTCATGGGAGTTGGTCCAACCAGTTTACATGTGTTTTGTGGACTCAGAGAAGGCATTCAACTGCACCCCTTGTGATTTTTTTTGTGGGGGGTGCTTCGGGAGTATGGGGTATCGGGCTTGTTGTTAGAGCTATCCGGTCTGTATACGGCCATTGTGAGAGTTTGGTTCATATTGCCAATACTCGGTCGGACTCATTCCCAGTGAGAGTTGGACTCTGCCAGGGCTGCCCTTTGTCACCAATCCTATTCACAATTTTTATGGACAGGATTTCTAAGGGCAGCCAAGGAAAAGAGGGTTTCATTCTTGTAAAGACACTGTAAAAAAGAAACTTGAAGAAGTTGGACATAGGCAGGAGTTCCTGGCAGTGGAAGGCTAAGGCCAGAGCTGTGTGGAGGAATCTGATCAGACCTAAATGAAACAGTCATAGTCAGTCGCCCACGACAAACTGCTACGATGATGATGATGATGATGATGACCACAGGATCTCATCTCTGTTGTTTGCAAATGATGTTGTCCGGTTGGCTTCATCCAGCAATGACCTACAGGTCTTACTGGGACAGCTTGGCACTGAGTGTGAAGCAGCTGGGATGACAATCAAAATCTCCAAGTCCAAGTCCATGGTCCTCAGCCGGAAAAAGGTGGATTGTCCTCTCCGCGTTGGGGACAAGCTCCTGCCCCAAGTGGAGGAGTTTAAGTATCTTGGGGTCTTATTCACGAGTGAGGGGAGAATGGAGCGAGAGATTGACACACGGATCGGGGCAGTATCTGCAGTGATGCGAACATTGTTCCAGTCCTTTGTGGTGAAGTCAAGAGGATACAAACTAGATCACATATGAAGGTAAGCTAATGATTGCTAATGCTACTTTGCTTTAAGCCCACCGTACTAGATTGTAATGTCGGCAAGTTATCGCTTTTAGGTACTAAAATATGCATGTTGTGTATATGTTTCAGATGGCTCTCTTGTGGCAAAATTACATATATATATATACTGTATATACACTACCGTTCAAAAGTTTGGGGTCACCCAGACAATTATTTTGTGTTTTCCATGAAAAGTCACACTTATTTACCACCATGAGTTGTAAAATGAATAGAAAATATAGTCAAGACATTGACAAGGTTAGAAATAATGATTTATATTTGAAATAATAATTTTTTCCAGATACTAACCTGCTCAAAGAAAGGTCAGTTTTATAGCTTCTCTAACCAGCTAAACTGTTTTCAGCTGTGCTAACATGATTGCACAAGGGTTTTCTAATCATCCATTAGCCTTCTGACGCAATGAGCAAACACATTGTACCATTAGAACACTGGAGTGGTAGTTGATGGAAATGGGCCTCTATACACCTATGTAGATATTGCACCAAAAACCAGACATTTGCAGCTAGAATAGTCATTTACCACATTAGCAATGTATATTAGATATTAGAGTGTATTTCTGATTAGTTTAAAGTTATCTTCATTGAAAAAAACAGTGCTTTCTTTCAAAAATAAGGAAATTTCTAAGTGACCCCAAACTTTTGAACGGTAGTGTATATACAGTATATACTGTATATATATATATATATATATATATATATATATATATATCAAACCGTGGGTCTGTGCGTTCAACAGAGCCTCCCAGTGATGAGGTGTCACCCTGGCTTCACAAACGTGCAGTAGTTATTGAACTTCAGAACATCTGTAGAAACGTTTAGCTTCCTGTGCAACAAACTGCTGTGATCTGTGTGAAAATCACGGAGAGACTGCTGAGACATCATGGAATGTACCTGCAGCACTGAGTCTGTGGTGTAATGGCAAAAAGTGATCAGCTGGCAAAAATTGATCTCCAGGTGCCATATTGTAGTTATGGGGTTATATTATCTGTAAAATATATATTTCAACAGGTATACAGTAATGAGTTAGGTATAATAAGATATATTTAACAATTATGACACATTTTTAAGCCAAACAAAAACTTGGTCTAGGATTAAAAGCAATTAAAATAATGCAGTCACAAGCTTGCATGGAAAATACATGGATTTACTGCATATATACATATAGATACTGTATAAATATACACTACCGTTCAAAAGTTTGGGGTCACCCAGACAATCATTTTGTGTTTTCCATGAAAAGTCACACTTACTTACCACCATGAGTTGTACAATGAATAGAAAATATAGTCAAGACATTGACAAGGTTAGAAATAATGATTTGTATTTGAAATAATTTCTTCCAGATACTAACCTGCTCAAAGGAAGGTCAGTTTTATAGCTTCTCTAACCAGCTAAACTATTTTCAGCTGTGCTAACATGATTGCACAAGGGTTTTCTAATCATCCATTAGCCTTCTGACGTAATGAGCAAACACATTGTACCATTAGAACACTGGAGTGATAGTTGCTGGAAATGGGCCTCTATACACCTATGTAGATATTGCACCAAAAACCAGACATTTGCTGCTAGAATAGTCATTTACCACATTAGCAATGTATATTAGATATTAGAGTGTATTTCTGATTAGTTTAAAGTTATCTTCATTGAAAAAAACAGTGCTTTTCTTTCAAAAATAAGGAAATTTCTAAGTGACCCCAAACTTTTGAACGGTAGTGTATATTCTCTGCTTCAATAATGTACTATACATGGAGTCATTTAGTATAACACTAGGAATTTTGATAATAAAACTTTGTACTTGTTGCAGATCTGTCTCCACTTTTGTTTTATGTGTGGTCACCAACAAGTGACATAAATTAAATACTAAAAGATTGGAAAAGCTGTATAAGAACAGTCCAGCGGTTTGAGAAATCACTTTTGGTTTGGTGTAAGTCTGTCAACAGAATTATGAACCATAAAGCAGTTTGTGTTAAAATGTTAAATCCCAGTAAACCCTCACCCAGGGGTGTCCAGTCATGTGCCATGACCATGCAGGTTCTTTCTTCTACCCAGTCTCTTCAGCAGGTGTTTTCACTGATCAGCAATCAGTGGAAGAAATTCAGTAGAATCTGCTGTTGAAGACACTGGTTGGAGGTAAAGCCTACAGGGTCTTGGTCCTCCATGGCACATGATTGGACACACCTGCCCTAACCCATTATTAGGAAAATCCAGATGCTGATATGGCCCAGAATTCCGTGTCTTCTTTACTGGCACATCGAGCAATACAGTCTTCAGTCAATAAAATTGTTTTTGGTTACTTTTTCTTAAAAATGAAACATTATTTTCAATGTCACTTATAAATGGTTTGTACTATTGACTCTTTTCCCACTGGTGTCTTATGTCATAAATCACCCTTTTCAGGGGCTGGCAGAAGACACAAAACGCCAACTGTGAGTTTGCAATATTTATTCACTTAAACACGAACAAAAGACAACACTTACAAATAAGAGAATGGTGAGTAGAGCGCTGGAGAGGAACGGGGCTCACGCTGGGGGGGGGGGGGGGGGGGGGGGTAACAGCCTTGACGGACCCGGGCTCGCTGGGGGGGGGGGGGGGGAAACCAAGTTAGAGTCATACCCAAAGAGAAACAGGGCTCATGACTGGGGAACCACGGTGGAGCACACATGTTCACCTCTGCAGGAAAAAAACATTCACTCAGAGTTACAATAGGTCCCTCTGAGGAACCTAACAGTTGGACACAGCAATGTTTCCTGTTGCCGTGTCCTTAAATAGGTGAATTGGGACAATGAATCATGAATGACAGGCGTGGGTTACAAGAGTGGGGAAATCAACAAAACAACAAGTGACAGCTATGCAGCCCACGAAACAGAGTTTGACAGCTGGACCTACATAAATCATTGTCAAAATAAAAGCACCAGAGTGAATAAATAATGCTACTGAAAATGGAATGAACATAAACCCACGAGATGCAAATAATAAGATAAGATAAGATAAGATAAGCCTTTATTAGTCCCACAACGGGGAAATTCCAGGATTGCAACAGCACAGGGATAGCAACACTCAGAGCAACAATCAGAAGGCAAGAAAAAAAACAAGCAAGCAAGAGCAGCTAATATATATAATACAATAAATAGAAGACGATACACAAATGCATAAAAAGACTATGATGACAAAACTAAGAATACAAGATAACTCATAAATGAACAGAAAAAAACAACCCAGACAACCTACAGAAAACCCCCAAACTAAGATAACCATAGCACATACATGATAAACAGAAATGCAAACAAACAGAAGGAGTTAAACTAAACTGGAGGCTGAGCACGACACCCAGCCGTGCTCAGAGTCATGTCAGTGCCCCACCTCAAGGATGGATCCTGGACACCCTGATGCAACAACAATAAAGAAAAGAGAACCAACCCACAAAGAAGACCCCCCCCCCCCACCCAACAAGAAAAAAACAATCCATCCCGGGAGGGAGGATGGCAAACCCAGGTACAGAGGGACAGTAACAAACCAGAAAACAAGAAAAAAAAAAAAAAAAAAAAAATAAAAACTTATGACCCACAACACTGTACAGCAGATGGCAGTAGAATACTGAAGAAACAGAGTGAAAATTAACACAGTTCTGGTGGTCTGCTAGAGTAAAATGACCACCCAGGCACAGGTTGGAAAGTGTCGGGTGACCTCCCAGAGTCTCTAAGCCACCCAAGCAAAGGAAGTAATCTGCCGGGTTGCCTCCCAGCATCCCTGAACCAAAAGACCACAGAGCATGACATGCCTTTTTATAAAATAAAAAATTAAAAACATGTCATACACACAATGTTATCAACAAACAAATACTCTACATTGTCCTCTTACATATACATTTTCTTTTTTTTTTAACTCCCCCATCTCTCTATTTGTCTTTCGTTCCTGCATGTCTGAACTGAGTTTAGATCTAAAAACATCTGTTTTCACCAGCATTTCAGTCAGCGTTTGCCAATGGAGCTTAATTTAGGCTGATTTAGGTGAACTCTGCATAACTTAACCCAGCGCTCAGGAACTTTTACAAATTGAGCACAGCTTTCACCAGCGTTTATTTCCAGATGGCAGCAAGTTTTCAGCATGCTGAAAATTCTCAACGAATACAACTTTCGCCAGCTTTTTCCAACAAACACCAACTTTTATCAACTTTTGCCAGCAGCGCGAGAAGTTTGCCAAAATGTCAGTAAAAGTTGGTCCAAATGTTGTAGTGTGAATCCACCCAAAAAAGCAGGCCCAGGATGGCAGGAAGCCTCCACAAACACTGATCTTTATATGAGTGTCGCCTGGCGCTGATGTCAGCTGAACTGTGCTTAGTATTCTTAGCTTAAGTTAACCTAAGTTGGGAACTGCTACACATATGCTAGCCTAAGTTGGCAAAAGTTTAACAACGCTGAATGCAACGCTGGCAAATGCTAGCAAAAGTTCGTAAAAGTTTGTAAAAGTTGGTGTGTGCTCACAAACATAATTTCACCAACATCCGGACTGATTTCTCTGATTTTTCAAAAAGTCGATCCAAATGTTATAGTGTGAACCCAGCTTTACCACAGCAAATCACACTTTTTCTCTGTGGGGTAAGAAAACTTACATTTGCACAACTGCGGACATTAAATGTGAGCTTCTTGCTCTAAGATACTCATGTTTAACCACAAAGATAGGAGCTGATGTTGGGGTCTTCTCACCGCTCGGACAACGGATGACCAGGGTCATGAGCTTGTCCCGATGATCTGATGATATCACAACAGCATGTAAATGAATAAGAAGAGTTTGTTTGCAAAAAAACGATAAACACCACTTCCATGAAAATTTCACTCTTTACGTCAAACAACTATTAACATTACCTACTTATAGAAGTTCAAATCGTTTTGTCTCAAAAGCCGATATGTCCTATATTATAGACAGTACAAATTCATGTTTTTTTTTTTCTTTTTCAAAAGCCAATAAATGCAGGGAGGGTTTTTTTTTCGTTTTTTTTTTTACAAAAGCAGATAACTCCACATGGAAAATCAACGCTTGGTATTTGGGTCACATGACTCATCTTGGCTGCTTTCCCCATCTGCTCGATCTGATTGATTTCCCTGGCTGTGTTCAGAATGTTCACTCACTCATTCACTCCCTACTCGATATATAGTGAATTTAGATATAGTGGACTATAGAGTAAACTCACTATAACAATAAAATTAACCACTTTCGGACACTACTGGGCTTGCTTTCGTGGCACGGTAAATGACGTCATCACGTGAGAGTAAAATGTAACTGACTAACGGTGGTAAAAAAAAATGAATACCTGTATGTAATTTGTAGTAAATATGTATTAAATCAAATCGTTATTGCTGAATTATTAAATATAAATACCTTAAGGTAGTTTATGTTGTGATGTGAAGCTCTTCTCTCACTGCTCCGTTGGCTGTGCATTCACTATATAGTGTGGAGGAAAAATAAGTTCAGGTGAGACGCTACGAGCTGGAAGGTTTAAGAGTTTTATTCCTCCATCATCATGAGACACACTGCAGCGCTGTGCGCTGTGCTGTGTGTGCGTGTGTGTGTGTGCTCTATATGAGGCATGTAAAGTTAGCTCTTTTATACAGACGAGAGAATGCATGCACATTTGCATATTGATATACAGTACATATCAGTCAATACATATCCATCGCGTGATTAACTGGAGCCGGACTTCCTCTCCTTAATCCGGGGATGTATAACAATAGTCATTGTTCTGGTTGTCTCCCTAGGGGCTCTCTGTCCGTATGCAAATTGTTCTGCTTCCTGCCCTAGCTGAGTGTGATGGCTGAATGTCCATGTAGATTGTGGTGGGTCACCACAATAGTACACTATATGGGGAAGGAGTTTCTTTAATTTCCAGCCTTATTCCTTTGCTTTTTATACTGTGCACACCAATGAAGAGAGAAAGAAACACCATTTCAATTCTCCTGTACGTCCTGTACGTATAGTAGTATTGACAACAGAACCTTTGAATCTTGAATTATAGCTTTATTATAGCTATATTTTACCATTTTACTGAGTGAATATGCCTAAATCAGTGTGTCAATCATACTACATTGATGCTTATAGACACTCAAGTATGTTCCAGACAAAATAGCATGGTTTTCAGGACTTGTCTGTTTTTGCAAAAGAATGGCTTGTGAACTTATGTTTTTGCAGAAAAGGTACTAATAAATTGTCAAAAAGTAACAATGAGTTGACTTTTGATTTTTTGCTTTTTATGTCTGAGATACTAATATTTCAAATGGCCAAGTCTTAGAAGCTGATTTGGAAACACTAACACCTATAAACCTACAGATAAAAAAGTGTTTTGTTTTTTTTCTCATTTTGAACATAACTGGACTTATCTGGTTTTACCAAAGAACTCTTCATAAGATAAAATAAAATAGAAAGCACAGATAAACGAAAGTTCACCTTAGAAGAAGCTTCATTTGTTCTTTACAGCAACAAATCACAGTCACTTTTTCTCTGTGTGGTAAGAAAACTTACATTTGTACAACTGTGAACATTAAATGTGAGCTTCTTCATCTGAGGAAACTACAACCCGCCAAGCCCTGCATGTCAGAATCTCCAAAACACCAGAAAAGTCTCTGATAACACCAGAAAAAGTCACTAGATTTGTCACTAGTCACTTTTGAAAAAAAAAAAAAAGTCACCAAGAGGGTTTGAAAAGTCACCAGATTTAGCAAGAAAGTCACCAAGTTGGCAACACTGGCTCAACCTGTCTACCTGTCACAGGGTGGAAGTATTTCATTGTTTTTGGGTTTTATGTAGTTTTTGAATTTGTGTTGCATGTTTATTTAGTTTGCCTGTTTTGCAGTTTGTTTGTTTTTTAATTTTAATCAGTGTTTTTAAATTGTAAATGCTCTCTACTTCCACCGTGTGCTTCCCCTAATTACCCATTAGCAGCACCCGTGTTGATTGGGGATGTGCAGCACCTGTGGCTGCACATGATAAAAGGTGTTTTGGCAGTTCAGAGGAAAGCCTTGCTGAGGAAAAAGTCCTGCTTGAGGAAAGAGGCCTGCCTGAGGAGAGGGCCCCAGATGGGGGCCCTGCCAGATGAGAGTGTTTGCCAGGAGGAAGGAGCCGTGCCTGGGGAGGAGAGCCCTGCCTGAGGGGAGCCCAGACAGATGAGGGCCTGCTTGGGAGAGAGCTTTGCCTGGAGGAGAGGCCCTGGCCAGAGGAGAGCCCTGCCAGAACAAGGAGAGGTTGCTGGTCCCAGGAAGATGGCGGAAGAAGGGCATGACTGAGTAGGAGAAGATAAGATAAGATAAGATAAGCCTTTATTAGTCCCACAATGGTGAAATTCCATCATTGCAACAGCACAGGGATAGCAACACTCAGAGCAATAATTAAGAAGATACGAAAAATATAAATAAGAGCAGTGGATATACATACGTACACATAAACATATAAATATACATACAAAGTGCGGAGCATTGTAGCAAGATGGAATAAACAGCATAACCGTCTACTTAGTTATCCTACATAGTATGAATATGTACCCATACATATTGTCACCCTCCGTAGCGACTGATATTGTCCAAGTTGTATACTGGAGGGGACCATTTGTATAAGTCTGTTGCATCTTTTGGATTCAATACTACTAGGTCGTCACGTTTTTTTTGCTATCTCTGCGAGCAGCCCTGCTTAGGTTACACAGTCTGACAGCCGTAGGTAGGAAGGACCTGCGAAACCTCTCGGTTGCACACCTAGGATGATGTAGTCTACTGCTAAATGAGCTCCTCAGTGCGTTCAATATGTCCTGCATAGGGTGGGACTCGGACTCCAGCAGAGATGACAGTTTAGCCACCATCCTTCTCTCTCCTATCTCCTCCACTGGGCCAAGATGTTTCCCCAGGACAGAGCTAGCTTTCTTGATCAGTTTGTTTAGTCTCTTCCTATCGGCTGCTGTAATGCTGTTGCCCCAGCAGACCACTCCAAAAGTGATGGCTGATGCCACCACTGTGTTGTAGAATGTCTTCAGCAGCGCCCCTTGTACACCAAAAGACCTGAGCCTCCTCAGTAGGAACAGCCTGTGCTGTCCCTTCTTGTAGAGTGTGTCGGTATTGTGTGACCAGTCTAGTTTATTGTTCAGATGAACACCAAAGTACTTGTAGGATGTCACCATCTCAATGTCTGTTCCCTGTATGTTTACTGGTGCTGTGAGGGGTTGTCCTTGCCTGCGGCAGTCCACCACCAGCTACTTAGTTTTCCTTGCGTTGATCTGGAGGCAGTTCTGATGGCACCAGTCCACGAAGTCCTGGATAAGTCCTCTGTACTCAGCTTCATCTCTGTTGGAGATGAGGCTGACGATCGCAGAGTCATCAGAGAACTTCTGTAGATGGCAGTGTGTTGTGTTGTGTGAGAAGTCTGCAGTATAAAGGGTGAACAGGAAGGGAGCCAAAACCGTTCCCTGGGGGCCCCCATGCTACCGATGATCGTGTCAGACACACAATCTTGGGTTCTCACAAACTGCGGCCAGTTAGTGAGGTAGTCCAGGATCCGGTCCACCCCTGCGCACAGCAGCTTGTCCTTCAGGAAGGAGCAGTAATGGCCTAGGACCAACATGACACTGGCATTTGGAGGAGGACACTTCTGTGTGGAGCAGCTGTGGTGCTGCAGGTGAAGGACAGCAAGAGGCAGAGTGAGGAGCTCTGTCTTTGCAGTAAGTATCTGGTCTCTAGATTGCAGCACCCCATGATGATGACGTTGATGATGACTATGAGGAATAGGGATATCCTGCTGGCAAGTGTCTTCCCCTGTACAGGTTTCCTGAGGGTGTTAGTGTCATGGTGGCAGATGGAGCCTGGCCTGGAGAAGTGGATCCTCCTCCTCGGTGTTTAAGGAACTTTTTATTGTTTGTTTTTAGCCCACTTTTAGTCTTCTTTTTTAGCTTAGTTTGGGCTTTTTATTTTAGTGGGCAATTGTATATATTTTATTGTAAATACATTCCTTTGAACATCCTCACTTTAAAGTTTCCCCTTTGATTGCTACCTGTGACTCTTCACCTGGTTTTAATTCAATTCAATTCAACTTTATTTATATAGCGCCATTTCACAACAACAGTCATCTCATAGCACTATCAACTGTAGGGGGGACCCCCACAGTTGCAGAAGGACCCCAGCAATCAGGCGATCCCCTGTGAGCAAGCACTTGGCGACGGTGGAGAGGAAAAACTCCCTTTTAACAGGAAGAAACCTCCAGCAGAACCAGGCTCAGGGAGGGGCAGTCATCTGCTGCAACTGGCTGGGGGGTGAGGGGATAGAGAAGAAGAAAAGAACAGACATGTAGAGAGCAAACAGCACGATGGGGACTCAATCTATGGGAGAGAACAAACAGATGTTAATGACCAGCAAAAAAAAAATATTTCATAGAGAGTGAGGAAAGGAGTGAGGCCCAGTGCATTACTGAAGGTCCCCCGGCTGACTAAACCTATTAGCAGCATAACTAAGGGAGGGTTCAGAAACACATGATCCCTCCCTAATTGTAGGCTATATCAAAAAGGTAGGTTTTAGCCCGATTCTTAAAAACAGAGATCGAGTCTGACTCCCGAATCCAGATTGGCAGCTGATTCCACAGGAGAGGAGCTTGATAACTGAAGGCTCTGCCTCCCATTGTACTTTTGGAGATTCTAGGTATTACAAGTAATCCTGCATTTTGGGAGCATAGTGCTCTGTTAGGATAATACGGTAGTATTAGATCTTTTAAGTAAAAAGGAGCCTGATTGTTTAGAGCTTTGTAAGTAAGAAGAAGGATTTTAAACTTAATTCTAAACTCTATGGGAAGCCAATGAAGGGAGGCCAGAACCGGAGAGATATGATCTCTCTTTCTACTACCTGTTAAAACTCTTGCTGCAGCATTTTGGATCAGCTGAAGACTTTTTAAAGATGTTTTAGAACAGCCTGATAATAAAGAATTACAATAATCTAATCTCGAGCTAACAAAAGCGTGGATCAGTTTCTCAGCATCACTCTGAGACAAGATGGTCCTAATCTTGGCAATATTACGCAAATGATAGAAGGCAGTCTTAGAAACAAATTTAATATGTGAATTGAAGGACAAATCCTGATCAAAAATAACTCCAAGGTTCCCCACAGAGCTATTAAGAGAAAGAGTAACCGCATCCAAACTGAAAGTTTGATTTGGAAAGGAATTTCTAAGGTTTTTTGGACCAACAAGAATGACTTCAGTCTTATCTGAATTTAATAGCAGGAAATTACAAGTCATCCAAGCTTTGATTTCCTTAAGACAGGCTTCTAACTTGGCTAATTGATTACTATCATCTGGCTTCATTGACAGGTATAATTGTGTGTCATCTGCATAACAATGAAAATGTATACAGTGCTTTCTAATAATGTTGCCTAACGGAAGCATATATAAACTAAAAAGAGTAGGGCCTAGCACAGATCCCTGTGGAACTCCATGACTAAGCTTTGAGTTGAAAGAAAACTCATTATTTACATGAACAAACTGGAACCTATCAGATAAATAAGATCTAAACCATTGCAACGAAGTTCCATTAAGTCCAACATAGTGTTCTAATCTATCAAGTAGAATATTATGATCGATAGTATCAAAAGCTGCACTAAGGTCTAAAAGGACAAGTACAGAAACTAGTCCATTATCAGATGCAATGAGGAGGTCGTTAGTATTTAAGTTAACTGTGGGAAGAATCTGATTGATTTTATCTCTGATGGATGAAATTTTATTATTGAAAAAGTTCATAAAGTCCTGACTAGTAAGCTCTAAGGGAATGCTAGGATTGACAGAGTCCTGACTCTTTGTCAACCTGGCTACAGTACTGAAAAGAAACCTGGGATTATTCTTGTTCTCTTCTATTAATGCAGAGTAATAACTCGTTCTAGCTTTTCTAAGAGATTTTTTATAAATTAAAAGATGATTTCTCCAAGCTAAATAGATTTCATCTAAATTAGTAGAGCACCATTTTCTTTCTAATTGACCAGTCTTCTGTTTTAAGCTACGAGTTTCTGTGTTGAACCAAGGAGTTAGAAATCTCTGATTAGACTTTTTCTTTTTTAAGGGGGCCACCAAGTCTAGAGTCTGATGCAGAGAAGCTGAAACACTATCCACCATGTTATCAATTACAGAAGGAGCAAGCTGTCTATAGCTTATTTCCGTTGTGTTGACACATGGCATAGAGGAAACAATCTGCATAAATTTGGTAACAGCATCATCTGAGAGGCATCTACTGTAATAATATTTTTTCTTTAGGAGCCAAATAGTCAGAAATAGTAAAATCAAAGGTTAACAGACAATGGTCTGACAGTACAGGGTTATGAGGAGACACTACAAGATTTTCTATTTCTATGCCATATGTCAAAACAAGGTCCAATGTATGGTGGAGGTAATGAGTAGAATTTCCTACTTTCTGAGAAAACCCAATCGAATCTAATATTGAATTGAATGCCACATTAAGGCAGTCACTATCTACATCCACATGTATATTAAAGTCCCCTACTATAATTATTCTATCAGATTTCAGCACTAAATCAGCTAAGAAATCAGCAAATTCGGATAAAAATTCTGAGTAGGTTGATGGGGGACGATAAACTATGGCAAATAAAATTGGGTTTAACCTAAAATTGCTAAAGTGCCCAATACTGAGGACCAGGCCCTCAAAGGAATTATAACATGTTTTTTGCTTTACATTAACTAGTAATTTGGAATGGTAAATTGTTGCTACTCCTCCTCCACGACCAGAACTTCTGGGATTTTGACAGTTTAAATAACCAGAGGGAGTTGATTCATTTAAACCAACATAATCCTCTTGTCCTAACCAAGTCTCTGTAAGGGAAATTAAATCAATCTGATGATCAATTAACAAATCATGGACTAACAGAGACTTGGGAGTTAGAGACCTAATATTTAATAAACCACATTTAATTTTTAAATTATGAGGAGGAACAGAGGCCAAATCATTCAATTTAGAGGCTTTATGTTTAATTTGAGTTTTACCAATATTTTGCTTTGTCACTTTGGGATGCTTATACATTATATTTTTATTCACTTTGGAGGGAGCAGACAACAATTCTCTGATGGGGAAGACAGGGGCTAAGCTGAGGGGTGGCGGATGAAGAGGAGCTGCAGAGAGGCGTGTAAGACTGCGACTCTGCTTCCTGGTCCCAACTCTGAGTAGTCATGGTTTTGGAAATTTGGATAAAAAAGATGCCAGATTGTTAGATAAATGAGAAGCACCATCCAAAGTGGGATGAATGCTGTCTCGTCTCATAAGACCAGGTTTTCCCCAAAAAGAGCTCCAATTGTCAATGTAGCCCACGTCATTTTTAGGACACCACACAGACAGCCAGCGGTTCAAGGATGACGAGCGGCTAAACATGTCATCACTGGTCAGATTGGGGAGGGGCCCAGAGAATACTACAGTGGCAGACATCGTTTTTGCAAAGTCACACACCGATTCTATATTAAGTTTCGTGACTTCCGACTGCCGGAGACGGATGTCATTAATGCCGGCGTGAATAACAATTGTGGAATATTTACAGTTACTTTTAGCCAGCATTTTCAAATTTGACTCGATGTCGCCTGCTCTGGCCCCAGGAATGCATTGGACTATGGCCGCTGGAGTCTCTAGGTTCACGTTTCTGACTATAGAGTCGCCAGTGATCAGAGTTTTTTCCTCAGCGGGTGTGTCGCTGAGCGGGGAAAAACGATTAGAAACGTGAACAGGTTGGTGGTGTACCGGGGCTTTGCGACTAGGCTTCCTTCTCACCGTCACCCACCCAGTCTCCTCGCTGCTGAGGAGAGCCGAGGGACCGCTGACAGGGGGGCCTAAGCTAGCTAGCTCCGCTGCAGCTAATGGGCGTCCGTCAAGATTAACTGGCGCAGACGGTGTTTCAATGCAGCGGAGCCGGGATTCCAAATCAGACAACCTCGCCTCGAGCGCCTCAAAAAGACAACATTTATTACATTTACCGTTATCGCTAAAAGAGGCAGAGGTGTAGCTAAACATCTGACAGAGAGAGCACACCAGAGGAGGAGAGGAAAGAGAGCTAGTAGCCATAGCTAGAGAGCAAACCATAAAGCAAACCACACAGGCAGACAGCAAAACAGGAAGTGACGATACGTTACCACAAGGAAGTGACGATCCTTAACCATGTAAGTTATGTTAACTACCCTTGGTCACACGCTACATACCACTCACTGAACTGAGAGTGTGGGGCTTGTTCGCTGCTGAGGAGGGGGAATTAGCTGGTGATCCCTGGAAGTGGTGTGCGATACTGCAAAATTTGGTATCGATCTGATACCAAGTAAATACAGGGCAAGTATCACTGATACCGAGCTGATACCAATACTTTTTAATAATTAAGGTCGATGCATCATCAAATTACTAAATCTGAATGAATTTTCATGACCTTTTAGTGTTTATATGTCATGAATAGCCTCATAGGGCAAAGAATTGAGACCCATGCACCAACTGTGTTTGGATAATTTATTGACACAAAATTACTAGCACAAAGTTCAACAGATTGTTCCAAACACAAAGCATAACGAGTGAGAAAAACTTACTTTCAGAAATATGCGCAGAGCAAGGCGGCGCTCTGGTGGAGATGAGCAGAAGAGGAGCAATTCAGCGGCAAAGACAAAATGGAAATAAGGCCCATATATATGGATCAAAATCCATTAACATGATAAACAACAGGTGTGGGTACCTGAACGGGCAGGAGAAAGTGATAATGCATAATTGGGATGAGCTGTGGCAGTGAGAGGGAGGCAAACCAAAACTGACGGCTGACAGGGCACGGCCACACAAGCTTCATGTCCCTGACAGCTGTCAACAGTAAAAAGAAAACACTAGAGAAATACAGAATATAACATACTATATAAATAAAAAATAAATACAGAAAAAAAATCACACCAACACAAACAGAAAAATGGCAAGCAAAACAAAAACACAAACCCAAAAGGCAACAGATGAGTAATTAGGAAGAAAAAGTCATGAGACCGAGTCTGGGGAAAAAAAACTCTAGCACTCGGCTCATCACATAATAGGTAAACAGAAAACACTTTATTATACTAAAACTTTTTGAACAGCAACATTTTTTTCTTAAATAAACAAAGTCTATGAAATGATCCCTCCACAACAAATGATATAAAATATTTAAAACAAATTCTTTTTTTCCCAGTAGAATGTGTGTTCAGGAAATACAATACAACCCCCCCCCCCCCAAAAAAAAAAAACTTCTTCCTTTTATTGCAGTTCTTTTCTGACTTTGATAAATAATGAAAAAAAAAAAAAACAAGTAGTGAAAATACAATGAATAAAATGCAAATAACCAAACAACCATCAAAGCCTTAAGTTTAAAGAAATATTCCCCAGACCCCCGACCTTCTCTGGGTCTGTCGGTGTTGGGGCCAGGGAGTGGGGGAATTCTTTCCTCCTCTCTCCATTTTTGCAGCTTAGCATTTTCTTTTGGGTGATTTTTCATATGTTTGTATAAATTAGTTGTGTTACCACTGTTTTTCACAGCCTTTTTACATATTGTACAGTTTGCCGTTGTGTCATTTTCAACCTGAAAATAGAGCCACACAGAGCTCCGCTTCTTCTCTGCCATTCTTCTGCTCAGTGTGCTGCTGCTCATGTCTGTGTGTGTGTGTGTGTGTGTGTGTGTGTGTGTGTGTGTGTGTGTGTGTGTGTGTATGTGCAAACTGTGCACGGCACGCTGCTGCTTCTTATACCTTGCTGCTGAGTTACGTGATGGTAAAATAAGAAGGAGGAGGAGGAAGTAAGGAGTTGGTAAGTGGTGGTAATGCACATAAACGCTGGTTGCCAACTGCCGTAAAACCACAAGAAGAAGGGGAGCAAAATGTGCCTGCTCCATGTTGTGACGGCACAGACACAGAGTATCGATCCCATTACAGAAGTATTGATCTTTATCAATACCCACGTTGGTATCAATACTATCAATATTTGGATCGATCCACCCACCACGAATCCCTGGCTTCCAGGACAGGTCTGGTGAGTGATTCAGTACAGTGCGTTCACCCATAAAAACTAGTACACTTGATCAAATCATTCTCGTACACTGAATCCAGGTAGATTGGGATGTGCAAAGGAAATGTGCTCGGATTCCTTTGTTTGCACTGTTTCATACATCTGGATTTTTTTGTACTCATGCTGTTTTCTTGATTTAAACATACGTCATCTTTCAGTAGGAAATCCACACAAGTCTTTGTACATGAGGCCCCAGGAGAACAGATGGGGTCAAATTAGAAATAATAGAATGGCTAAAGGAGGAGGAGAGGGAAAGGTGACTTTTAATATCACATCAGTAAATGGAACTAGAGTAGAGGTAGTTCCAATTCCTCAAATCTAGCAGACTCTGTACATTTTCTAAGACTACATTCTTTAATTTCCATCAAAATCTCTATACCCCGTTTTGAACTTCAGAGATTTGATTTTTTTTTCTTTTTCACCATACCATAAATACCATAAACAGTGCATGGCTGGGACTGCCATAGCTATTAAAGTAAAACTCCAGTATATACAGATGTAAGGGACTGTTTCTCTACCTGCTACTTGCGAAGTATGGCGCCTATTCCTCCAGTCTCTGCAGATAGCTTGTGATTCTCTGTCAAAGCTCCCCTCTGGGTTTCCTACGTGATGAGCAGCGACAGGCGCTGGTAATGCAAAAATAATCTGCTAATCTCCACTGTAATTAAACAGATGGAATGAGGTCTTTACTGCTTGGCTCAAACAAGCCTTAAGTTCCCCCAAGCCACAGAGAGAGATGTGCATAAAGGATCAGAAAGAGTCACCAAGGAGGGGGAGTGGAATGAGATCAGAGGAAGACTCGTCATGACCTGTAAGTGAATGTAACTACCAGCATTACTGTAACACCGCTACTTTTGCAGTAACGTGCTGTGTAACGAAATTACTCTTGAAAACTTCAGTAATGCGGTACAGTTACTGAAATTTGATCAGATGCGTTACTCATTACTTGTTTTATTAATATGGATAGATATTTTTAGCACAAATAAATTAATATACAAACTGACTCTGCCGTAGCTGACACAGCCGTCAGTCGACATGACCTGGTGCAGAGAGCTGAATCTTCACTTCTGTGCGGAGGAAAAGATGAAGCTACTTTGTTTTTGTGGAAATAGATTATTTTTCCTTTGCTGCGGTTAAGGACAAAAGCATATTGGCGGGTTGGAAGCTAAGTGTCGGTTGAGACCAAATGCAATCTTCAGAAGCGCTTGTTAACAGCAACAAAGCTCCAACAAAGCTAGGGTTAAGTAACGGCTAGCAATGCTAACAACACTGTGTTACTGGATTTCTGCTATCTGAACAGCCATGGCTGGATTTCAAGCACAGGTATGCGTCTGGACAGTTTGTGATCCAGCAAGTGCTATGATCTGGGGTTTGGCCGTCTGACCTGGCTCATGTTTTGTGTTTATTTTTGTTCTTCTGTGATTATTCTTGATTATCATTTGCATTTATTGCCCTCTGTGTTCCCCTGAGTCCCTTGTTATTCTCTTCTGTGTAATCCCCTGTTTGGTCTGTGTGTGTTTCTGTTTACCTATTGTTCCAGCTTCTTGTGTTTTCTGTACTTGTAGTCACTGCCCTCTCTGTATTGCTTCTGTGCTGTTGTCCTGTATGTTCATTGTCATGCTCATTTGCATTCCATGTCTGTGATTGTCTGTGTAGTCACCCCCATCCTGTCCTCCGCACCTGCAGCCCTTGATTGTTCGCCCAGCTGTCCTGTGTCTCTGGTGATTAATCTTCCTATATATGTGAGTCTGTAATTGTGCTCTTTTCTGGGTCATTAATGCTGTATGTCATTCATCCAGTCATTCCTCCCGTCATGGTCCAAGTGAGTTTTGCCTCTGTGGTTTAACTTTATTTTCAGGCACTGTGCTGCTGTTTATTTGTCCTTTTGTGTTTTGTTAAATAAACCATCATTGCACCGAAGTCCTGCCTGCACTATTGAGTCCTCCTCCTTCTCTCTGCCTACACCTGCCGAAGGCCGAGCATGACAGCAAGAATTAAACTTGATTGTCAGATGCGGTGGTGTGAAAAAGTGTTTGCTCCCTTCTTGATTTCTCATTTTTTTGTATGTTTGTCACACTTAAATGATTCAGATCATCAAACAAATGTAAATATTAGACAAAGATAACACAAGTAAACACAAAATGCTGTTTTTTAAATGAAGGTGTTTATTATTAAGGGTAAAAAAAAATCCAAACCTACCGAGCCCTGTATAAAAAAGTGATTGCTTGTTTACTTGTGTTATCTTTGTCTTGTGGTGGCACTGTGTGGGGAGTTCATCGTGTTCGTTGACCATAAGCCATTGACGTACACGATGTCCAAGGTCTCGGAACTGTGGTCGGCCAAGTAGCAACGGCATTCGGCCGCAATCTCAGAGTTTACGACTGACATTCAACACGTTGCTGGTAAGCTCAACGTCGTGGCCGAATGCCTGTCGTGGGCGTTAAGTCTCCACCAAGCAAGCTGGGGATGCGAACATTTGCACACTCCAGTCTGTGTCTACTGGGTTAAAGCTGGAGAGCAGGGTGGTGCGAGAAGGGTGCCCTCCCTTGCTCTGCGACGTCTCCACCGGTCACCTGCGCCTGGTGGGTCCGAGTTCTTGGCACTGCCGCATTTTTGAGTCAGTCCACTCCCTTTCGCATCCAGGCATGCACGCTTCGGTTAAACTGGTGGGGGCGAAATTTGTCTCGCTGCGCTTGCGCAAGGACATGGAAGAGGGTTCTGCAGTGTGCATTGCGTCCCAGCGGGCCAAAGTGCAGAAGCACACCAGAGCCCCCCTCGAGCCATTCCAAATCCTGACCAGGAGGTTCGACCACATCCACGTGGATTTGGTAGGACCCTTCCTGCCATTGCAAGGTTTCACGCACCTTTTGACAATCGTGGACCACACCACACGCTGGCTTGAAGTGGTCCTGCTGGCTTCCACCACCTCCGCGGAAGTGGCTCACTCTTTTTTGTCGGTATGGGTTGTACAGTTCAGATCCCCGTCGGACATCACTTCCGACAGGGGTTCACAATTCGTTTCGGAACTCTGGTCCGTAATGGCCCAGAGCCTGAGGGTCAAAATTCACCGAAGTACCACATACAACCCCCAGGCTAACGGGCTATGCGAGCATTTTTATAGGTCACTTAAGGCAGTGCTCAGAGCTTCGCTCACGGATGCAAATTGGGTCAACCGCCTGCCCTGGGTTCTTTTAGGGTTGCACTCCATACCTAAGGAGGACCTGGCAGGTTCCCTGCTGAACTCATCTTTTTCTCAGCCGCTGCAGATGCCTGGAGAGTTTTTACTGGAACAACCCCGTGCCCAGGGCCAATCCGCCTGTGCAATTTTTGCACAGTACGGTGGCTTTTAACGTGCCAGGCCCGGCCCACCATTGTTTTCCTAGCACCTTCGTCCCAAAAAGCTTACAAAACGCCAATTTTGTTTTTGTCAGGCACGATGCACACCGGACCACACGGCACCCACCAACGACGGACCATTCAGGGTGCTGGAACCTGGGGCAAAGCATTTTGTGTTAGACTTGGGGGGGCAAAGGGAGATCATCTGCATTGACAGGCTGAAGCCCACTTTTGTGTTGGCAGATGAGCAAGTGGTGTTGGCCCAAGCTTCTCTGTGCAGACGCCCACCGTCGGTAGCTCCGCAAGTTGGTGTTCCCTTGGTAGAGACCTGCGCTCGTGAAGCTAACATGTCCCCCCCCCCCACCCTTTTTCTCTCCACAGACTGACGTGCCCTCCTGTACACCTTGCCAGCAGAGTGCTTCGACCCCCCACTACAGCCACTATGGGCGCTGGCTCAAGCCCAAAGGACAGGGGGTTTAGTGCCCTTTCTGGGTGTTTGGGGGAGGGTGGCACTGTGTGGGGAGTTCTCCACCCAGAGTAGGGAGCCAGGGGGAAGAAGGAATAATGGACTGAAGGAGGAAGTGGTACCGGTGGGTCTCAGATGGGACGGAAAGGACTATTCACCCCCTGGGGAGTTCAGGAGACGCCAGAGCTGCTGAACAAAGAGAGGGTGTGAGAAGCAGGTCTGGCATTATGTGAATGTGTTGTAGCAAGACATGCTCTGTGACGTGTGTTTCAATGTTATGTTAATGTGTGTGCATGTCTTGCAGTCTGAATGTAAATGTGTTCACCCTGAGTACCGCAGGCAGGAATTAAAGAGTATAAAGGAGTTTGCTCAGGCACTCAGGCTTTAGAGTTTTTACTGTACTTGATGTTGGAGGAGAAAATAATGTTTGTGTGTCGTGCAGCTTGTTGCCTCGTCTGCTTTCTTCCTTCAGTCTAATATTTAAATTTGTTTGATGATCTGAAACATTTAAGTGTGACAAACACACAAAAAAAGAGAAATCAGGAAAGAGGCAAACACTTTTCACACCACTATATGTTGTTACAGACTGAAGACACGATAATAGTCACTTTCTACCAGACAGCTGAGACTGTGATCCACTGAAGTTAAAACACAATTACTTGCTACCTGGATAAAGATTATTCAAAAATGGATTTTGATCTCCAAAAGCAATTTGAGGGTCTGGATCATGTCTCTGTCACAGCAGACATTTGGACTGTGGATAATGGACATTTTCTTTTAATCACTGCACATCAGATTAAATCCATATCATAATGGTAAGATAAACATGGACAGCTTTATGCAGTGTTGCCAACTCTCACTCCAAAATGAGGAAATTACTGGCAATATCATGTTGAATTTCTTCAGATTTTTTTCCACAATAAGAGCTCTCAAGGCAGGATAGAGCAGACTGAACATGTTCTATAAGCTCTGTCTGAAACAGTCTGTTTTCAGCCTGATATTAATCAGCCCATAATGTAATCCACTAGTTAAATTATCTTGCTATGTGTGCAAGATGATTAAGTATGCATTTAAAAGTAATGTGAAAGTTACTTTTCCAAGTAACTAGTTACTTTAATCATGCAGTAATTGGTAAAGTAACTGAGTTACTTTTTAAAAGAAATTGCTAGCAACTGTCATTAGTTACTATTTTTTAGTAACTTACCCAACACTGGTAACCACTTTATTTCTTTCTGGAGATTTCCATTGGTTTTAACATCAACCTCTAAAAAGACATTGAACAAAGAAATACACCAGGGATGGACATTACAGTAATCAATATTGTATTTATATAACCAGTCAGACTAACAGCAAATACCTTAAGGTGCAGTCACAAATACCCTTACGAATGACTGCGAACGGCTGCAAACACCGTACAAACGATTTTTGGACCATTTCGTACAGATTTCTTAAGGCGACAGTAGGAGAATTCAGCATTCGCAGACCATTCATAAGTTTGTGGCTGTATTGATGGTCTTGTCCAAGATTTCTATGAATGCCCCATGAAAACCCCTCACTTTAGTACCTCAACGTAAGAACTAAGCAAGATGTTGGCTGTAAGTGTTCCTCAGAAACCTTAACTTGTTGTTGAGGTAGGGTTGCCACCTTCATTGCATAAAAATAAAGGATTCTGCCCCAAGGTAATGCGTGGAGGACTAGTTGTGATTTATCGTAACTTAATCATTGTTTAAATAAAGTATCAAGATAGTATTCATAGGCCAAAGTTTGAAGTGTTTCTATGACAATGTTTATAACTTTCAAGTTCGAAAGTAAAGGTTCCTTTTTACTACAAATGAAAGAACCCCCTCAAAAAATCTGCATGTGCAAACAATTTATTTAACATTAGAACTGTACAACTTGTTTATCAACATTTTTTTTTTTATTTGCGTAGAGTACAACTTTGCAGTTTACCCTGTCCTCGTCTTTGATGCAGTCAAGCCGATCACTGAGTTCTTTCTACTCACATCAGTACTTTTGCAAACATTTACATTTGACTTATGCACGGAGCGGCCTATCGGGACACAATGCAGCCCTAGACATGTTGGTCCGTGAGAAGCCGGCAAGCTGCTGCAGCTCAGTGTTGCCAACTTGGCGACTTTCTTGCTAAATCTGGCAATTTTTCAAACCCTCCTGGTGACTTTTTTTGTCAAAAGCGATTAGCGACAAATCTAGTGACGTTTTCTGGTGTTATCAGAGACTTTTCTGTTTTTTTGACTCTGATGTGCAGGGCTCGGCGGGTTGTAGTTTCCTTAGACAGCATCTAAAATAAAACCTATCTGTAATGTGAGACTATGAAACTACAACTCCCAGAAGCACTATCTGCACACAGTGTGTGCTCATTGGTCCACTGTCACCTGGGGCCTCATGTACAAAGACTTGTGTGGATTTCCTACCAAAAGATGACATACGTTTAAATCAAGAAAACGCCGTTAGCAAAAAAAAACAAAAAACAAAACCCTCCAGATGTATGAAACCAGTACGCAGGAATCGAAGCACATTTCCTTTGTACATGCCAAACTGTTTGAAATTGAATGCACGTGAGGAAATACCAGACTCCTCCCTTGACATGCCTCCATTTGAATATGCAATTAGATGCAAGTAGGTATGCAAATAGATATATACAAGACCAACACGTTTGAGTCTCCTGTATCCATGATCAAAAATAATGGATTTAATGGAATTTCATGGAATGTGAGTTGAAGATGCTCCTCAATGAGATAGAAGCTCGTAAAAACATTTTGTTTGGCATGCTGTCCTCTGGCATTAGCACTGGATACAGATAATTCAATAGCCGGCTCACAGCCCTATAAGATTAGCTTATTGTTTCACTTATTCAGACAGGGATAAAAAGGAGAGTTTATTTAACTTTGAAATATTTTGACCGACGTTTGCAGTTGTTCTCAGAAGCGTCAGCTGATCACTGTAATTTGGGGTGTGTACAGCTCAGTGGTTATAGTGCAAGATTTCAAAGTGAAAGGTGGTAGGTACAAGACCAGCTGTGATCTCTTTTAGGGACCACAGTGGAAATAACTGCACACTTTCTTGTGCCATCCCATTGTTTTTAGGTGTATGTTGCATCTTTTATACAATGTTATTTTAAACGATGAATCAATCAATTAATCAATCAGTCAATCAATTTGGGACCAGCCGGGTGGATTAGCTGGTTGAATAAAGGAAAACAGTCACAAAAAAGAAGACAATTTAAACCTATTTAGTGGACAGCCAAGGTCACCTGTCAGTTGAAAGCAGATCATATTAGATTCGGCAAGTACATATTTTATGTCCAAAATGCAAATCTCATCCTTTATAGTTATTTACAACTTACATGGATTACACACACACTATTGTAAATGAATGAAGTGCACCGGGAAATGGGTGACACTGGCCACGGTTACATGGGCAAAATTTCTTTAATCTGATTACAATTCAGATCAGAATTTTACTGTTTACATGGATCCTGAAAATGCTGATCTGATTAGGACGTGTGTTTCTATGTGTCACACGTTTGAATGGAATAAATCATTTTGACATGCGCATGTCGACATTTCAACTTTCTGAAAATAGTAGAAGAAGAAGCAACTTCCTGTGTCAGCAAGCCCCACTTCATGTCAAAATGGACCTGTATTGTGTTATTCAGACTGTATTTTTGCTTCTGCTGGTCTCCGTAATGAAGCTACAAGTACATACTTCTGCATATGACGAACAGAGGGAGACAGCAGGACGATACAGACCAGTTTTGTTTTACTCCTGCTATGTTTTCCACTAGCTGCTGTAAAGGTGGAAATACGTCACGTCGATGTGTGGCTGACGTACAGACATGCGCAGTAAACATATTTTCTACCCAACCTTGGGAATAAGTGTTTTCATGCACACCATTCGGGTTAACAATCGGCATAACCCACCCGTCTCAATCGGAATGAAATTTTGATCCGAATGAGCGTGATCAGGTCAGAATATTCAGATTGGCATGTTTACATGAAGCATTTTTATTCTGATCAGGCTTTTAATCCGGTTACTTGTGTCCATGTAAACATGGTCACTATTGCATTTTAAACTTTAGGCATGTGTTTATTGACATAACTAAAGTACATACAGAGGCAGTTAGGGGCTTGCTAGAATGCTGTGAAATTGTAGTTTAATCAGCCAAAAAAAAAAAAAGAAAGTCACTTGCTCAAATCACTGAGTTGTAATGAAGCCTTGAAGACAGGATAATATTTGCGGGCGCACAGGCACGTTCCACAAGGACTGCCCGTGGAAACCTAAATCAGTTGACAAGCCAGTCATCATCCTGAGCCAGAAAATCTTCTGTCTCAAAAATACCCATTCTCTTCTCACTGCGTAATTTGCAATATCCTCTAATCCTCTGTTTTTCGAGGCAATTTCTGCACTTCTTTGGACTTGCTTTTATATCCACTCATCTAATTGCGCACACCTGGACGTTTGTTCATCATGTGTCTCTGGTGTGTATAATCATTTTCATGACATCATCAGTCTCCCAACATCATGTCTAAGTGTCGCCAATGGACCAATAACAGTAGAAATGTACGTACGCCAGCCATGAAGTTGGTGTGGGGCTGCACATATTTCCATGGTCATTTCATTCTTGATACATCTAAAATTTTCCATAGAAAAGGGCGTACGCAATGTTTTTGTGCTTAAGTATCCTTTGTACATGAGGCTCCTGGACCCCTGCCGCAGACAGTCTCATCTGCGGGGTTGGTCTCCTGTGCTGCCCCAGTTCACACCGCAACCCGGTGGGAAGAAATGTTGTGTCCAAGCGGTGAGCGGCCACCAACATCAGCTCCTACCTCTGTGGTTAAGCATGAGTATTTTGAGAGCAAGAAGCTCACATTTAATGTCTGCAGTTGTGTAAATGTAAGTTTTCTTACCACACAGAGAAAAAGTGACTTGTGATTTGTTGCTCTAAAGAACAAATGAAGCTTCTTCTAAGGTGAACTTTCATTTGTCAGGGCTTTCCATTTTATTTTATGTTATTCATTTACATGATGTTGTGATATGTAACTATTTCATGGAAGTAAATACTCTAAATATGTGTTTTTAATGAGCTGATCAAGGGGTGTCAGACATATGGCCCGTGGACCAAAAACGGCCCACCAGGGAGTCAAAAATGTTCTCTGTGAATTTACAGCTTTATTTCTAATAAATTTCTGACTTTCTACTGATTAGAATAGTTTGTGTAAATCTGAGACATTTTTCTCTGTAAGATAAGACTTTTTTCTCATCAGTTTTCTTTTTCTTCTTTTTTCTGATGAGAACAAAGGTCCCTTGATTTCAAGTGCCAAGGGGACGGGGTAGAAATGAGAATTAGGACTGACCCCAAATTTACTTGTACTTCACTCTCACATTGCAAATATTTTTCTCGACTGTTTTACAGTATTTACTGCGGTTAACAACTACTTAAACAGACAGTGTTTCTCTTGCTATTTTTATATATGTATGTGTAAGGATTTAAAAAGGTTGTACATTTAATTCAACTACATTTTAGCATGCAATAATCAAATTTGAATATGTAAAACATAATTTTCAAACTACAAAATTGTGGCTAGTGTAAAGGCTGAGTTTCCTAAATACCTTTACAAAGGTAAATTTCAGAGAGAAAGGTTATACTTGTACACACCCCAATCTCATTTTGACAGATGCCACGCCCTCTTTGACCTGACCTGACCCTGACCCCGCCCCGTGACCTCGCGTAATTAGGTTGTCAATCAAAAGTATTTTGAAAACATGACCCGTGACCTGGCATAATTAGGCTGCCAATCAAAAGTGTTTTGAACTTATTGTCAGAAGTGACACCTGTGTTTTTAATCTGTTGTCCATATGTGGTTTAGGGTTAGGATGGGGTTAATGATGGCAGAACTTCTCGTCAAAGTGACATCTTTTTAGTCTTTTAATTTACAAAAAACACATCAGTGTCTGTAAAATGATCTAAACACCATTCTCTCAGCCAAAACAGATGGGCTCAAAGGTGACATGATTGTAGCGGTTTCAATTTGCAAAAACAGATATCAGTCAGAGGTGTCTCACTGTGGCAGGCTTTGAAGCCACCATTCTCTGGGCTAAAACAGATTTTGAATGGGGACACCACATTTTGCAAAAACACAGATCCACACTGACCCAGTCACAAAAACTGCAACATCATCTTCCGCACATTCAGAAAAAGGATTTTAGAGGCAGACTGACCTGAGCAAACAGGCCTATTTGGTCTTAATGACCCAAAGCACACTGATAAAAAAAAAACAGGTAAATGTCCTTGGACAGCTTAAACAGAACAGAACAGACTTAGACCTCACTGAAAATCTGAGGAATGAGGCATGTCTTTATGGGTCATTCTGTGCATGTACAACTGTAGTGAGACCTTGGTCTGCACTGCTGCCAATAAAACAGACACAAAAACACACACGGTAGTTTCAAGTTGATTTTAACATTTATATGTTTAGTATTTACCAATGGTTAAATTAGTTTCCTCTTCACCACAGCCGTGAAACCGGACCACTTCTGTCACCAATTAGCAGGAGCGAACCATTTCTGACGCCAAATGTCAAGAAATGGACCACTTCTGACACCAAAATGTCATGAATGATAGCTGAGCGATCAAGGCACCAGAGAAAAAGCGGAGGCTTCCAAAGTTTGCAACCAGCAATTTCTGTTTATTCCAACAATCTTCACAGGCAATAACTCAAACGCACATCCGACACCCCACACCAACCAAATGAAAACACCTGTTAATATACTCAGTGAGATAATTAACCTAATTGACACATACCATAATCCCAGGTAAGACAATAAACATTTCATCTTCCGACATATACCCAATAATATCTAAAAAGGATGTACATACATAATTTCCCCACAATATTTACAGAATAAATAACACCATAAATACACCATAAATAATACAATAAATAATTCAAACCCCTATTTACATATTAAACTCCCCCTTTACTCCATCATCCTATACTACCTCCTGCTGGAATCCTTTTAAGGCCCTCAAACCCCTGAGGAGCCCTTTGCCCAGATACCACCAGGAAGCATGCTGGCAAAGGTACGTGGTTTCAAGATTAATCAATTGCTTCACCCAGTTAACATAGTTAATATTAACAATTATCTCACAAAAGGATTCAATTCAGTCAAAACACATTCTACAATTATATGTGCATTTTTACAATCCAATAAATGTTAACATTTGCAAATATAAATCCTTTTTACACATAAAATATAATATTCAATTACCAGACCATACAGTGGCGACACTCCGTCGTCACACGAACTAAGAGCAAGGATTGAAGACCAGCGGGAGACAAGAGAGTGTTGTGCTCTAATATTCTGTGAATCTTGGCCTTCAAACAGAGTCCCGGAGAGTGCTATTCAGCTCCAGACCCGTCAACACACCGGGCAGACAGAACAGGAGACTCTGGTAAGACGAGGGGTGCGTGTGTGTACGTATTTATAAACCACTCGTGGTGTGGAGATGTACAGACCGTTCACAAGCACTGCTTGCCCGGCGTGGAGTTTTTACTGCTGAAATGCCGCCCCTATTATTTACCGAGGGAATTTACCGCTGTGTTTTTGGCCGTTGTATACATCTATCCACAGAGCAACTACACAGTCGCGCTAAACAAACTCCACGACGTCATCAGCGCAGTAGAGACAAAACATCCCGATGCTGTTTTTATTGTTGCTGGCGACTTTAACCAGTGCAGTTTACGGACCGTACTCCCCAAATATTACCAGCATGTGGACATTCCCACCCGCGATAAAAACACATTGCATAATGTTTATTCCAACATACATGGCGCCTACAGAGCAGCACCCCGCCCCCACTTCAGACAGTCAGATCACATCTCACTGTTTATGTACCCAGCCTACAGACAAAAGCTGAAACAAACAAACCCAGTTACTAAGCAAATTAAGCGCTGGACTCCAGAGACTGAGAACATCCTGCAAGACTGTTTTGCCTGCACAGACTGGGATGTGTTTAAAGCAGCAGCCACTCCGGAGGACTCTTCTGTTAACATAGAGGACTACACTGAATACGTGACTGTGTACATGAGCACGTGTGTTGATACCATTGTACCCACCATACAGGTCAGGAAGTTCCCCAACCAGAAGCCCTGGATCAGCAGTCAGGTACGTCAGATGCTGCGTGCTCGCTCTCATGCATTTAAATCAGGTTGTGAGGTCAAGTACAAAGCTGCAAAGTATGGACTGAGGAAGGCTATAACAACAGCCAAGAGGCAGTACAGAGAAAGGCTGGAGTGCCTCTATTCCACTCCTGACCCGGGGCGCATGTGTCAAGGCCTGCAACACATCACAGACTACAAGAAGACCAACAGCAGCACCGCTGGCCCTACAGACAGCCTGCCGGACAATCTCAACATCTTTTACACCCGCTTCGAAACCATCAGCCACAGCATAGAAAAGAGACACACACTCACGCACCCCCCACCCACCCACCCACTAAAGGCGCTTTTCCACTTGGCCAAGTTTGGCACGGTTTGGCCCCCTTTGTCCGCTTTTCCATTCAGCACCCAATGGCCTAACAGTTCTGTTTTTTCGGAACTGTGCCAGTTTTATCAGCCCCGATCGAGAGTAGGTCCGAAGGGTACCGGCACCGTTACGTCAACTCACTGCTGGCCACTGATTGGTCCAGGCGTAGCCTCATAAGAGTGGGCGTTACGCTGACTTTCGAGAATCACTTGCTGTCCGCCATTTGCAATTTTTCGTCAGTGAGCCCGCGAACAAGTGATATTATAAACAACAACGATAGAATGGCTTAACAGAAATCAGCAGAAATCTAACACAGTGGTCCAGCAGAGTTTCCTGTGCGTTTCGGCTGATGAGAGAATGCAGAGGGAAGCAGACTGAGCTTGCAGTCGGGAGCACAAGCAGACGCACAACAAAATAGACAGAGACGCACCGGGAATTAGACCCAGCCACCCGAACTGAATTGAATGTACAGCTGCGACACACCCAACTTCAGCAGTTGAACCCGTGATATTGTGATATACAGGACGGTGAGTGATGTGATATTCATGTTTTACATTATTTTTTCCAACAGTGGAACGTTCACTTAGGACAGACGAAAACTTAATCGTGTTTAAACGATGACCTAGCTCAATGCTACGTCCATCCTAGTATGTTGCTTTTTTGTGTTGACAATATCTGATGAAATAAGCTAGTTGTAATCCTGGTTAAAAAGGTGCTTGTTTTTTTGTTTTTTTTTACATGTTGCACTTTCATGCTCTGCATGTACTTAATTTGTGTGTATTTCATTGTAGAGTCCAAACAGGATCTGCTCGGAATGGCGACGTTTTGACACCAATGTATTGTGACAGGTAAACAACACATCATATTTATAGTCAAATCTTTTGCTTTTTAAAGCGAGGTAGTCGGATACGCAAAAGCCAATGGTGTATAGAACACGTATATTAGGATTTGTATGTGAAATGTCGGCATCGAAACTGCTCCCGTTTAGCTGTAATTAATATTCAAAAATGATATTTTCGGGAGGAAAGAATTCAAGCGTCCCTGCATTTGTTTACTTCTCGGGGCCGCCGCCGGAGAGCGAGCCGTGTGCAAAATGCGATTGTGTTGTTAATATAGCACATTTTTTGTGGAAATGTTACTATTATTAGTTGTGAAATGTGTTATAAAACGATTAGACATTAGATGTTTTTTTCTGGATGTAAAATACGGGATCCCTACGGCCCATCGGCGCACGAAGTATCCTGGCCGATGTAAACAGCCACGGACCAAAAAACGTACATTTGCTCATGGAACAGGTCATTCACACTCGCAGACAATCACGCTATATGTGTCTGTAGGATTTTCTTTCCATGCACGCAAAAAAAAAAAAAAAATTTCCCACATCCGACTACCTCGCTTTAAGTTAAAGTTTAGGTAAAGTGCCAAATTTAAAGTAGCACAATTTCCACTTAATATGAAAGAGACTGAACTGAGATTTATTTGTGTGAATATTAATTACAGAGTAACTGAAAATGAATGGCACATCCAATAGTAGCCACCATAAAATAAAACGCTTGTTTATTTATTTTTATCAGATCACTTCTGTGATCCTTTATGAGTTATAGTCATAATAGAATATCTTGCACTTTGGGGAATGGGAGTTGTTCAGTCACCATTAGAATTTAGTTTATATGTGTAGTCTATAGTATTTCATCTTTAAACTCATTCAGTAATAGAACACATTACAAATATTTGAGACCCATTGTATTGCTTCCTTTTATATTTTAGCAATACAAGCACAAAACACCACCCACACTTGAAACCAGGGCGACACAGCGGTGGCTAAACTTTTATTGATAACGTTATTTCACACCATCACAACAACTCAGTATAAATGGTGTAGAGATTGAAAGGGTATCCAAAATTAAAATCCTTGGCATAATAATCAATAAAAAACTGTGTTGGAAGTCATATTAATTATATTAAAGGTAAAATATGCAAATCAATCGCAATACTGCACAGAGTGAAATATTTGCTGAATCAACCCACACTGTAGACTTTGTCCATCCATCCATCCATCTTCTACCGCTTTTCCGGAGGTCCGGGTCGCGGAGGCAGCAGTTCAAGCAGAGAAGCCCAGACTTCCCTCTCCCCAGCCACCTGCTCCAGCTCTTCAGAGGGGATACCAAGGCGTTCCCAGACTAGCTGGGAGACATAGTCTCTCCACCGAGTCCTGGGTCTGCCCCGGGGTCTCCTCCCAGTGGGACGTGCCTGAAACACCTCAAGTGGGAGGCGTCCAGGAGGCATCCTAATCAGATGCCCATACCACCTCAACTGACTCCTTTCAATGTGGAGGAGCAGCGGTTCTACTCTGAGCCTCTCCCGGATGACTGAGCTCCTCACCCTATCTCTGAGGGTGAGTCCAGCAATCCTACGGAGAAAGCTCATTTCAGCCGCTTGTATCCGCGATCTCGTTCTTTCGGTCATTACCCAAAGCTCGTGACCATAGGTGAGAGTAGGAACGTAGATTGACTGGTAAATCGACAGCTTTGCCTTAGAACTAAGCTCCCTCTTCACCACAACAGACCGGTACAACGTCCGCATCACTGCAGATGCTGCTCCAATCCGTCTGTCGATCTCTCGCTCCATTTTCCCCTCACTCGTGAACAAGACCCCAAGATACTTAAACTCCTCCACTTGGGGCAGGAGCCTGTCCCCAACCCGGAGAGGACAATCCACCTTTTTCCGGCTGAGGACCATGGACTCGGACTTGGAGGTGCTGATTCTCATCCCAGCCGCTTCACACTCAGCGGCAAACCGTCCCAGCAAGAGCTGTAGGTCATTGCTGGATGAAGCCAACAGGACAACATCATCTGCAAACAACAGAGATGAGATCCTGTGGTCACCAAGCATGACACCCTCCATTCCCTGGCTGCGCCTAGAAATCCTGTCCATAAAAATTATGAACAGGACCGGTGACAAAGGGCAGCCCTGGCGGAGTCCAACTCTCACTGGGAATGACTCCGACCGAGTGTTGGCAATGCGAACTAAACTCTCACAACGGTCGTACAGAGACCGAATAGCTCGTAACAACAAGCCCGATACCCCATACTCCCGAAGCACCCCCCACAAAAATCCACGAGGGACGCGGTCAAATGCCTTCTCCAAGTCCACAAAACACATGTAAACTGGTTGGGCAAACTCCCACGAACCCTCAAGAATTCTCGAGAGGGTAAAGAGCTGGTCCGATGTGCCACGGCCAGGACGAAAACCACATTGCTCCTCCTGAATCCGAGGTTCGACCAACGGCCGGACTCTCCTCTCCAGTACAGCCCCCTGTACTGGAGAGGAGGCGATCCCCCTCATGGATCGTCACCTTATCGTGGTGGGGGGGTTTGCGTGCCCCAGTGATCCCAGGAGCTATGTTGTCCGGGGCAATTTGCCTCTGATAGGGTCTCCCAAGACAAACTGGTCCTGGGTGAAGGGCCAGACGAAGAACGATCCAACAGACTGTAGACTTTGTATCATTCATTAATACTCCCATACATCGACATCCATCCATCCATCTTCTACCACTTTTCCGGAGGTCCGGGTCGCAGAGGCAGCAGTTCAAGCAGAGAAGCCCAGACTTCCCTCTCCCCAGCCACCTGCTCCAGCTCTTCAGAGGATACCAATACCCATACATGACATATTGTACTGAAGTATGGGGAAATACATATAAAACATATATCCAGTTGTTATGCTTCAGAAGAGAGCCATTAGAATAATAAACAAAGCTGCTTACAGGGAACCAACAAACCCACTTTTTCTTAAATTAAAAGCTCTCAGGTTGAAAGATCTGGTTGCCTTTAAAACTGCAGTAATAATGTTTAAAGCTAAGAATCTATCACTGCCCGCAAATATCCAAAAGTTGTTCCAAATAAGGGAGAAACAATATCATTTCAGAGGAACATGTATATTTAAAACACCTTCAGTCAGAACTACCACCAAGCAACACTGTGTTTCAGTGCAAGGAGTCAGACTGTGAAACGCTTTTGGACCTGAATTAAAATCATGTACAAAGCTTGGACAATTTAAACAAAAACTAAGGGAAGAAATACTCCAAACATACACATGTGGACAAAATTGTTGGTACCCCTCTGTTAATGAAAGAAAAACCCACAATGGTCACAGCACAGTGACGACTTGTCACCCTTTAAATAGGCCGATTGATTACAAGTTTGTAGACACCTGTGACGTTAATTAGAGGACACATCTTGGTTGAACATGTCCCTATGGTCATGTTCATGTCCCTATGGCCTATTATATTCAATCTTTTCTAGGAGTACCATCATTTTTGTCCAGGTCTGTTTCATGAGTTTGTTTTTTAAAATAATTCTGTTGAACCACAGTTCAAAAGCATTGTCTGATTTTCATTGGTTAATTTTCATAGAATTTTTATTTATTACCACTTTTGTCAGATTCAAGTTATTTCTGTGACCACTGTGGATTTTTCTTTCATTAACAGAGGGGTACCAACAATTTTGTCCACGGCTGTATATACAAAACGACATGTAAAATCACATAAGGATTATCATATCCAGTCTGTGTTGTGCTGTTGCTTAGTTTTTGTCACGTTTTGTCTTGGCTTTGTTCTGATTTGTAATCACTCTTATTTTATTTTATTTTTGAATTCTTAGATGGAACATGGGTGGGCAATATAAGTTGCGGCTTCAGCCATCACCCATTTCGGATAAGTTATGTTGAATTGTATAATCTGAGGAGTTGCTGTTTAATTTGACCTTATTGGATTTTTCCCCCCTTTGTTATATTATTCTGTTCCTTTCTTTTAATCTAATCTATCCGAAATAAAGATTCATTCATTTTTCAGATATGTTTTAAACTTTCTTTAATGATCCACCACCCATTTCTGTCTTTCATCTAGGCAAGGGGAAAACGATCCGCCCAAACCAGACCTTGCCTCACTATTTAGAGGTGCAGGCTGAAGATCTGCTGAACCAGGACCAGTACGAGGGGCCGATCCAGTTGCTTCTCAGTGAGGCAGCATGGTTGGCATGTGATACCCATTCCATTTTTTTTTTTTTTTTTTTTTTACAGTTTGAATTTTGCACATTCTAAATAATCTGTAATTTGCTGCTGATTGGAATAAACAATTTAGTGATTTATGTGTTTGCATCATGATTTTCTATTTTGTCTGTTAAGACACCGGTGGGAAAAGAGTCAACAGTACGAACCATTTAACAGTGACTTTGAAAATAATGGCTCATTTTTAAGAAAAGTAGCCAACACAATTATTTGCTGAAGACTGTAAAACAAAATAGAGACATCTGAAAAAGTACAAAGGTTTATTGTCAAAATTTCCAGGGTAATACTACATGAATACATGTATAGTTCACTGTTGATGCAGAGAATATATATTTATACAGTATCTACATGTAGTCAGCAATACTCAATACGATATATTTCCAGTTAATCCACATATTTCTCCATGTAACCTTGTGACTGCATTATTTTAATTACTTTTAATCCTAGATCCATTTGTTTTGTCTTAAAATGCATCATAATTGTTAAATATGTCTTATGCCTAACTCAGTACTGTTTACCTGTTGAAATATACTGTATATTTAACAGCTCATATGGCACCTGATCCATGTTTTGCCACGACACCACTGGCTGGAGCAGATAAATCCCATGACGTCTCAACAGTCTCTCCATGATTTTGACACAGATCAGTGCAATTTATTTCACAAGAAGCTAAACATTTCTACAGACATTATAGCTACTTCGCGTTTGTGAACTTGGGGTCACATCACTGTGCTGAATGTTCACGCTGACCGTTTGAAGCGATATTTTTGCCACAAGAGAGCCATCTGAAACACACACACAGAATACATATTTTAGGACCTAATATCGATAACTTGCCGACATTACAATGTTGTACGGCAGACTTAAAGGCAAAGTAGCATTAGCAATCATTAGCTTACCGTCATACGTAATGTAGTTCGTATCCTCATGGCTTCTAAATGCTCCAGTACCTTTCCAGAGTGTGTCGTATTGCAGGTTTGCCTTCTGTTCTCCGTTTTTGCCTTTATTCTGGCAAAAACAGCCAGAGAACGCAGACGCCTCGTATCCTGCCAACTTGTGTTTTGCGTAACGTTACGCTTGATTTACGCCAGTTACGCTTGTTTTACGTAGGAAGGGAGAGGGTTGCGCCGCCTCCCTGTAACTATTTCCCACCCACTTCAAATGACACCCTAGTGCAGTGGAAAAACAATGCGGGCCAAACTGTACTGTCCCGTACTGTACCAAAGGGGGCCAAACTGGGCCAAATGGACAAGTGCCTTAAGAGTCTCACTAGACCAGATAAACAAAGCACTGAGAAATATCAACCCCTGCAAAGCAGCAGGACCAGACAACATCCCTGGGTGGGCCCTCAGAGCATGTGCTGCAGAGCTGACTGATGTTCTCACAGCAACCTTCAACCTCTCCCTCAACCAGAACATAGTCCCCTTGTGCTTGACCCCCTGCAGTACGCCTACCTGCCCAACAAATCCACCTCAGATGCCATCGCTGCAGCACTCCATTATTCTCTTTCCCACCTGCAAGATAAGGACTTCTACATTAGGATGCTCTTTGTCGACTACAGCTCCACCTTCAACACGGTCATCCCCCACAAACTCACCGACAAACTGTCTTCACTTGGCTTGCACCCCACCCTCTGTGACTGGCTACTAGACTTTCTAACTGGCAGGCCCCGGACCTCAGCCAGCATCATCACAAACACAGGTGTCCCCCAGGGTTGTGTTCTCAGCCCCAACCTCTACAGCCTCTTCACCCATGACTGTGTTGCCTCCCACAGTCGACTACAGCTCCGCCTTCAACACGGTCATCCCCCACAAACTCACCGACAAACTGTCTTCACTTGGCTTGCATCCCACCCTCTGTGACTGGCTACTAGACTTTCTAACTGGCAGGCCCCGGACCTCAGCCAGCATCATCACAAACACAGGTGTCCCCCAGGGTTGTGTTCTCAGCCCCAACCTCTACAGCCTCTTCACCCATGACTGTGTTGCCTCCCACAAAGACAACATCATCCAAAAGTTTGCGGATGACACAGCAGTGATTGGACACATCACTGGCGATGACGAAGCATCCTACAGGAGGGAGGTGGCCAACCTGGTGTCATGGTGTGAGGACAACAATCTCACCCTCATCACGGACAAGACAAAGGAAATGATAGTGGACATGAGGAAAGGGAGGAGGAGACCCCATTGGCCACTGTTCATCCAGAAGCTTGAGGTGGAGAGAGTGAGCAGCTTTAAATACCTGGGCATCCACATCAGCGAGGACCTTAAGTGGACACACAACACCAGAGAGCTTGTTAAGAGAGCTCAACAGCGACTGTACTTTCTGAAGAGGCTGAAGAAGTTTGGCATGTCTTCCAGGATCCTCAGTAATTTCTACAGCTGCATCATCGAGAGCATCCTGACCAACGGCATCACTGCGTGGTATGGAAACACCACTGCCCTGGCGCGCAAACGCCTGTAGAGAGTGGTGAAGACAGTGGAAATCATCAGGACTCCACTCCCCTTTCTGCAGAGCACCTACCACCACAGAGTCCAAAAGAGAGCTGACGTCATCCTCCAGGACCCTACCCACCCCCAACACATACTGTTCACACTTCTACCCTCAGGTCGGAGGTACAGAAGTGTGAAATGCTGGAAACCAGACTGAAAAACTCCTTCTTTCCCATTGCCATCAGATTCATGAACAGACAACAACTCCCAAAACTCTAACACAGCTTCACGTATAGGAACTCACACACCGGCTGCTAAATTTGCACACTGCTCACCTGTACGGTAGATATGGTATCACCTGCCTGATGTCCATACCATCTCTGCTGCTACCTACCAATAATTTGCAATTATACACTGCTTGTTGCACAATGCTCATTTACGCATTGTACATAAGTCTATGCCATCTCAGGTTCACATCAGGTTGCACACTGCTCATTTGCACACTGTACATAGGTTCATGCCATCTCAGGTTCACATCATCTCTGATATCAATGTACCACTGTCACTTTAGTCATCCGGTGACTTCATTTTCAATCATCTACTGCCTAACTGTGCGTTGGTTTATGTGTCTTAGCATCCATCAGTACTAGGATTGAGTTACTGTGTTAGTGTGTCATGATCTATTAGAATTGTTGTTTCTGTACCTTTAACGTGGCATTCGTTAGTAGAGCAAAGTAAGAATTTCATTGCTCAGGAAATGTAGCATTTCTTAACTGTGCACATGATAATAAAGCCTTTGAATCTTGAATCTTGCTGCAAAAATGGCAGGGAAATGAATGGACATTACAAACACATGCCTGAGATTTTTTTTCAACTGGTACTTACCAACAGTTGGACCCAAAGTTTTGAGGATGAAAACAGGCGAATTTCTGTCTGTGTCTGCTGCTGGAGGTCAGCTACAACCTAGCATGTAGCTACTAGCCAGCTAGCCAGCTTCCACAGAAGAAGAACAATCCAACATCCAGGCGAAGTTTTGGAGGAGGCTGTAACAATTATCCAGGTGACAGCTCCGACAGATAACTTTGTAAACTTAAAAATGACAGCACTTGGGAGATTTCCATGGCTGTAATCCAGCTTGTTTGACTTTGCAATGTCCGCATGGCACGCACAGTGTCTGTGGCCAAAGCAGCTTTTGTACAGAGAGCCGCTAGGCCAAAAAGTACTGATTGCACTTTCTGCCATTAACTGCCGTTAACTGTGCTCACAAAATTTGCCGGCATAAACGGGGGCAAAGCATTAACGGGTAATTAACGCAATAACGCCAACACCACTAGTAAATTTACAAGAAAAAACTTACATCTATCACAAAATGGTTACAAATTTACAAAAAAAAAAAAAAAAACAGATTTAAGATGCAAAAACAGAAAATTTATGAGGAAAAAGTTGCAAATTTAAAAGTAAAAAGTTTTACATTTACAAATAAATGTCGTAAATCAATGAGAAAAAGTTACAAATTTAAGAGAAAAAAAGCAAATTTTAAAGACCCCTTGAATCCCCTTGATTTACGCCTCTGTCCCCAGGCTGTCTTGCTGTGGGAGCATCTGGGGGAATGCAGGGACTTTCAGCGGCAGTTAGTGGAACATTAGTGCACGTAATTGCACCGCTGATGGGCACGCCCACATACACGGGCAAAGAGCGTGGCCTTTGAGCTACAGTTGCAGCAAGGCCAAGTTGGTGGTAGAGATCAGGCTAGTGGGAGGACACAGTCCAGTCCAGGGACAGATGTTTTTTTTTCGCACGTGGGGAGTTGTTCGGAACTCCTTGGGGGAGCTCCTTGTACAAGGATGTAGAGTGATGATAATCAAGTCAGTGGCGGTAATGCACCTGTGAGCTGGTTGCCAACCGCCAATCAAATCTAAAAGAAGAAGAAGTAAAAATAAAATAAACAGTAATGTAGTCCTTCTGTCAAAAATACACAGAATTTATAAATACCAGACTTCTAAGAAAAACTGGAAACCCTACCGCTGTGAATTGCTGGTCCATGAAGTGCGGTGGTCTGGGGTACCATTGCGTGGAGCAGGCGGAGACCCTGATTATTAAAAGCATTCCGGCACCCTTTCCAGGTTGTAGTTCTCTGCTCACCAGTGGCAGTTGTGACCGTTTTCTTTCTCTCCTCAGGGTGGGGAGCGCGGTGTGATTTTTCATACTTGTCTGCCTCCACTGAGCATTTTGCCCTGGTTTGATGGAACCTCAGGCCTCACTCCATCCAGTGCTGTCCTAACGCCATTAACTGTCTGGCTGGACGGCATTACAAAGTTTAATTTACGTTTTTTTGTTTTGTTTTGTTTTGTTTAGTTTTTCATCAAAATGAAACAAGCATTTTTTTTTTTTCCCCCAAATGGTATCAAAAAGACTTTGGTTCCCAATGGATGACCCTCTGGGTCCGGATGCGGACCGGGGTCCACGATTTGAGGAGCCCGGCTATAGACCATATACCAAACTTTGTACACAGGTTCACCCTGAAACCATGGCCTCTGACTATGGGTTTGGGGTCAAAAGGTCAAGGATATCATTCTCTATGCACAATTACTATTGAACGAGTAAAGCTAGGGTTACCAGACTTGCTAAACCAGTTCACCTTGGGATCCTGACTTACAACTATGAGTAATATATTATATTATGTTTTATATTTTATATAACTATTTTTTTTGTATATTCATGGATGAAAGGCTTATCATAATTTGGTTCTGCCCCAATAATTGTATGAAAGTGTTGAAAACTGCTCTCCTTCTGTTGAGACATTGTTCAAATTAGATTTATCAATAAAAGGTATTTATATAGGTATATATCATTTTTATGATACTTGGTAGTATCATATAAATCTCTACCATGTGCAAAATATATATAATTTAAACAGTCTACATTTATACAGCCCACCCAAACACAGATACAATTATTACTTCTGTATGACTGTCACAGTATAGATTATTACTGTGTCAGATATTAATAACCCAATGGCTCACTGTGATGCATGTGTGGTTCATGATTACAGAAATTGGTGGTTTAATGGGAAAAAAATAATCAAAGCAATGTGGTTTAATATAAACCACATTTTATGATAAAGAAAAAATAAGAAGATTGCCCAAATAAAATTGTGAGGAAGTGTCACAATTATGAGATAGCTATAATGGTCGTTAAGTGGGGATTTGGCATAATTACAGGATGCTGAAATAAGAATGGAAGGTGTAATCAGAAATTAATTATTCTGGAAAATCTGACAGGTTTATATTTTTTAATATGTCATTAGGTTGTTAATGCCAATGTATCAGCATTCCACTGTTTATATGGGCAATGCAGAATGCAATATGTTAAGCTCTTGAGATAAATCTGAATCTCCAACTATTCATCCATCCATCTTTGACCTCTTATCCGGGGTCCTGGCCAAGGGGGCGGCAGTCCAAGCAGAGAAGCCTGGACTGCTGCCTGGTTCACATAGTACCATGATCCCCATGATTCTACCTGCTCTGCTGCTGCTGAAGCTGCTGCTGGAGGCCTGGGCCTATTTCTCAGGGTAACTGCGGAAGTCGGGCAGGAGGCACTGGCGAGGGGTGGGCACCGGAGCTGAAGAGTGACGAGGAGTTGAGACTGGAACCAGGGGGAGCTTAAGCCCAAATCATGGTGGCAGAAACGCAGTGGTACGTGAACGAGCGCAGTGGATGCATTTGTCCGCAAACTCTCTTCAGAGGGTGAGCACTGATTGAGCGCATGCAGCCCCAAAAAGTGAACACACGTACAAGTACGCAATGGTCGCAGTGAACTGCACACGTGCCCAGAAACTCCGATCAGAGGGAAGCACTGAGCAGTCTGCCAATACTGGGTGAGCAAATGATCGTCTTTTGGTCCTTCTGTTTTCTTCCTCTGCCACTAAACAGCAAAAACTCCTGTTCACCTTGATTGTCATTTTATTCACATACCTCTATCACTTCTGCCATTTAAAACATCTGCCACCGTGCTCTTCTTTTGTGTTTGGATTGCAGCTGTTCAAAGCAGTTTGGTGGCTCTTTGCTGCCGCCCACAGTGCGGATATGTGAACTGCAGATTATTTTCACTCCACAGGCGTGAAACGCAACTGCTGAGTGGCAGCTGCAGTGGCTCAAAAACCACTCTGAATACTGCGGTGAATGCAAATGCAGTCTAGAGAATGCAAATGTTTTCCCCTTGGAGGGACTCTGATCGGGTCTTTAGTCGACTGCGCAGGTTCTGTGGTGCAGCATAAAGGAGATGCTGGAGCTCAGCTGCAACGGGGAACCACTGGAGGAGGAGAGCGGAGAGGTGGAGATGCTGGAACTTGAGTGTGGTACACTGTGAGGCACTGGACCCCGGGAGCGCTGACTTGCCGGTGCAGGATCCAGACCATGGTAGGATGCCAACATCAAATCTGGCGAGGGAGGAGGAGTAGCCACAGAGGAGATGGCTAGCAAGGATCTAGAGACAGGGAGCTGGGACCAAACGCCAAGATGAGCAGTGTCCACCCAAACCTCCCCTCCAACCCGGACCTCCGAACACCAACCGAGTCCCGCTGTAATTTCCCAGCTCAGCGGGACCAGCAGCCAGCAGCAGATCAGGTGAAGCTGGCTGCGAGGAGGAGGCTTGCTGCTGTGGTAGAGCAGGGATTGGGAGTCCCTGCATCCAGGGAGAGCGTAAGCTCAGGTCAGCCTCCAGCAAATTTGCAACTGCCCCCCAACAGTCCAGAGCGTCCTCCTGGGAATGGCAGCTTTGGGCCGTGGTGATTAAATCACACAGCATATCAGTCACCCAAAGCTGTTTATCTCTCCGTCTCCTCCTGTTGCTTCTTTTGCTGAGTCCTTTCATGGTGGCAACATACTGTCAGCGCTGCCTCCGGCAGGCATAAATGGTAGGCTAAAATGCAGGCTTTCCTCCAGATTAAACTCAGTTTATTAACAACAAATAAATACAGGATGGGGGCTGTGAAAATAATGAGAGCTGGCTAGGCTATCAACTCACAAGAACATGATCAAAGTAATCTAAAGACGTGATGATAAACCAGAAGGCAAATCCTGATATGTTGCTGCAACGAGAAAGCAGATCATGACAACTGATTTATTTATTTGGCAAATGCAAAGTTCTCAAGCTTAACAATTGCTTCCTGAGCTGCGGTATGGAGGGCAGCCAGCCCTCCTTTCAGTCTGTGGAGCGGGCAGGCTTCAATGATACGTTCCACTGTTTGCTCCTCTCCACAAGCATACAGTGGGTTTGGGTACTGCCCCATTTATAAAGGCTAGCCAAGCAAGGGCCATGTCCAGTTCTTAATCTATTCAAGGTTGACCACAGTGTTCTTGAGAGGTTGCCACCAAGGACCTGTTGGGTGGGGTGTGACACCAGATGTTTATGCTGTAGGATATCCTTGGACTCCCACTCCTTCTTCCAGGCTGACTGGGTGGTGAAGCTGGCGGGTGGAAGGTTCTTCCAAATCGGTCATCTAGATCAGGGGTTCCTAAACTTTTCAGCCCACAACCCCCAAAATAACGGTAACAGAGACTGGCGACCCCCACTATCCCCGGAGTTGACTGAAACCTAAAAAAACGTACACACAGGACTCAAACCATGATATGATTTTACATATAACAAGTTACTAAACAATTAAAGCAGAATACATTAAGGTAATTTCAATGTAATTTGGAAGAAAAAATTGTTGCTGTCATGCAAACTTAATTTTGACACAATGCTTTCATTTCCATGTCAGCAGAACAATCAGTCAAAGTAATAGCCATAAACTGTAGCACTGCATAAACATGTGAACATTGTTAAGGTGCAAATGTATATTTTGGCAAATTATGTTTCAGTGTTAATCTCACCTAATGAGATGGATGGGCAATATGTGTGGAGCACAATAAGTCAATTCTGGGTTTAATTTTGGAGATGGCAACTCGGAGATCATCCTCCATGTTTAGACGCGATCTGTATTTATTTTTAATATATGTCAGTGCCGAGAAAGTCTTTTTGCCCAGGTATGTAGAGCCAAACAGCATCAGTACATCCATCGTGGCCCTGGATAGCTGTGGATATTCTCTCTCGACTGAAATCCAGAACTCAGCAAGCATTTTTGAATGAAAAGCTGTCTTTAAGGTGTGGTCACTTGACAGCTCAATCAGTGCGTCCTCCATGTTGGATGGCAGATGACTTGCGGCCGTTACAGTGAATGGTGATCTTATCCAGTCATATTTTTCTGGAGTTGTTTCCTCGGGAAAAAAACTTGTTAAATTGTTCCAGGAGGGCTTGAAGGTAGGTAGTGATGGACTTCTTCACAGTGTTAACACTCAGATTGTCTTCCTCCATGAACTCCTCCAGCTCAGGAAACACATCAATCCTGTCCATCTCAACTGTTGCAGTCCAGCGATCCACTTTGCTTTTGAATGCGTGGATTTTATCTTTCAGCGACATGGTGCTTGTGTTTTCACATTGCAATGACATGTTAAGTCCGTTCAGTCTGTCAAATATGCAGGACAAATGGTGGTCGCGAGCTGGGACCTGTTCTCCATCAGAAATAAGCGCACCTCATCCCACAGTTCATACAGGAAGCTGAGGACATTTCCTCGCAAAAGCCACCTGACCTCTGTGTGGAACAGCAGGCCCCGATGCTCCGATCCCAGTTTATTGCGGAGAGTAGTGAACAGCCTGGTGTTGAGTGGGCATGATTTCATGTAGTTGACAATTTTTATGCCAGTCTCAAGAACACTCTTAAGAGCTGGGTTGAGCGTTTTACTCGCAAAAGCTTCTCTGTGAAGAATACACTGCGTAAAGTTTGCGTAGGGTGCCACTTGTAAGACTCTTGCTTTTTTCTTTTTCCCCAGCATTGCTGCAGCCCCACCTGTACACACACCGATGCACTCATCCCAAGACAGTCCCTCTTCTTTTAGTTTGTTGTCAGGTTTTGTGAAAATTTCCTCACCTGTGCACTTTACATCCAGTGGGGTGCAAAACAGCATGTCCTCGTTAAGTTTTCCATCAAAACTGCATCTGACGAAAACAAGCAGCTGGGCTGAGTTTGATATATCTGTTGATTCATCTGACAGCAAAGCATATTTTTCTTTCTTCACTCTGTCACTCAGCTGACACCTTATGTCCTGGGCCATGTCCGTGATGCGCCGGGATATGGTCCCATCAGACAGTGGCACTGCTTCCAGCTCCCGCACCTGTTTATCCTGCATTGTCTGATTCATAGCGATAGCAGCAGGTTTTATTAGGGTTTCTCCCATTGTGTGTGGCTTTTTTGCCTGTGCAATTAAATATGCCACCTCATATGACGCCTTTCGAGCTTTGGTTAGCTTTGAGCTTTGGCTAGCACCCCCAACACCCCAAAGTACTGGGTGGAGTCTCATCTCCTTGGTGTCACCACAGTGTGTTGATTTGAGCTGTTCAGATGAAAGCTACTTGTGACGTTTACTGTGGCGCAGTTAAAGTGACATGTCACCTGAGCAATCACCTAAGGATTCTGAAAATCATCTCACGACCTCCCCTCAACATCTCAGGATCCCCTGGGGGGGTCACGATCCCCACTTTGGGAATCTCTGATCTAGCTGATAGACGGGCAGTGGGAGGGTTGAAAATGTCTGCATAGATTGGTAGATGGGGGAGTCGATGACTTTTAGCAGCATCATTTGTGTAATTGCTACACACCGGATGTGTGGGGGAGTTATGTTTGATAGGACAGGGAGCCAGGGGAGTGGTGTTCAGCGAATGGGCCCGGTTTTCAGTCACATGGTTGTTTTAAACTGGGTGTCAACATAATGTGTGTGGGGTGAGCTAGCCCAAACAGCGGTAAATAAACAACAACTAAAAAAGGAAACTAATAATTAGCTAACACAAGACAGCTGAGCATGATTACGAAATTAAAAGTAAAGTAGAAGATCATAATGACCGGACAGGAAAAGTGGAACCAACACAATAAGACTAAATGGAAACAAACAGGAAACACTTCAAAATAAGAGTAAACCTAAGCACTAAGAATGGTCAGGGAATAATAACAGATGACAAAAATACAACTCAAAGGGTGGGACATGTTCACCAAATATGTCCCCCATGACATCATTAGGGCACCACGATAAGGTGGCGATCCCCAGAGAGGAAATCTCCAAATATACTACAGTAATTAATGCTTTGTGTTTAGTACACCTGCAGAGGTGGGTAGTAAATTACATTATATCAGCACAAATACTCAAGTTATTTTTTCATGCAATTGTACTTACATGGGACGGCACGATGGCGGAGTGGTTAGCACTGCGGCAGCACAGCAACTTACCTTTGGCCGGGTGATCCTGGGTTCAATCCCAGCCCCCGACCGGCAGTGATATGTGTGGAGTTTGCATGTTCTCCCCGTGTCTGCGTGGGTTTACTCCGGTATTTCTCCGGTTTCCTCCCACATGCCAAAAACATGCAAGTTAGGTTAATTGGCATCAAACTGGGGATTCTAAATTGTCCTTAGGTATGACTGTGAGAGTGAATGGTTGTCTGTCTCTCTGTGTTGGCCCTGCGATGGACTGGCGATCTGTCCAGGGTGTACCCTGCCTCTCGCCCAAAGATGCTGGGATAGGCTCCAGCCCCCCCGCAACCCGAAAAGGATTAAGCGGAAGAAGATGAATGAATGTACTTACATAAGTAGCTTTCTTTTTCTTCTTCTTTCGGCTGCTCCCTTTAGAGGTCGCCACAGCGGATCATCTGCCTTCATCTCACCCTATCCCTTGCATCTTCCTCTGTAACACCAACCTTCTGCATGTCCTCCTTCACTACATCCATGAATCTCCTCTGTGGTCTTCCTTTTCTCCTCCTGCCTGGCAGCTCCATCTTTAACATCCTTTGTCCAATATATCCACTATTCCTCCTCTGCACATGTCCAAACTATCTTAGCCTTGCCTCTCTGACTTTGTCTTCAAACCACTCAACCTGAGCTGTCCCTATGGTATACTTTTTTCTAATCTTGTCCCTCCTAGTCACTCCCAATGAAAATATTAGCATATTCAACTCTGCTGTCTCCAGCTCCACCTCCTGTCATTTTGTCAGCACCATTGTCTCCAAACCATACATCATAGCAAGTCTAACTACCATCTTGTAAATCTTCCCTTTCACTGTTGCTGCTACCTTTCTGTCACAAATCACCCCAACACTCATCTCCACCCACTCCACACTGCCTGCACTCTCTTCTTCAACTCTCTTGTGCATTTTCCATTGCTTTAGATGGTTGACCCCAGGTATTTAAACTCAACTACTTTCACTACCGCTACTCTTTCCATCTTCACCGTTGCACCTGCCTCCCTCTCATTCACACTCATGCATTCTGTCTTGCTTCTACTGACATTCCTTCTTCTTCTCTCCAGAGCATCCCTCCACCTCTCCAGGTTCTCTTCCACCTGCTCCCTATTCTTTGTCATTTAACCCCTTGATTCTGTTTGCATTGTTTAAGGAAACTCACACACTTCCAAATTGACCGAACCATAATGACAATGTTTTATCGGGCTTTTATTGAATCTGCTTTATCCTTTTCTTTAGTGTCATGGTTTGGTCAGATGAAACTGAAACAGAGGAAATCCTTAGACCAGGTACTTACGGGTACTTAGATGGTCCAGTCGTTTGCGTGGTGAGTCACAGCTGAGCCTGACATCCCTGTACACCAGACAGGTACAGAGGATTGCTACCTCCATTTTAAATGATGACTCCCACCCTTTGCACTGCCACTTTCAGCTTCTTCCCTCCAGACGGAGGTTTGTTGTCCCAAAATGTAAAACCCAGCGCTACAAAAACAGTTTTGTTCCTGCTGCTGTCAAAGAGATGAACAAAATGTAGCAATATATTGCACATAATTTAGCTACTTATTTATTAATTTTTATCTTATATTTCTTTATTTTTGTAGATTTTTTATTTGGGTTTTAAATCTTTTATTGGGTTTTAGACTTTTAATGAGTTTTTAATCTCTGACTTAGTTTTTAACTTTTTTAATATGACCCTTCTCTCTTATCTCTTTGTTTTATCTCTTACCTCGTTGTTTTATGTCCTTAGTGATGGAGCCTTGAGTACTTTCATCGTGTTTATAGTCAGCTTCATGTGTGCCTGTGTTTGTGTTCATGTTGAATGTAATTGTTGTTTGTAAATATGTGTCTAAAAGGATGTCACCTGACTGCAAAACAAATCTACCTACGGGTACAAATAAAGGAACCTGAACCTGAACCTGTGTTTTATTTCATGTAAAGTGCTTTGTGACTTTTATCTGTGAAAAGTGATATGCAAAAAGTTATTATTATTATTATTAATATTATTATTATTATCAATACAGATCACAATGTCATCTTCAAACACTGTGCACGGTGGCGCAGTGGTTTAGCACTGTGGCAGCACTGTGGCAGCACAGTTTACCCTCGGCCGGGGGACCGCGGGGATCATGAGATCGTGGGTTCGATCCCAGCCCCCGACCAACAGTGAGCTGTGTGGAGTTTGCATGTTCTCCCCGTGTTGCGTGGGTTTACTCCGGGATTTGTCCGGTTTCCTCCCGCATACCAAAAACATGTAGGTTTAGGGCGCTCGCGCACGCAGCGACCGGCAGCCGGTGGCTTGTCACCAGACTGCAAACCAAATCTACCTACGGGTACAAATAAGTAACAAAAAAACAAAAAAAAAACAAAAAAAAAACATCATGGTCTACGGATACTCCTGCATGACCTCATCTATCAGCCTGTCCATCACCATGGCAAACAAGATAGGGCTCAGAGCCGATCCCTGATGTAATCCCACCCCCACCTTGAATCCTTCTTCTTCTTTTATATTTGATTGGCGGTTGGCAACCAGCTTACAGGTGCATTACCACCACTGACTTGATCATCATCACTCTATATCTTTGTATAAGGAGTTCTGAACAACTCCTTTTGTGTGAAAAAATTATCTGTCCTTGGACTGTGTCCTCTCAGATTCTGTCACTCCTACAGTACACCTCACCACCATCTCGCTATCCTCATATATGTCCTGCACCACCCTCACATACTTCTCTGCCACTCCTGACTTCCTTATTCAGTACCACACTTCCTCTCTTGGCACCGTATCATATGCTTTCTCTAGATCCACAAAGACACAGTGCAACTCCTTCTAACCTTCTCTATACTTCTCTATCAACACACTTAAAGCAAACATTGCATCTGTAGCACTCTTTCTTGGCATGAAACAGTACTGCTGCTCACTGACTGTCACCTCTCCTCTTAACCTGGCTTCAACAACTCTTTCCCATATCTTCATAGTGTGGCTAATCAACTTTATGCCTCTGTAGTTACTACAGCTCTGAGCGTAACATTTGTTCTTGAAAATTGGTACCAAAACACTTCTTCTCCACTCCTCGGGCATCCTCTTTCTCTCCAAGATTGTGTTAAACAATCTGGTGAAGAAAGTCCACTGCCATCTCTCCTAAACACCTCCATGCCTCCACAGGTATGTCATCTGGACCAACCGCCTTTCCATTCTTCATCTTCTTCAAAGCTGCCCTCACTTCCACCTTGCTAATCCTCGGACTTCCTTTTTCACCATCTTTCCTTCATTCATCCTCCTCTCTCTGTCTTTTTCTTTATTCATCAGCTCTTAAAAGTACTCTTTCCACATTCTCAACACACACACATCATTTGTTAGTACATTAATCAACCTAACCTGCTATACATCCTTTCCAGCTCGATCTCTCCGTCTAGCCAATCAATACAAGTCTTTTTCTCCTTCCTTAGTGTCCATTCTCTCACACAACTCACTATATGCCTTTTCCTTTGCATTTTCCACCTCTCTCTTTGCCATGCGCCTAGATTCCAAATACTCCTGTCATGGGTTGCCTATGGAACACAGAATAATGACTCCTTCAGGCGGGCATGGTGAAGTACAAACCAAGATTTATTCCAAGACACAAGGAGCAAGAAAACATGAAGACAGCCTGAGCTGTCAAGCAAATACAAAACTTGGGTTTAACCAGAGGATGAATGAGGAAAAGGTGTCAGAGAAGAAACCCGCACAACGATCATCACAACGACAAACAATGTTCCAGCACTAGGCAACAGAAGAGCTCAGCTTATAAAGGAAGCAGGTGATTACTCAACACAAAACAAGTGACACTAATCGGAAGCAAACGGATAACAGGGGATAAGCTACAGGTGAGGAAAAAAGGACAGGTGGGGCTGTGCAGCAATGGACACCGGGGAGCTAGAGAATGATAATAAACATGCACGCAAGAGCCAAAAACTACAGAGCATAATTAGAGACATGATAATGGAAAATAAACACAAAGATCAACCAAGGATGAGGTAGGGAACACAGGGGAAACATTCAAAAGTAACAGCTGGCACTGGACACAGGGAACTTAAATAATATAAATAACAACAGAAAGAAAATAATGGTGCAAATGGTTCAAAACACAACAGAAAGTGTGGACATGGTTGGAAACCATGTCCAGATATGACAACTCCTGTCTACTTTCTTCATCTAACTGACAATGCCACTTTTTCTTTGCTAACCTCTTCCTTTGAATGCTTTCCTGTACCTCCTCATTCCACCACCAAGACTTCTTATCTTCCTTCCTCTGTCCACTGCATACACCACATACTGTACCCTTCTACCCATTTCCTTCAATACTTTTGGTGTACTTTCCCAGTCATCTGGTAATTCTTCCCTATTGCCCAGAGCCTATATCAACTCCTTCCTGACCTCTGTGCAACCTTCTTCCTTCTGCAATTTCCCTCATTTAATCTTTTGCTCTGCCTTCATTAGTTTCCTCTTCTTGCTTTGCTAAGTCACTCTACAGACTACCATCTGATGCAGTCTAGCTACATTCTGCCCTGCCACCACCTTGTAGTCTCTTATCCCTTTTAGATTTCTCCTTCTGCATAAGATGTTGTCCACCTGTGTGCACCTTCATCTACTCTTGTAAGTTACCCTCTGTTCCTCTCTCTTCTTGAAGTATGTGTTGATCACAGCCATTTCCATCCTTTTAGCAAAATCTACAACCATCTAGCCTTCCACATTTCTCTCCTTAACACCATACCTACCCAAAATCTCCTTATCACCTCTGTTCCCTTCACCTACATGTCCATTAAAGTCTGCTCCAATCACCACTCTCTCCCCCCGGGAACACTCTCTAACACTTGATCCAACTTACTTCAGAATTCCTCTTTCTCTTCTACCTGACATCTGTGTGGCATACACACTGACAACATTCAACATCACACCTTTGACTTCTAGCTTCAAACTCATGATTCTGTCTGACTCCCCCTTTACCTCGTGAACACTCTTCACATACTCTTCCTTCAAGATTACTTCTACTTCATTTCTCTTCCTATCTACACCATAGTAGAGTAGTTTGAATCCACCTCCAACGTTCCTAGTCTTGCTTCCCTTTCATCTGGTTTCTTGAACACACAGTATATCTACCTTTCTTCTCTCCATCATATCAGCCAACTCTCTGCCTTAATCAGTCATAGTCCCTACATTTCACATCCCTACTCTCACCTCCACACTTCTTCCTTTCCTCTTCTCTCTCTGCCTCCTAACACACTTTATCCCTCTCCTCCTTCTTGATCTTCAATCAACAGTAACCCAATTTCCACTGGCACCCTGTCAGTTAACAGCACCGGTGATGGTTGTTGTTAAACTGGGCCTTGACCAATCCGGTATGAAAGTCTCATTCGTCATGACGAAACTGAGAAATGTAGCATTTCTTAACTGTGCACTTGATAGTAAAGCCTTTGATTCTTCTGAATGACTATTTCAGGCTAAATTATGGCTTGGATGGACTGGCCAGTTTTAGTGCAAAAAAAACAACATCTAAATTGCACCTCGTGCCGGAAGGGCAGTAACCTCTGATTTCAAGGATTGGAAAATTGGTTAGAAATGTTCTTTGTTATCGGAGCGGTGGCTCAGTTGGTAAAGCATCAGCCCCACACCCGGGAGGCCGGGCTTCAAATCCATGCCGAAGACTATATAAAAGCGGAACTTGCTGCTGTCCAGCTTGGTGCTCAGTAATGATGGAATGGAGGAGGGAAATTTGTGGTGGCACCTTGCATGGCAGTGACCCTTCTGATTCTATATATGTGTGTGATTAACATTGTAGATAAGAGAAACATAATTTCATTCTACTGTACATGATTGGCTGTATGGATTTGAATGACAATAAAGATGGCTTATCCTTATAATATATCCACCTATTCTGACCTGTAATGACTGTAGTTTTAGTCACTTTAGTGAATTTACTGTATAATATTATTACACTGAGATCATTGTTGATGTAGTTTGACCTAAAAAGATGAATTTTAAATTAAGTCCAGACATTTTTTTGATGGTGGACAAAACTGTCATTTCACCATTTTTGTCAACCAATTAGGTTTTTTTTTTGGGGGGGGGTGGTCTATTTGGGCTTAGTTGCCAAGAAACAAAACTGTTACAAATTTATGTGAAAAACTGCATTTTTTTCTTTTTTTGTAAAAAGTTGCAAATTTATTTGAAAATGTTGCAGTGTTATCACTGCAGTCACAAATACATGACAAAAAAAAATAAGACATTAAAAGAATAATGTCCAAAATGCATAAGAAAAAACATCAAAAATTTGTGAGAATAAAGTCTCAAATGTCAAAAATTTTCCCAAATTTTTGAGAAACAGTTGCAAACTTATGAATGAAAAATAGCAAATGTAAAAAATAAACATATTGCATGTTTGATGAAGAGCTTGCAGATTCCTGAGAAAAGGATGTAAATCTATCTATCTATCTATCTATCTATATAGATGGAGTTTGGAGTTTGGATGTTTTCCCCATGTCTGCGTGGGTTTACTCCGGGATTTCTCCGGTTTCCTCCCACATGCCAAAAACATGCAAGTTAGGTTATCTGGCATCAACTGGGGATTCTAAATTGTCCTTAGGTATGACTATGAGAGTGAATGGTTGTCTGTCTCTCTGTGTTGGCCCTGTGATGAACTGGCGATCTGTCCAGGGTGTACCCTGCCTCTCGCCCAAAGATGCTGGGATAGGCTCCACCGCCCCTCCCCCCCGTGACCCGAAAAGGATTAAGCGAAAGAAGATTGATGGATATCTATCTATCTATCTATCTATCTATCTATCTATCTATCTATCTATCTATCTATTTATATGTACTTGAGTAATGAAAACACCAAGGTGCTGATACCTCGCTGCCTGTGGCATGGTAGCATGAGGAGCTGTAAAAAACTCACACTGCCAGGTCGAGTGGCCCAGCGTTATTACAATACCTTTTTTTATAGCTGCATTGATGGTAAAGGCGGGTTAAATTTCTGTTTATTTTGATGTAGCACCCCAGTTTCTGTAAAAAGGATGTGATTTCGAGTTGTCTTGGATTCTCCCACAATCTGAACTGGTCTGTGAAGGCACCGCTCAGCTGCACCCAAATTGTCTGCTCAGGCACCAAATATTTAGAGACCAGTCTGGCATGGTCCGATGTTAAAGAGGGCGGGACTAGGGAGAGAGAGTTCATTTGGTTCTGAGATGCTGAGGAGGTGAGACGGAAGAGCTGTGCTAGAGGATTTAGCTGACTTTCTTGTGAGTTTATAATTGTTAATACAGTGATCCCTCGCTACTTCGCGTTTCACCTTTCGCGCCCACAGTGCATCGCAGATTTTTCAAAAATATTCATCAAAAATTCAAAATTGAGAAAAAATGGCACGAAAGTTGCCTGGGCGCTAGCAGAAGGCAGGGAGACTACATTAGAACATCAGGTATCAACACGGAGAGCCCGCACAACTCAAAATCCACCTCTCTGACCACCGCTCCACTCCTCTCCACCCACCTCTTCACCGCTCGGGAATCTCGCAAGCTGAATGGCCGAGACGTTTTACCCAGCTTCTCTCCCTGCCGAGCGCCCATACCCAGCGAAGGAAGACCGCATTCATTGTTCTTTATCGCTCGTGTTGCTTAGTGGCACTTTTCGCTGTTCTCTTGTGCCTTTTTGTGCAAAATAGTGCTTGTGACGCCCTTGGGGGGGGGGATGGCGCTACTTCGCGGTTTTTCACTTTTCGCGGTCGGTTCTGGTCCCCATTAAACGCGATAAGTGAGGGATCACTGTACTTGTATTTTTGGTTGAGTATATGTAAGTACATGGTGTTTATAATTGTTGTAACCTGTTCAAGGGGTCAATCACCGTGTTCAAGCCACTGTCGGGCTGTGGAGTGAGGAAGCGGTGTTGAGACTGGCCACGGGGGCGAGTGTTAGCTAGCTGCTGGACATTTAGCTAATTCAGAGGGGGGCTGAGACGACGTTTGAGCCTTTCTACACCACGTTACTGAGTGAGTGTGCACTTACATTGAAACTGTGTTAATGTAAATGGTTGTAAGTCGGGAACACAGGACTTATAACTGTCTGTAAAATTATAGTGTGCTTCATGACTACAAGGCGCCAAGTGGTGTGGCGTTTTGAAATTTTGAGGACTCTGCGCCACACTAATGAAGTGCTCAGGACTTATTTTCCACCAGAAGAGGCTCAGCAGCATTCCAGACACTCGTTGTGAGTGTGTCCCCCATCCTTTTTCCAAGGCTGTTGTGGTAGGGGTCCCTGAAAAAACCCGGGCCACCTGTCACTATTGACTGAATGGCCAACAGTGAGTACCAGCACTGTTGTGTTTTTTTTTCATTAAGGAAACGCACGAACTCCAGAAAGCGCGCTAGCGAGTGTTACCACAAACAAACCATTTGAACTGACACCTGAGTACAGTCTTTCTTGATTAAATTTAATTAATTTTCTTGTCTATCCATTATTGTGTTTTTTATTATTATTTTTATTTTATTAATTTTATTTTGTGTGTGTGAAAATGCTTTTGATTTGTCTAATAAATGTTAAAGTATATGTGTATCTTAACTTTGTTGGTTCATTCATTGTGTAACAGGTGTCTGGGGTAAACTGAGGGTACAGGTGGGTGACTAATGGTTGCATAGGAGGCTATGATACACACAGTGGCCATAACAGCACTACCCAGGCCTTTCGCTCAAGTGCCGAGTTGGTAATTCAAATTTGCTTTGCATGTCCCTCACTCGTACGCCTCCCATGCTGTGTTATTGTCATTGTTGGTAAACAAAGCAAAGCGAGTGAGGGGGCTACACGTGGGGGCTCATCCGGGATCAAACAACTGCACCAAATTGTTTTAATAACAAGATGCACTGTGTGATTCATTATAAAGCTGTAACCCCTGTTACTAGTATCATTCTTGGCTGGTGAAGGGAAGACGTTAGCGGATGTTTCAGACTTGCATAGTGGTGCCTCCAGACCTGCTGCTCTCAATTTGAACACAGAGCTCGTTAAGGCTATATCTTCACTTATGGACAAGTGCCAAAATTCACCCTCCGATGGGTCCGGGTACCGGAAACTGCGTTGGTTCTCGGGGGTAAGGCTGATCCCCCAAGGAGAGGAGGAGTATGATGTTTGGGCTTAGCAGGCCAGTCATATGCTGGGTGAGTGGCAGTGTTCTGACCTATTAAAAAGACGAAGGGTGGCCGAGAGTCTTAAAGGGCCAGCAGCTGGTATTGTTTGTGGTTTGAAAATCACTAATCCGCATGCAACTGCCAGTGATTATCTTAAAGCCTTGGAGACAGCGTTTGGAAATACAGACAGTGCAGCAGATCTTATGGCAAAGTTCCGTAACACATTTCAGCGAGAAGGTGAGAAACTGTCAGCATACTTGTTCAGACTGGACAAGTTTTTGCATGCTATTCATCAAAAGGGTGGAATCAACGTGGCTGACATGGGCAGAGATTGGATTGAATAGGTTGCTCAGGGTGCTCTGTCGCATGACTTTATTGCTCTGTGAATAAGAACAACATTCAAGTTCAGGCCTCCTCCAAGCCTCAAAGATCTTCTTCGTGAGGTACGAGAAGAGGAAGAATTGGTCGTTGAACGACAGAATGTGAACAGTGTTGCGGGGATTGCTAAGGTGAGGTGTGCAGAATGTGTTAAAGTTCCAGAAGTACAGTCTAAGTAGGAGTCAGTGGCTGTAGGAGTAGAGGGTCAGTCTGTGTTGGATGTGCTAAAGAAGAAATTTCAGGGGTTAAAAAGTGATGTGGCGGGCTTGCTGTCAGCATCTGTGGCTGACTCAGAGGGTGGAGCCCAGTGTTTAAGTCCAAATCAAAATCAGGGCACCGTTGGACCCTCCTACACACGGGTAGAGAGGAGAGCTCCTAAACCTCGGTACAAAGCTGAGGGTTTCTGCTACAGGTGTAGTGAGGATGGACATTTCCAGGCGGGAGTGTCAGAACTCATCGTAGGAGGAGTAAATAGTCGCCTCCTAAAGGAGAAACAGCCGACTGGAAACTCCTCCGGGGCTCAGTAGAGGGATGGCCTGATGCTCAGGGAGTGATACGTTCCACACAGTGCAACGCGCTAAAGAGGAGAAGAGCTAATCTGCCGAGAGGCTTAGTTGGCCCTAGCCTCATTGTTTCAGTGCCAGTTGAGGGCATTTACACTAAGGCTGTACTTGATAGCGGCTCCCAAGTGACCTTACTATATCCTTGTTTTTGCAACAAGTGTCTGAAGCATTTGCCATTGACTCCTATTGGGTGTCTTGAGATTTGGGGTCTTAGTGTTGAGCGCCACCCCTATGGCTATGTGTGCTTGAAGCTTGAGTTTAACAACGATGTGGTAGGAACGGTAAAGGGCATAGAAACACTTGTGCTTGTGTGTCCTGATCCAGCAGTGCATGGTGATGTATCCCTTGTGGTTGGCACAAACACGTCAGTGGTCAAGAGGCTTTTCCAGTCTTGTAAAACGCATAGGGGAGATCGTTTCATGAATACTCTTTCGGTGCACCCAGTAATTAAAGAAGCTTATGAGAAGCTCATACAGACTCCTGAGATTGTTACTGATGCTAGGAGGGGCACAGTTTAGTTCACAAGGAATGACCCTGTGTATTGCCGCCCGTGGCGTCTCGGCTGCTGTCGGTACCCCTAAATTCCCTAGGGACAATCCACCTGGAGATGGGTGTTTTTCTGAGGAGCTCCTTGTGATGCGTGTTTTGAAAAGGCAGCTGCAGTGCAGTGTCAGCGCATTACAGTTAACTTGAGAAATGGTGTCCAGTCTCCTGTAATGCTGAAATGGGGGATGACGATTGCTCACTTGTTTCCAGTGGATGTGCTTAACACAGTACCTGTGAAGACGGAGCCTAAGCAGCTTGAATCTAAATTGTCTTCTTCTTCTTTTAGATTTGATTGGCGGTTGGCAACCAGCTTACTGGTGCATTACCGCCACATACTTCAGTCTATATCACTTCACTCTATATCATCACTCTACAGCCGTGGGCAAAATTGTTGGTACCCCTCTGTTAATGAAAGAAAAACCCACAATGGTCACAGAAATAACTTGAATCTGACAAAAGTGGTAATAAATAAAAATTCTATGAACATATAACCAATGAAAATCAGACAGTGCTTTTGAATTGTGGTTCAAAAGAATTATTTTAAAAAACAAACTCATGAAACAGGGCCTGGACAAAAATGATGTTACCCCTTAACTTAATATTTTGTTGCACAACCTTTTGAGGCAATCACTGCAATCAAACGATTTCTGTAACTGTTAATGAGACTTCTGCACCTCTCAGCAGGTATTTTGGCCCACTCCTCATGAGCAAACTGCCCCAGTTGTCTCAGGTTTTAAGGGTGCCTTCTCCAGACGGCATGTTTCAGCTCCTTCCACAGATGTTCAATAGGATTTAGATCAGGGCTCATAGAAGGCCACTTTAGAATAGTCCAATGTTTCGCTCTTAGCCATTCTTGGGTGTTTTTAGCTGTGTGTTTTGGGTCATTATCCTGTTGCAAGACCCATGACCTGCGACTGAGATCAAGCTGTCTGACACTGGGCAGCGCATTTCTCTCTAGAGTGCCTTGATAGTCTTGAGATTTCATTGTACTCTGCACAGATTCAAGACACCCTGTGCCAGTGCAGCAAAGCAGTCCCAGAACATAACAGAACCTCCTCCATGTTTCACAGTAGGGACAGTGTTCTTTTCTTGGTATGCTTCATTTTTGCATCTGTGAACATAGAGCTGACGTTCCTTGCCAAAAAGTTCCAGTTTTGTCTCGTCTGTCCATAGGACATTCTCCCAGAAGCTTTGTGTCTTGTCAACATGCAGTTTGGCAAATTCCACTCTGGCTTTTTTATGATTTGTTTTCAATAGTGGTGTCCTCCTTGGTCGTCTCCCATGAAGTCCACTTTGGCTCAAACAACGACGGATGGTGCGATCTGACACTGATGTACCTTGACCTTGGAGTTCACCATGAATGTGTTTAGAGGTTGTTCTGGGCTCTTTTGTTACCATTCGTATTATCCGTCTCCTCCTGCGGCCACGTCCAGGGAGGTTGGATACAGTCCCGTGGATCTTAAATTTCTGAATAATATGTGCAACTGTAGTCACAGGAACATCAAGCTGCTTGGAGATGGTCTTATAGCCTTTACCTTTAACATGCTTGTCTATAATTTTCTTTCTAATCTCCTGAGACAACTCTCCTTTGCTTCCTCTGGTCCATGTTTGGTGTGGTAAACACCATGTCACCAAACAGCACATTGACTACTTGTCACCCTTTAAATAGGCTTACTGACTGATTACAAGTTTGTAGACACCTGTGATGTTAATTAGAGGACACATCTTGGTTGAACATGTCCCTATGGTGACATTATTTTCAATCTTTTCTAGGGATACCATCATTTTTGTCCAGGCCTGTTTCATGAGTTTGTTTTTTAAAGTATTTCTGTTGAACCACAATTCAAAAGCATTGTCTGATTTTCATTGGTTAATTTTCATAGAATTTTTATTTATTACCACTTTTGTCAGATTCAAGTTATTTCTGTGACCATTGTGAGTTTTTCTTTCATTAACAGAGTGGTACCAACAATTTTGTCCACGTGTGTATATCACTCCATCGACCGCCACACACTTTATATATGGCTGTCTGTCTGTCTGTTTTCTCCCTCCTCTTTCAACTTTGGGGACTCTCCTGTGCCTCCGGAGTGGAAAGAGAGACTGTATCAAAAGCTGATGGAGAGGCAGGAGGTGTTTTCTTGTAGTGAGGTTGATGTTGGCTGTGCAAGAAGCGCAGAGCACCAGATTTGGGTGAACAATGAGAAGCCCTTCAGGGAGCGCTTCAGAACGTCTTGCCACCTAGTGATTTGGAGGATCTGAGAAAGCATCTTAGTGATCTCGAGGAGGCTTGGGTAATTGCAGAGTCCAGTAGCCCATACGTGTTCCCAATCATGGTGGTTTGCAAGAAAAATGGGACCATTCGAATGTGTGTAGATTACAGGACATCGAATCGGAGGAGGAAAATTCCTGATCAGTACACAGTCCCACACATAAAGGATGTGTTGGCTTGTTTAAGTGGTAGTCAGTGGTTCAGTGTTCTTGACTTTAGAAGTGGTTATTATCAGATCATGTTGAGTGATGCAGATAAAGAAAAGACAGGCTTCATCTGCCCTGTGGGTTTTTATCATTTTGAGCAGATGCCACAAGGGATTTGTGGTGCCCCTGTCACATTTCAACGGGTCATGGAAAAGACTGTGGGTGACATGAACTTGTTAGAGGTTTTGGTGTATCTTGATGATGTCATTGTGTTTGGGAGGACCTTGGAGAAACATCAGCAATGTCTTTTTAAAGTGTTGGACTGTCACCATGGGGTGAGACGCCGGCTCGGCGCTCAGCCCATGCTGCTTTTATCCCTGCCTCTCATTGGGCAGCGCCTCAGCTGGCTCCCAGCTGTCAGTGTCACGGGACGGCTGGGGCCAATTAATCCTCATCAGCTGGGGCGCTGCTAATGAGTATAAAGAGGAGCAGCTTCGATCATTCGGGGCTGCGACATAAGCACTACTAGGCTGGAGCCCCTTCGTCCGGTGCCAGCCCTTGTCTCATCATCCAGCATCTCTCGTAAGTGTTTTCCCGTAAGAAGTATTTGTGCCTCTGTGCCCCCATGTCCGGCGCAAGCCCTCTACTAGTCTTAGTGAATCACTTGGGAGCACCGCCTTATTAACTGTTAACTCTGTTGCTGTACTGCCCATGAGTGTAACTATGTATGAGCATCTGTGCTTTCCTCATCCCTTACCCCTGTCACCAATAAACATCACAACTTACTGGCTCACCCTTGGCTCTCATTGTGCGTGGCTCCCTAGAGCCACGTGTGACATGGACAGGCTGAAGGAGGAAGGACGAAAGTTGTCGGTGGACAAATGTAAGTTTTGCTGTCCCTCTGTGACCTATCTGGGCCACCTTGTGTCGAGAGAAGGGATTGCCACAGACCTTTCAAAGATCGACTCTGTGAAATCTTGGCCACGCCCAGAAAACGTCACTACTCTACAATCCGTCCTGGGGTTTTGTAGTTATTATAGACGGTTTGTAAAGGATTTTGCCAGACTGTGCTATCCCCTTAACCAGCTACTACAAGGCTGTGTTGTTGCTGGGACAGAGCGGAAGACTAAGATGACGTGTAAAACTGATGTTGAAGGCAAGGGAAAGCCAAAACCCGAGCCTAACCCAAAGCAGAGGTTTTACCCCTCATTGTAGGGAGCTTGAAATGAAGAAGCGATGTGATTTTATAAATCAAGATTTATTATCAGCTTCACCTCCCTAACATGTCTCATCTAGATGCAGAAACAGAATGAGAGGTCGAGTGCAGTCAGACCTTCATACTTATACCCACACTCAACAAAAGACATTGCATATCAAAGCTGACATCCCGCATTAACATAATCCCCCTCCATTGTCCTCCATCTCCTCCACCTGACCCTGGGTGGTCAGGAAGTTCGATCCGGTCTCCACCGCTGCGACTCCGTCTGTTCTTTGATCCTCGCCGGCGGTTGAGACCTCCTGTCCTGTTCTGAGGCGTGAGGTCATTCCACATATGTAATCACTAAACGTTCTAATATGTCTATACATATGTAGGTATGGAATATATGATTAATATAAGCCACAGCCCCCCCCCCCAAAACGACTAAGAAAAGGACAATCAAATTGAGTTTACAGTTTAAGATAATCTCTATGACATATTATACTGTTAAACATCTTGACAGGGAAAACAAGGAAAAAATCTTTCCAGCAGTCATGGTCCTGTAGAAAATTCAGTGGTAACAACAACAGTATAGTAATGTCACAAATCAGCCTTAAAACTGTCACGGCACAATCTGATAACATAGTTAACAACTCTTTGTCAATTTTGCATCAGTCCCTGTGCCGTCTGGGTTTTATTCTTCTCCCGAATCTGCTGTAGGTCCGCTTGGGCGTCCTGGTGGGACCATCCTGTAAGGAATCTGCAGCTTGGGGAGGAGAGTGGTTATTTGTTCCCTGCAGGGGGGCTGAGTTTTTTTTCTTGGGGGGGGGGGGGTCTACCCCGCCGAGGTGCTCTCGCCACCCGTGCAGGCTCGTCACTCAACAAGAAGGCAGGTTTAAGTCTGTCAATGCTGACTGTTTCTTTTCTGTCCCCTAAATCAAGCACAAAATGCTTATCACCAGGTTCCAGCACTCTGAAAGGTCCGTCGTATGGTGGACGGAGGGTTGATTTTAAAGCTTCCTGTCTAACAAAAATGAACTCGGCGTTTTTTAAAGCTTGGGGGACAAAAACCCGTGGAAAAGAGTGATGTGCCAGTCTGGGGAGCGTGTCCGGTCCGGTGCTGCTTAAGGGCCTCAGGGCTGGAAGATGCCCAGGCTCTGGATGCTCTGGTAAAAACTCACCCGGGAGCCTGAGAGGTTGTGCAAAAACTAATTCTGCTGGGGAGGCGTCTAGATCCTCCTTAGGCGCAGAACGCAACCCCAATAAAACCCAGGGAAGTTTATTCACCCAATCTGTATCCGTTAGTGAGGCCCTGAGGGCGGCCTTTAAAGATCTGTGAAAATGCTTGCATAACCCATTAGCCTGAGGGTGATATGCGGTGGTGCGGTGAATTGTCGCTCCTAAGCTGCTGGCCATGGCTGACCACAGCTCTGAGACAAATTGAGGCCCCCTATCGGACGTGATGTCCGATGGGACGCCAAAATGTGCCACCCAGTTTGTTAAAAAAAACGCAAACGACTTCCGCAGCTGTGGTTGACGCCAAAGAGACCGCCTCCGGCCAGCGCGTAGTACGGTCTATCATTGTTAACAGGTGTGTGAACCCTTGAGACGAAGATAGTGGTCCCACGAGGTCGACATGAACGTGGTCAAACCTTCTGGCTGGTATTCGAAAAGGCTCTAGAGGAGCTTTTGTGTGTTTGTGTATTTTGGCGCGCTGACAAGATATGCAAGTTTTTGCCTATTCCTTTACATTTTTGCGCAGGCCCGGCCAAACAAACTTTTCCGCGACCATTTTAACCGAGGCGCGAGGGAGTGAACCGAGTCGAAAATGCGGCAGCGCCATGCAGCTGGGACTACCGGGCGAGGTCGGCCGGTTGACACGTCGCAGATTGGGGGGGTACACCGTCACGTAAACCCCTTTCCTCCAGTCTTAACCCTGTTGGTCCAGACAGGAGCGCACGCACGTCCGCGTCACTGCTTTGTTCCTCTGCCATGGCTGCGTAATCTATCCCTACGTGAATTGGGGCCGCGTACACGTCCGCATTGGCGAAGAGTTCTGCGGCTGAGGTAGTATAATCTGTCTCCTCGTGCTCTGGCGATGTCACAGTGCGAGAGAGGCAGTCTGCTACCACGTTAAGTTTGCCTGCCACATGTCGAATGTCTGTGGTGAACTCTGAAATTGCAGCTAGCTGTCTTTGTTGCCTGCCTGACCATGCTTCTGAAATTTTAGCCATCGCAAAAGTGAGCGGTTTGTGGTCTACAAAAGCCGTGAAACGCCGCCCTTCTAACCAGAACTGGAAGTGGTGGATGGATAAATGACGCGCTAGCAGCTCCCTGTCAAAAGTGCTGTATTTGCGCTCGGTTTGGTTTAAAGATTTGCTAAAAAATGCTAACGGTTTCCAGGTTCCGCCAACATGTTGTTCCACGACTGCCCCTATGGCCAGGTCTGAAGCATCTGTGGTTAACGCTATGCGGGCCGAGGGATCGGGGTGAACCAACAATGTGACATTCGCTAGAGCACTTTTCACTTCCGCGAAGGTGCGTTCACACTCCGGGGTCCATTCGACCGCGTTGGAAGGCTTTTGTTTTCTGAGCGCGGCATACAGGGGCTGCATGAGTTGAGCTGTGCGGGGGAGGAAACGGTTGTAAAAATTCACCATTCCCAAAAATTCTTGCAGCGATCTGACCGTTTGTGGTCGTGGAAAATTTTTTTATCGCGCGGACTTTGTCTGGCAATGGGACTGCCCCCTCTGGTGAAACTCTGTGTCCCAAAAAATCAATTTGTGACATGCCGAATCGGCATTTGGCTGGGTTGATTATTAACCCGTGCTCTTCTAGTCTCTGAAAAACTGTAGCGAGGTGTTGTTCGTGTTCTTCCTCTGACCGGGCCTGGCCTACACAGCATATCGCCCGAGGTAGACGAACACGAATGGGAAGGTCGCGTAATACCGCGTCATCATACGCGGAAAAGCTTGAGCAGCACCTTTGAGGCCGAACAGCATTCGCAAAAATTCAAAAAGACCAAAGGGGTTATTACAGCCGTTTTAGGAATGTCTTCCGCTCGAAACGGGGACTTGGTGATAGCCGCGGACCAGGTCTATTTTAGAACAAAATGCGCGCACCGCCAGATGTAGTGAAAAATCTTGGATGTGAGGGATTGGGTAGTGGTCAGCGCTGTCGCATGTTTAATCTGCGGTAATCGCCGCAAGGTCTCCAAGAACCGTCGGTTTTTGGGGACCATGTGTAGTGGTGATGCCCAAGGGCTTTTCGAGCGCCTAATAATGCATAATTTTTTCCAGGCTGGCAAAACTAGTCCCGTGCTATGGCGAGCTTGGTCGCGTCTAAGCGCCGAGCCTTTGGCAAACACGGGTGGGCCTGTTGTGGGAATGAAGTGTTCAACCCCGTGTTTCACTACTGTTTGCTGAAAATTTTGGAACTGTGAGTGGGTGGAAAATTGGGTGAGGAGTTGGTCAAACTTACCTCCTGCTGTAGTGACGCTGGCTTGCACGGGTGGTGGAGAAACTCGAGCTGAGCAGGGGATAGAAGCAAATGATAGTGCATTAACCAAGCGTCTATTTGCAAGATCGACAAATAACCCATGTGCTCACAAAAAGTCGGCACCTAACAAGTTAAAACTCACCGCAGCTATAATAAATGTCCATCTATAGTTGCGGCCGTGGATGAGAAGAGGCAGGTCCCTTTCACCGAAAGTGTCGATGATCGAGCCGTTGGCTGCCATTGCTCCGTTTCCCCGGGGTCCCATGGCCCGGTCTGCGGGGCAAGGGGTGATGAAGCTCACCTGAGCTCCGGTGTCGATGAGGAACCGTCTCCCGGTGCGTCCGTCAGTTACATAAAGCAGCTTATTCGTCTTGCCGAGAGCCGTAGCTGCTAACCGTTTCTTGAATTTGCAGGGGGGCACGCATTTGTGTGCCCTCTCGGTGAAACGTTGATGAAAATAGCGGAGGTCGTTCCGCTTGCTGCGTCTTGGTCGCGTCGCTGCCATAGTGGGCGGGCTCTGCTCCGCTGTCTGCGGTTCTCCGCTGCTCTGGGCCTCCGCGCTGAAATCTGCAGATGCTGCTGTGGCCATCTGATCGCCGCAGGCGTTGATGAGCCGCTGCGCTTCTCGGGCCAGCGCGCGGAAGTCCTGCTGGGTGCTGCACCGCATGTTGGTCAGTATCCCTCTCATGTGTGGCGGCAGAGTGCTGAGGAAGATATGCTGGAAAAGGAAGTTGTCGTTGTTCGCTTCCTTAAGCTGCAGCATGTCCTCCATGAGGGCCTTTGGTCTGCATCCTCTGTGGCCGTAGATCGCCAGAATCTTCTCTGCTCTCTCTCCGGCTGAGGGGACGAAGTTCTCAATGATGGTCGCCTTTAGTTCCCTGTATTTGTCGTGGGCGGGCGGTTGTTGAATTACGCTCCGCGCGCATCTATGCGTGGCGGCGTCGAGTTTGGCGACGATGTGGTAAAACTTCGTCTCATCCGCCGTTATGTCCGCCAGTGCAAACTGAGCCTCAGCTTGCTGGAACCACGAGCTCGGGTCATTTTGCCAGAACTCTGGCAGCTTGACGGTGACGGCGCTTGTGTGGGCCGTCTCTGATGTGTCCGCCGAGTGAGAACGCCTTTCTTCTGTCCTCACGGCGGAGCTGGGGAAGGTGCTCGGTTGAGCCCTCTCTGCAGATTCTGTCGTGGGGGAACGTCTTCCATCCGTTCCCCTGTCTGCATGGGCGACGGCGCTTGCCTGGGTCGCCTCCGATGAGTTCGTCGCGGGAGAATGTCTCTGTTCCATCCTCACGTCTGGACACCAGTGTAGGGAGCTTGAAATGACGAAGAGATGTGATTTTATAAATCAAGATTTATTATCAGCTTCACCTCCCTAACATGTCTCATCTAGATGCAGAAACAGAATGAGAGGTCGAGCACAGTCAGACCTTCATACTTACACCCACACTCAACAAAAGACATTGCATATCAAAGCTGACATCCCGCATTAACATAATCCCCCTCCATTGTCCTCCATCTCCTCCACCTGACCCTGGGTGGTCAGGAAGTTCGATCCGGTCTCCACCGCTGCGACTCCGTCTGTTCTTTGATCCTCGCCGGCGGTTGAGATCTCCTGTCCAATTCTGAGGCGTGAGGTCATTCTACATATGTAATCACTAAACGTTCTAATATGTCTATACATATGTAGGTATGGAATATATGATTAATATAAGCCACACTCACAGCCATTTGGGTCCTGGTGGAATGAGGATTGTGAACGAGCTTTTGAGGCCCTAAAGAAGAGACTTACAGAGGCATCTGTGTTGACCATCGCCAATTTGACCTTGCCATATGTCCCACACATTGATGCAAGCAGAGAGGGACTTGAAGGGGTCCTCTATCATGAACGGGGGATGGTTTGCATCTGACTGCTTTTGTTAGCTGGAGCCTCAAATCAGCGGGGGGGGGGGGGATATCCTACTCACAAACTGGAATTTCTGGCTCTGAAGTGGATGGTTACCAGCAAGCTGCATGACTACCTTTTATGGGGCCAGATTTGAAATACACAATGATAACAATCCATTGACTTATGTTTTGACTACAGCTAAGCTAGACGCAGCAGGTCACCAATGGTTAGCAGAACTATTATGGAACTGGACAAATATCAATGAACATTTTGAACTGGAGTCGACAGCAACAAATGAAAACTGTAAGACACTGAAGGATCACACTCATCTGCATCAGGACATTACATGAAACAAAAGATCCACAAACAGGAACAACAGAAACTGAAAGTTTCTGAATATACGGATCACAACCCACAGGACGCAGAATATTACATAGACTCTGACAATAATTTATTTACCTCCATCAATAATAACTGTAGTTACTACATGGATGAACAGTTTAACACAAAGGTCATATCTGATTTCAATATTTCAATAATCCACTTCAACAGCAGGAGTCTCTATGCCAACTTTAATAACATTAAAGATTATTTACATCAGTTTAAAGAGCCATTCAATATTGTGGCAATATCAGAGACGAGGCTCAGTGAAGAGAAAGGAATGGATTTTACCATGGATGGCTACGAATTAAATTATATAAATAGAAAAGTGAAAAAAGGAGGAGGAGTTGAAATTTATGTTGACAAGAGTTTGCAATACAAGGTTGTTGAATATTTGTCAGTGATTGTGGATGATTTATTTGAATCTTTAATTGACAATAGAAATCTGTTTGGACAATATGAAGAATATAGTAGTGAGCTGTGTATATAGAACACCTGGATCAAATATTGACTTATTTAAGGACTGGATGGAAAAAATGTATGCAAAACTTACTCATAAAGTTATGTTCATCTGTGGGGATTTCAATGTAGATCTGATGAATTCAAAACAACATAGTTTGACAGAAGAATTTTTCAATACAGTGTACAGTATGGGCTTACATCCAACAATTACCAGACCTAGCAGAATCACGTCACACAGTGCCACACTAATAGACAACAGTCACAAACATTATGGAAAATAATATCATGAGTGGGCTTTTATTGAATGATATCAGTGACCACCTGCCAATTTTTGTTGTCTATCAATGTGATTATAGGAAGAAAAAGTATACCAGAAATATTAAATATAAAAGAATAAGAACTGAAGAATCTATGTACTGGCAAAGGAATTATTAATGCAAGACTGGAAGATAGTTTGTGATGAAAATGATATAAATAAAGCATATGATATTTTTTTTACAGATATTTCAATCATTGTACAATAAAAACTGTCCTATAAAATAATACAGTGGCAGACAACAAAACAAAAATATTCCATGGGTCACCAAGGGGCTATTAAATGCGTGTAAAAAGAAGAATACATTACAGTATACAGTGGGCAAAAAAGTATCTAGCCACCAATTGTGCAAGTTCTCCCACTTAAAAGATGAGAGAGGTCTCCAATTTTCATCATAGGTATACCTCAACTATGAGAGACAAAATGAGAAAAAAAAAATCCAGAAAATCACATTGAAGGATTTTTTTAATGAATTAATTGGTAAATTCCTCAGTAAAATAAGTATTTGGTCACCTACAAACAAGCAAGATTTCTGCCTCTCACAGACCTGTAACTTCTTCTTTAAGAGGCTCCACTGTTCTCCACTCGTTACCTGTATTAATGGCACCTGTTTGAACTCGTTATCAGTATAAAAGACACCTGTCCACAACCTCAAACAGTCAGACTCCAAACTCCACTATGGCCAAGACCGAAGAGCTGTCAAAGGACACCAGAAACAAAATTGTAGACCTGCACCAGGCTGGGAAGACTGAATCTGCAATAGGTAAGCAGCTTGGTGTGAAGAAATCAACTGTGGGAGCAATTATTAGAAAATGGAAGACATACAAGACCACTGATAATCTCCCTCGATCTGGGGCTCCACGCAAGATCTCACACCGTGGGGTCAAAATGATCACGAGAACGGTGAGCAAAAATCCCAGAACTACATGAGGGGACCTAGTGAATGACCTGCAGAGAGCTGGGACCAAAGTAACAAAGGCTACATCAGAAACACACTACGCTGCCAGGGACTCAAATCCTGCAGTGCCAGACGTGTCCCCCTGCTTAAGCCTGTACATGTCCAGGCCCGTCTGAAGTTTGCTAGAGAGCATTTGGATGATCCAGAAGAGGATTGGGAGAATGTCATATGGTCAGATGAAACCAAAATAGAACTTTTTGGTAAAAACTCAACTTGTCGTGTTTGGAGGAGAAAGAACACCATACCTACTATGAAGCATGGGGGTGGAAACATCATACTTTGGGGCTGTTTTTCTGCAAAGGGACCAGGACGACTGATCCGTGTAAAGGAAAGAATGAATGGGGCCATGTATCGTGAGATTTTGAGTGAAAACCTCCTTCCACCAGCAAGGGCATGAAGATGAAACGTGGCTGGGTCTTTCAGCATGACAATGATCCCAAACATACCGCCCGGGCAATGAAGGAGTGGCTTCGTAAGAAGCATTTCAAGGTCCTGGAGTGGCCTAGCCAGTCTCCAGATCTCAACCCCATAGAAAATCTTTGGAGGGAGTTGAAAGTCTGTGTTGCCCAGCGACAGCCCCAAAACATCACTGCTCTAGAGGAGATCAGCATGGAGGAATGGGCCAAAATACCAGCAACAGTGTGTGAAAACCTTGTGAAAACTCACAGAAAACGTTTGACCTCTGTCACTGCCAACAAAGGGTATATAACAAAGTATTGAGATGAACTTTTGTTATTGACCAAATACTTATTTTACCGAGGAATTTACCAATTAATTCATTAAAAATCCTTCAATGTGATTTTTGGATTTTTTTTTTTTAATTTTTTCTCTCATAGTTGAGGTATACCTATGATGAAAATTGGAGACCTCGCTCATCTTTTAAGTGGGAGAACTTCCACAATTGGTGGCTGACTAAATACTTTTTTACCCCACTGTATAAACAATTCATTAAGTGCAGAATGGTAGAGGTTGAGATCAAATATAAAAGATATAAAAACAAGCTAGCTAATATAATGAGGACTAGTAAGAAAGAATACTACAACAGAATATTAGAGGATAATAAGAATAACTTAAGAGGAATATGGCAAATGCTAAATGGGATTATTAGCAACTGATTAAAGAATGCTAATTATCCAGACTATTTTATTGAAAATGACAATTTGATAAATAATATGGAAGATGTGGTTAGTGGTTTCAATAAATTTTTTGTAAACTTTGGTCCTGAATTAGCAAAATCAATAGTGACACCAGAAACAAATGATAGTGGTTCTGTAAATGAAACAGAAGATAGAAATCCAAACACAATCTTTTTGGGTGCAGTAACTGAAAAGGAAATTATCGAGAGTGAGTAAATTTAAGAACAAAAAATCAACTGACTGGAATGAAACTGACATGACAATAGTGAAAAAAAGTAATTGAAGGAATTGTTAAACCACTCACCCACATCTGTAACCTGCCATTTCAAACTGGTAAATTTTCAAACAAAATGAAAATGGCAAAAATAATACCACTATACAAAACAGGAGACAGTCATCATTTCACAAATTACAGGTCAGTCTCTTTACTCTCACAATTCTCCAAAATACTTGGAAAAAATCTTCACTAAAAGACTGGATGATTTCATTGAAAAACACAACCTCCTTACAGACAGTCAGTATGGTTTTAGAGCAGACAAATCTACATCTTTGGCACTGATCGAGCTCATAGAAGAAATTACTAGTTGTATAGATAAAAAAAAAGTTTGCTGTAGGAGTATTTATAGATTTAAAGAAAGCTTTTGACACCATCGACTACAGAATTTTACTGAGGAAATTGGAAAGGTATGGGCTAAGAGAGGTCGGACTGAGTTGGGTGGAAGGTTATTTAAGTAACAGACAACAATTTGTACAAATCGGTGAGCACAAATCACCCTTCATGAACATCTCTTGTGGTGTGCCCCAGGGGTCAGTTTTGGGACCCAAACTCTTTATCTTATATATAAATGACATATGCCAAGTATCAAAAATTCTGAAATTCATTTTGTTTGCGGATGACACAAATATCCTTTGCACTGGTGAGAATTTGCAGCAGGTTTTAGAGGTGGTCACAACAGAAGTGAAAAGGTTAACGCAGTGGTTCAACAAAAATATCTCTAAATGTGAAAAAAAAAAACCCACAAAGATTATGTTGTTTGGAAATTATAAAATAAATAATGAAATAATGGTAATGATAGATAATACCAGAATTGAAATAGTACAGGAAAATAAGTTTCTGGGGGTGATGCTAGACAATAAAATCTGATGGAAACCTCACATCAGTTACATCTGGGCCAAGTTAGCAAAATGTATAGGAATACTGGGGAAGACAAGACACATTTTGGACTATAAATCATTGTTCTTACTGTACTTACTGTAGTTAAAAATAAGACGGCACATGTAATGTACAGGGCAATTAATAATCAACTCCCAACTAATATACAAAAAAATTCTAAAAAGAGACTTTGGTGACACATGGGGAGTGCATAATTGTATAGCATCTTAGACAAGAACAAAGAGCAGAGTTTCCCTGGGAGATAACAGGGAGGTGTGAAGGATGAATGCAGTGTGATCTTTTGTGTGTTAGAAACTTCTAGAAGGATGTTAAAGGATTAAAGGTGAACTGAACTCACCTTTTTGCCAAAAAAGTAGAATAGCAGATTAATTCCTTATTACCTATTGTATTTTTCAACACATAAAAGAAATTTTTAGGCCGTGCGATGGCCAAGCTATAAGCCGATAAACTTTTGCCTCTGGCTGGCAGTGCCAAACAAACCGGAAGTAGTGCAGACGACGCTGCGTGACGTCACGAGTGTGATCCTTATCAAAACAACAATGGCAGATGATAGCAGTTCCAGCAGTCAAGAACACCAGAGTTTTCAGAGTGAAGAGGCATTCAGGATCGGTGACAAGACAGAGAAGGCTGCAGGAGTGTCAAGTGAACAGGAAGAGAGCGAGGGAGGCATCGAACCGTACAGATTAGAGCCAGAATTTTCGGGGGATTCCAGCACCGACTCAGACCGCAGCAGTGATGGGGAGGAGAGTCGCTTATTGAATACAGAATGGTGAGTCTTTACTTTGGCATGTTTGGGGTGTCAGGATAAGGAAAATTAACAATAAAAAAGAAAGGGGAAAAAAAACATCAGCATTTTTCCAACTTATTACAGTTATCCCTCACTTAACGCGTTTAATGCGGTCTTCCTTCGCTGGGTATAGGCGCTCGGCAGGGAGCGAAGCTGGGTAAAACGTCTCCGCCAATCAGCTTGCGAGATAAAACGTCTCGGCCAATCAGCTTGCGAGGTAAAACGGAGCCGGGGAGAGCGGGGTCTCCGTGTTGATACCTGATGTTCTAATGTAGTCTCCCTGCCTTCTCATTAGAACATCACGTATCAACACGGAGAGCCCGCACAGCTCAAAATCTACCTCTCTGACCACCGCTCCACTCCTCTCCGCCCACCTCTTCACCGCTCGGGAATCTCGCAAGCTGATTGGCCGAGACGTTTCACCTCGCAAGCTGATTGGCCGAGACGTTTTACCCAGCTTCTCTCCCTGCAGAGCGCCTTCTTTATCGCTCGTGTTGCTTAGTGGCACTTTTCGCTGTTCTCTTGTGCCTTTTTGTGCAAAATAGTGCTTGTGACGCCCTTGGGGGGGGGGTGACGCTACTTCGCGGTTTTTCACTTTTCACGGTCGGTTCTGGTCCCCATTAAACGCGATAAGTGATGGATCACTGTATATCTAGAAATGCATCGCTTCCCGGTCGCTTTTCCTCCCCCTTTCTTTTCTTTCGTCGCCATGACAGCTTTCCTTGGCCACTGAACAGATCTTCCCAGGTGTTGGAAGTGTTTTGTAGTCGACTATCACGACAAAATGCACCAAAAACAACCAGTGTCGACGTGCTCGCAATGGTAAACATGAGGACTGGGTCACACTCGTGACGTCACGCGGAACTCCGGCTGCGCTTTGGCGGATTTGTCTGATTTTTCAGGGCGGGAAATTCAAAATCGCGATTTTCTCCAAGATTCCGGGATTTGTGGAGGGGTGCCAATGATAAATTATCTTTATAATTGTATGTACTATCACCCAGTGCCGTTCAATGCCGTTGAGTTCAGTTCACCTTTAAGGAAGTGAATGTAATGTGACCTTCTAGAAGAATGCCATGCTTTTTAAGAGGAGAGTCTCTGCTGAGTATTCATTCTGTCTATGCTCCTTGTGTGAGACGTGTAATAAAATGTCTGAGTCAAATCCGCCTCGTTGTTTACACGCTCCACACTGGTGACCCAAGATGAATCATGGAACACAACGAAAGACCCCCGGAGCCAGCCTCGATGGGAACCCCCAGCCACGCATGTGCTGTTGCGATCAAGCTACCGGATTTTTGGCAGCACAACCCGCGCTCCTGGTTCCACCTAGTCGAGGCGCAGTTTGCCCTCAGGGGGATATCGGCGGATGACACAAAATTCCACTATGTGGTCGCAGCGCTCGACGCCCGCACGGCTCAGCACGTAGAGAGCCTGCTCGATCAGCCACCAACCGACGACAAGTACGGCGCGCTGAAGGCTGCACTCATCCAGCACTTCACACTCTCGGATGGTGAGAGAGCAGAGAGACTCCTGACTCGGACCGGGTCGGGAGATGGGTCGGCCATAGACCTGATGGAGAAGATGCTGAGGTTAAAGGGCACAGACGACGACCATTTCATTTTTACCCACCTCTTCCTCCAGAACCTTCCGTCAGCGGCAAGAGCGACCCTGGCCAATTCGCCGTTGCTGGCCAAGCAGGACGTGCGCTAGCCCGTGAAGCAAACCGATCATCGACGCCAGCAGGGAGTTCACGACCACTGCAGCAGCGACGGAGCTTGGCACGACGCCCGGAGGAGGCGAGGAGCCATCGACGGCAGCAGCAGAGCCACCGACGGCAGCAGCAGTGGGGGCCAAGGAACGCGGGGGAGACACACTTTGCTTCTACCACCACCACTTCGCAGAGAGGGCATGCAAATGTATACCACCGTGCCAATTCAAGCGACTCGGGAAACGCCAAGACTGGGGGTCGGTAGCAGCCGTGACCCTCGGGGAGGAGAACAAGCTGCTCTACTTGACAGACGCACGCTCGGGGAGGCATTTCCTCGTGGACGCCGGCGCCCAGAAGAGTTTCATCCGGCCGACCTACGCTGACCGGCTGGCAGGAGCTAGCGGCCTCGAGATGGCAGCAGCAAACAGCTAGGGGATTAAGACCTTTGGTGAGAGGACTCTACTCTTGTCTCTACACGGCCGTACATTTGAGTGGACTTTTGTCATAGCAGCATTGAATTTCCATATACTGGGGGCTGATTTTCTATGTGCACATGGTTTGTTGGTAGATGTCTTTTGACTCTCTCCCCTGTATAGCTCGAGTGACCCGGCCAACAGCACAAGCCAACGTCACAGCTTCATGCGGTAAGTTCTACACACTGCTCACTCAGTTCCCAGCACTCACTGTCCCGACGTTTTCGGCAGTCATCGCTAAACACGGGGTGGAGCGTTTTATCACCACCAATGGGCCGCCCGTTTTTGCAAGACCTCGGCACTTGGACGCAGCTAAACTGGCCATAGTGCGCGAGGAGTTCGCCAACCTGGAGAGGTTGGGCATCATTAGGCGCTCAAACAGCCCATGGGCTTCCCCGCTACACATGGTCCCTAAAACTGAAGGTTCGTGGCGACCTTGCGGGGATTTCCGCAGGTTGAACAATGCCACAGCGCACGACTGCTACCCAATTCCTCACATTCAGGATTTTTCCATTCATCTTGCAGGAGCGCGCGTTTTTTCTAAAATAGACCTGGTCCGCGGTTACCACCAAGTCCCAGTGCGCACTGAGGACATACCCAAAACAGCGGAAATAACTCCGTTTGGTTTATTCGAGTTTTTGCGCATGCCTTTTGGGCTTAAAGGGGCTGCACAGACATTCCAACGCATGATGGATGCAGTGCTGCGCGATCTCCCTTTCGTGTTCGTTTACCTGGACGATATCTTAGTAGCCAGCGCGTCCGAAGATGAACACGAAACCCACCTCACGATGGTTTTCCGGAGGTTGGAAGAGCACGGGTTAATAATTAACCCAGCGAAGTGTCAGTTCGATTGATTTTTTGGGGCACCGCGTCTCTCCCGAAGGAGCAGTCCCGCTGCCTGACAAAGTGCGCGCAGTAGCAGATTTTCCCCGGCCGCAAACGGTCAGGGCGCTACAAGAATTTTTGGGAATGGTGAATTTTTATAACCATTTTCTTCCTCGTGCAGCGCAGCTCATGCAACCACTGTACGCCGTGCTCAGAAAACAGAAACCCGCGGATAAGGTCGAATGGACCCCGGAGCGAGAGCGGGCGTTCTCGGAAGTCAAAGCAGCCCTGGCAAACGCCGCATTGCTGGCACATCTAGACCCAACGGCCCGCATAGCGCTCACCACTGACGCTTCAGATGTGGCCATAGGGGCGGTCGTGGAGCAGCGCGTAGCCGGGGCTTGGCAGCCGCTCGCCTTTTTCAGTAGGGCTTTGCGCGACAGTGTGCGTAAATACAGCGCGTTCGACAGGGAGTTGCTGGCTCTCCACCTGGCCATTCGCCACTTCCAGTTCTGGCTGGAAGGGCGCAGCTTCACCGCGTTCGTTGACCACAAGCCGCTAACATTCGCGATGGCCAAGGTTTCAGAACCGTGGTCGGGCCGGCAGCAGAGACAGCTGGCCGCGATCTCAGAGTTTACTACCGATATTCAGCATGTCTCGGGTAAACTGAATGTAGTGGCAGACTGCCTCTCATGCGCCGTGGTGGCCCCAGTCTGCGTGGGGATAGATTACGCAGCCATGGCCGCGGAGCAGATTAGTGACGCGGACGTGCGCGCATTCCAGTCTGGACCAACAGGGTTAAGGCTGGAGAGCAGGGTGCTGCAAGACGGCATGCCCCCCCCCTAATCTGCGATGTCTCCACGGGGCGCCTGCGTCCCGTGGTCCCGGCCGCGTGGCGCCGCCGCGTGTTTGACTCGATTCATTCTTTGGCGCACCCGGGAGTGCGCGCGTCGGTCAAAATGGTAGGAGAGAAATTCGTGTGGCTGAGCCTTCGCAAACAAGTGAAAGAGTGGTCGGCAGCCTGCATGGCGTGCCAACGAGCCAAAGTACACAGACACACGAAGGCTCCCTTGGAGGCTTTTCGCATCCCGGCTAAGAGGTTCGACCATGTTCACGTGGACCTTGTGGGCCCCCTCCCGCCATCACAGGGGTGCACGCACCTTCTGACAATGGTGGACCGCACCACGCGCTGGCCGTAAGTGGTTCCACTGGCGGCAACCACAGCCGAGGAGGTGGAGCGCGCGTTTTTAACAGCATGGGTGGCGCGTTTTGGAGTCCCGTCGGATATTACGTCCGACAGAGGCCCTCAATTTGTTTCCGAACTCTGGTCAACAATGGCCCGCAGCCTGGGTGTCACAATTCACCGCACAGCCGCGTACAATCCACAGGCAAATGGGTTATGCGAACGTTTTCATAGGTCATTGAAAGCGGCTCTCAGGGCGTCACTGACGGATGCAAATTGGGTAGACAAGCTACCGTGGGTTTTATTGGGGTTACGTTCTGCGTCTAAAGAGGGTCTGGAAGCTTCTCCTGCTGAACTCGTTTTTGCGCAGCCACTGCGGCTGCCCGGGGAGTTTCTTACAGATAATCCCGCGCCGGGCAGCTCCCCGTCTCAGCTGTTGCAGCGTAGCATAGACACAAGCACTCTGCCGGGCCCTGCTCACCACAGTTTTCCGCGCGTTTTTGTGACTAAAACTTTGAAAAACACGGAGTTCGTTTTTGTCAGACACGATGCCCATCGCCCTCCACTGCGCCCACCTTATGATGGACCGTTCAGAGTGCTGGAAACAGGGGACAAGCATTTTTTGCTAGATTTGGGGGGTAGGAAGGAAAAGATTGGCATAGACAGACTCAAACCCGCTTTTGTGGTGGCGGACGAGCAAGTGCTGTTGGCGAGTGCCCCTCGGCGTGGAAGACCCCCACGGGGGGCTTCCCAGAGAAAAGATTCCCCAGAGCACCCACACGGACAAACTTTTACCCCTCAAACATCAGCACCCCAGTATGACAGCGCCGCGGAGGCGGTGAATCCTGGTTACAGCAGATACGGGAGAAGACTGAAGCCCAAGCAGCATATGGATTGATGTTTAATGATTCTACCACAGCATATGGACTGTCATTCTATTGTTCTATCCAAGATGCTCGGGGGGGGGGGGTCGTTTGGTGACACATGGGGAGTGCATAATTGTATAGCATCTTAGACAAGAACAAAGAGCAGAGTTTCCCTGGGAGATAACAGGGAGGTGTGAAGGATGAATGCAGTGTGATCTTTTGTGTGTTAGAAACTTCTAGAAGGATGTTGAAGGATTAAGGAAGTGAATGCAATGTGACCTTTTGTGTGTTAGAAGCTTCTAGAAGAACGCCATGCTTTTTAAGAGGAGAGTCTCTGCTGAGTGTTCATTCTGTCTATGCTTCTTGTGTGAGACGTGTAATAAAATGTCTGAGTCAAATCCGCCTCGTTATTTACACGCTCCACAAGACAATGATTATAATTTGAGAGACTTAAACTTTACAAAACCTAAGGTACGAACAACTAAGAAAAGTCTGTGCATATATGTCTGTGGGGTGGGTTTGTGGAACAGTCTGGAGCTGGATCTGAAACTATGTACAAACAGAAATCAATTCAAAATGAGGTATAAACATTATATGCTAAAAGGATATACAGTATGTTAGAGGTGTAGTATTGATATGTAAGATGCACGAAACTCTCTCTGGGACACTATAGTATGGTAGGTGGGACAGTACTGTGCATATCTGTGCATATCTGTGTTGTTTGGGGCTGGGTTTAGACGTATGGACCGTATGTGTGTTGGGATGGATGGGTGTCATTGTTGATATGAACAAAATATAGTTAATTGTCTACTTGGGGTCTTAAATGAGGTAATATGTATATATTTCCCATGGGTTGTATTTAGGGAAAAGAGGAGCTGGAGTTAGTAAGTGTTAACTTCTTCCTTCTTCCTTTTGAGCACTGTATACTGTCACTTTTATTGCACTTCTCATTTGTTTTGCTTTTTTACTTTTTTGTTGGAAATAAAGTATGTATCTATCTATTTAGTGTGTGTGAAAACTCTTGTGACTTGTCTAATAAATGTTATAGTATATGTCTATCTTAATTTTGTTGGTTCATTCATTGTGTAACAGGTATCTGGGGTAAACTGAGGTTACAGGTGGGTGACTAAGGGTTGCATGGGAGGTTGTGATACACACAGTGGTCATAACAGCACTACCAAAGCCTTTTGCTCAAGTGCTGAGTTGGTAATTCAAATTTGCTTTGTATGTCCCTCACTCATGCGCCTCCCATGCTTTGTTGTTGTCATTGTTGGTAAACAAAGCAAGGCGAGTGAGAGGACTCCATTGAAAACAAAGCCTTATCTGGAAATTTTGGCAAATAAAAAGTCGAGAAAATATGGTGATACAATGATACAAGCCTTTAGTTCCAGTTGACTTTGAGTGGGTGAGCTTAAAAGCTGCTAACAGACAGACAAATATAGTACATACACAGACACATGGAGTGATTACCATATGCCTATGTTGCCTTTGCGCTGAGGCACAAATGTACAAAAGCACAAGAATAAAATTAGGAGCACAAAGAAAAATGCTGAAGTAGCAGATTTTATTAATTGAATGTATGATGCCATGCAATGGCAGGTAAACACCAAAATTTCCAAAAGTAAAAGCATATTTATGAATATTAAATCAGAATGGTTTGGAATGTTTCACACTTATATGTAATGAATATTGAGAGTTTCTTAAATAATCTTGCAAAAAAAGTAACTGAGTTCCTGTGTGAACTCTGCCTCCCTCTCTCCCTTTGATTAGGCTCACTCCCTGCAGCCTTGTTCACCACCTGCTGCCAATCAGAGAGGCCCTTAAACGGGGCACTCTCCCTTCACTCTGCCTGGTGATGTTAACCTGCACACAGCCTAGCCTGCAGTAGTGATGTTGAAACTGAGGCCTTATGAAACAATGAGCAACTTTGAGACAACTGCTTCATGAGCGACACAGTGTTATGAAACATCTAATAAAGACTGCCATCTGGTGACTGACTGTGAGAACTGCATCTGAGTGGAAAATCTGAAAAAAATCTCAGTACTTTTTTTTTGAGCATTTGGCCATCCGAGGTCTATTCAAAAGTGGATGGCAGGAACAAACAATACAAACAAACAAACAAAAAAACACTAATTCCCTCTCAAACTTCCCGCGAGCCCTCAAGTCACATGATGTGACCGACATAACGAGGCCTTGCTTGCAACGGTCACGTGACTGAGGGTGTGCTGAAACGGCACTCAATGCACTGTTCATGACACTTGCGCTTTATATTGCTTTATATCACATGGGCGGTGTCGAGCGTGAGATCACTAGCCTGCACACAGCCTATGTATCCTGTCTGAGCTCAGTAGTGTTGATTTATTCTGCCTTGCTGTGCTGCTGATCTTTTGCTTGTCCTAGACCCTGAGACTGCCTTCCGTATTGGAGTTGTCTGCCTGCCCTGATCTTGCCTGCCGTGCTCTGACCCTTGCCTGCCTCTGGATTCAGGAAACTGCCTAACGGATTGGATTTGGATATTCTTGGACTGTGCACATCATCACTTCCCCAAGTAAGTCAACTTTCCACCATTTGTCTTCACTGCTCTTCTCTCTCACTCCCCAGCACTCAGGCCTGGCCAGCCTGTTGCCAACAACCCCTTGGAAACTCCCCTGCAACACCTCAGCATCTTCCCCCTGGCAGCCTGCTCCCAGCCGCTCTTTCCTGTAGAAGTGTAAGCACAAAAGCTAACATTAAAACTTTATCATTTTATTTGCCATCTACACTCATCTGTCCCTCTGCTCTCTTCTCACAGGGTTGCCAGATCCTTTTGAAAATCAATACTGCACATTTACCTTGCACATTTATTGTAATAACGATTATTGTTTCACCTCAATTGTCATTTCCTTCTGTGTTTGTTTTTGGGTCATATGCTACAAACATTAATAAAACTAAGTTTGTCCAAACATTAATTTATTGAAATATAGTAGCAGTTTCTGGTATAAACAGTAAACATGTAATATTCTTAATTAGCTTCCAGCCTGTTATCTTCACAGCTGCTCTGACTGCTGACCTTCAGGTTCACCACCGTGGACCTTAGACAGACAAAGAGGAAAGAAAAACAGCATAAAAATGTGATTGTTACAGAAGTTATATATATATATATATATATATATATATATATATATATATATATATATATATATACACAGATGTCATGTTTTTCCACAGCTTAATAAATTGCTTTATTTAGTGAGTGTCATTTTAAAGTGAGTGAAGCATGTCACACCGTGGTGTTTTTATATTACTGACATTAGTATTAAGACTTAAAAAAGTCAGCTGAACTTTGGAGAAAACAAGTTAACAGGTTAAATTAATGGAACCAAGCAGTCCCCATATGGGGAAAAACATCAAACATTGGAGAAAAAAAAATGTGACATGCTCTAGCTTTAAGAATCAAATATTGCAGTTGTAGGAGTAATTGGTGTTTTAATATTGAAATCACTGCATAATTGAGGCACAAAACTGACTCTGCACAGGGGTCTGTTGCAGGGGTCTGCTCTGGTCTGCCATGTTTTTGAGGTGAAGAATGTTGGGAGTTGTAGTTTTTAGCATTGAACTGAAAACTCCAGGAAGAATAAATGATGTAGTTGCTGAATATGTGTTTTTTTTCAGTAACCGCTATTTTATAACAGTTCAACCAGAGATCGACTGTGACAGGAAGTCATCCATGTGCTGAAAAAAGTCACACTGCTGTCTCTAGTGGCCCAGCATAGTTATTACAATTCCTTTTTTCCTGGATGTATTGATGGTAAAAGTGAGTTAAATTTGTGTTTATTTTTAAAACAAAGCCTTATCTCGAAATTCTGGCAAATTGAAAGTCAAGAAAATATGACCACGCAATGATACAAGCCTTAAGTTGCACTTAATTATGACCAGGCAAGCCGAAAAGCTGGTGACAGACAGACAGATACGACCAACCCCCCCCCCCCCCCACACACACACACACGCACATACATTGACTGTTTACCGTATGCCTCCGTTTTCACTGAGACATAATTAAAATAAGGTTGTGCTACTGTTACTGCTAACACAACATAGAGTAAGATCTGGAAGCGGAAGAGCAAATTGCAGAAAAAGAGAAATAATCACCATAAGGTATTAGTTTGCCCTTTAGTGTCAATTGCGAAGGCTTGGCCTATTTGTTTTTATCATTGAGAACAGACATGAGATATGTGGATGGGTGCCATGTGGTAAACAACAGCTTGTAAATCAATTCTATTAAGTGAATCAAGGAGAAAAAAGCTATTCATTACACACAAAAATATATGCTGAAACATCTCTTCTCTGTACCATTTAAATTAAAGCACCGTTTTATTGTAATGGTGAAGCTACAGTCTATGGTACAGAGGACTTTCTCTGCAGCCGGTAAAGAAAGATGAAAAGAACTGCTGCTCTCTGCAAAAAATCACCCAAGCTCAGGAATCCTTTCACCTTTAAAGCCAATAATGACACAGCCAGATATAGAGAGGAAGAGCTGAAAACCTGAATATCCACATCCTGAGAGAGCCCTCACCTCGACCCCGTGTGACGGGCTTTGAACTGACCCAGATAGAGAAATTTACAGGTGATGTTGTTGCACAGTACCTCTGTGAACTGTGACTCAGTGCAAATAACTGCAAGGAAATGTCAGGGTTCCATAAGTAGTCTATCACATGTCATTAATAGAGTGGTGTGCAAAAATTTGGCCACCCCTTGAGAAGGAGCATATTTTCAAGGGTCCCAGTGCACCTCTTGCACAATGTAGAGTGACGTACTTCCTCATTCTGGAACCCAAACAGCTCCAGTTCTGGTTCCATTATATTTGCCCATTTCCTGGTCCCACTGGTCACATTCACAAAGAAATAAACACTACTTTTATTTAGTTAAAGTCCTGAAGAAACAAGCAGTTTACACCGCCAGGGTTTTGTGATGCCACGAGACAACAAGCCCTGCATTGAGTTCTCCTTGTCAGGTTAATAGCCTGATTGCTTCTTTTTTTTTGTGATTGGCCCGTTCATAAAACATTCACCCAATCAGTTTAAGAGTTGGGGGTTGGGGTCAAAACAGCTTTAATGATGAGCAATAAATGATTTTTGGTCTTAAAAAACGACAACATATATCTATGTATCTTTGAGGAGTATGCCAAAAATCCAAATTCATTTCTGGGAAATAAAAAGTATGGCCCCTTTAATTGAAAAGATGTAAACACAGTCTTTATAGGGGATATGGTGGGGGAAAAAAAGCAATACAAACAGCAAAAATTAATGCTCTTAATTTCCTAAATTGAGCAAATATTTAAAAACAAAACAGCTGTGGTGTCTGGGCAGCCTATCCGCCTTATTTGTGGGGGTGCCGCTGTAGAAACGATTATGGATGAAACTTCCGGTTTCGGCTGAAGTAGAGTGGAGTAGTGGGGCATTTAAAATGGCGTTTTTAAAAGTTTTTCAAATCCATTTTAATGTATAGTCCACATAAATGTTTTGCACTCAGGTGGCAGCTAATTTCAGCACTTGTAGTTTTTGTATTTATTTTTTTTTAATGTTTTGGCGTAGTTCTGGTACTTGTTGCTGGTGTTCGTGGTTGTGCCATGGACTGTATGAATGGAGGCTTCTCACCGGCAATGCGTAGATCGTGCACTGAAAACGAAAAAGGCCTGTTGGTGTGATCGGTGGTACAGACAGGACAGACACAAGAGCACAGCAGGTATGATTTCAATTGTACGGATGTCACAGATCTGACGTTTATGTGTTATATATGTCACCACAATGAAGGCTGCATGAAGTAAAATAATACATAAAAAAATAGTAACAGTTTGCTTCCTCAGGCTTAATGATTTAAGAAAGATATCAGATAGGTTGGTTTTTTGGGGTTTTTCTTTTTGCTTTTTGTATTCGTTGAACTGTCTTGGAACAATATGGACTAGCAGCTTCAGCATGCATTAATTTTTAAATTATCAAAAAATATAGATCAATAAAATTTTGAACAATTGTAAGAAAAGGTTTGTATGTGTTAAGTAAAAAAAAAAAAAAAAAAAAAAACAAAGAAAAAAACAAGCAGCATGAGCATTTTAATTTCAGGGTAAAACGAACAGCTGCAGCTGTCTGTTTTACCCCGACATTAAAACAGCCAAACACGGTGTTGTGGTTCCTTGTGTCTCTGACTAGACTCTACGTCTGCTCTGAGGTAAATCTGATTATGTCCAACGTCTTGTAACAAAATGCATGTGACTTTATTGCAGTGGAGACACTGATATATTGCAGAGCTTTTATTTGTTTCCAGTGTTGGCATCTTAGCAGCGGCGCTAACTAACGGAGCTACTGGCCACTTTTTAAGGTCATTCTTCTCATCCCTCCATAGCCATGGGAACTGGTATTATTATATTACTGTTTTTGAGGTGCAAAAGGCCGTGTTCCTGAATTTTTGATGCCGAAGTCATTGTTTTTTAACAAGGAAAAGTTTCCCGTTTCAGTGACAACCACACGTTCTAAACTAGTACCAGAAGTTGCGTCCATAATTCATGCAAGGCATCATGGGGGCTAGAAATAAGGGGGGTATACTTAATTAATTTTTAAAAATCACCTCTTTGTCAACAGTTTCCTAGATTTTTGCATACAACTGTATATAAATGCATTTAAAAAGCAAAGGAAAACTTGAAAACTAAAACACAAAACTTTGCCTTAACATGAATTCAATGACAAACATTCAAATTACTGATTAAAATTCATAAAATGCTTACAAATATATTATTTGTGTTTTTTGTCATTTCTATTTGCCAGTTTAAAGATCAAAAAGTGTTCAGTGCAACTGAGGATTTTTAAGGAAATATGTGAGGCTTTCTTGTTCCCCTTGTGACTCCTAATCTCAAAGCTATGTCAGTTAAAAGCGATCTTTAAAATAAAACTGTGGATATTAAATGTGGAAACAAATTAGGAAAAAGAATACATGGCATGCCCTTCAAGAAGAAGTATAAGTTGGAAAAAAACAACATTCTTCAAATTAAAAAGCAAACTTTTAAAAACTAATTATCCTTCTGTTATTATGTTTTCCCTTAATGGTTTAGTTTAATGTGTATTCAATCAGTCACCCAAAATAGCTTTTTAAGGAATTATTGTTTTATTACCTGATGATAATGAAGCATTTTTTAATGTTTCATTATTTCCTTGACACAGTTTAGGCTTTGAAAAAAATCAACAATAAATTAACACCCTAAAATAGTGATGAATAGCTTTAACAAATTAAAATATATATATATATATTTTAGTCAGATTGATCAAATAGATAAATGGATGAGTCTGCATATTTCTTCTCACAGCAATATTTGTCACATTTACGGTTGATAAAACTGAAACCTTTCAAAGTGTTCTCAGTTATTCTGAGCACAGGAACCAGACACTTGAGCAGCCTCCTGCATGAGCACAGGTTAAGGACTCGGGATCAAGGACTTTGTTCATGGGAGCTCTGAGACAAGCTGACGGATACAAAATCCCCAAAATAGTAGCCCTGATTTAACAGAGACGTTTGTTCCTCTGTGGATCGAGTCTAAAACCAACTTACTCAAAGCACTGAGATCATGGGATTAAAATGTATGAATAGTATAAATAGTATACAGTAGTAATTTCCTTGTGCTTTACCCACAATTTTGCTGTGCTGTACAACTGAACAATGACAATAAAAGCCTTTTCTTTTCTATTCTATTCTATTCTTTTCTATTCTATTCGAAAAATACATGTTGTTCAAGATGACACAAACTTACACACAGGCAAAAACAAAACAAACAAACAAGCAAAAACCCTAATAAGTAGTTGCAATTGAGATACACCACAAAAAAAAAAAAAAAAAAAATTATGGACGTGCCCATGTCCATTTTGCTATTACAGCAGTGTGGGGGGGGGGGGGGGTTCCCTTGGCAAAATGTACAAAAAAGCATGTCTAAACTCTCTTTTTCAGAGGTATGTTTCAAGTGTTGCATGCCATAAGCCAATCAGAATGGTTTGTCTCCTCACCTTTAAAAGGCAGATGTGCATGATCTATGGCAGACTGCTATAGGAAAGGGAGCCTGAAAAGTTCATAGTGGTCAAATTTGACTAAATGTGGTTTATTTTTCATCCACAGGGATCAAAGCGCTGTAACACGGACGGAAGAAGTGTGTGGACTGAAGGTGAAACTATGTTGAAAAATAAACCACATTTGGTCAAATTTGGCCACTATGAACTTTTCAGCCTATGAACTTTTCAGCCCCATCCATCCATCCATCCATCTTCTTCTGCTTAATCCTTTTCGGGTCGTGGGGGGCTGGAGCCTATCCCAGCATCTTTGGGCGAGAGGCAGGGTACATCCTGGACAGATCGCCAGTCCATTGCAGGGCCAACACAGAGAGAGACAAACAACCATTCACTCTCACAGTCATACTTAAGGACAATTTAGAATCCCCAGTTGATGCCAGTTAACCTAACTTGCATGTTTTTGGCATGTGGGAGGAAACTGGAGAAATCCAGGAGTAAACCCACGCAGACACGGGGAGAACATGCAAACTCCACACACAGTTAGTCAGGGGCTGGGATGGAACCCAGGATCCCCGGTCCAAGGGTGAGTTGCTGTGCTGTCGCAGTGCTAACCACTCTTCCTGTGGTCCCGGGACTTTGGGAGACCACCCGACCTACCTTATTTTGTTTTCAGGTCTTGGACTTTGGGTTGCCCCCACAGACTGTGATTTTATGCTGGACTTTGCTGGGGTGGGGGTGGGGGGTGTTTCCGCCACCCGGCCTTTTTCCACACCACCCTACCCTGGGAGGATTTTGTGTTTTGTTTGGGGCTGTCTGGAATTCGCCCTTAAGGGGGGAGAGGGGCACTGTCATGGTGGGACATGTATGCAAACATGTCCCAGTCTTTAAGTTGTGTTTTTCTCCAGTTGTCAGTATGGTTAGTTTGCCCTCACTTTTAGTTTTCGGTTCATTCTGTGTATCATGTTCACGCTTCTTGTGTTATCTTGTGTTTACTCCTTGCGACAGTGCTCTGTTTAGTCTGCCCATCATTACTGGTTCTGTTAATTCCTCACGGCTGCTCCTGACTGTGTCTCTCTTACTCCCGCCTTCTCCTCTCATCTTAATTAACCTCAGCCACTTATCATCAGTGTCTGTGTATATTTGTTCCACTCAGTTTTCAGTTCACTGTCACGTCATAAAACACCTGTTGTGTTCCTCACCTGTACTTACCCAGTTTGTTTCCATTGTCTGTCAGTGATTATCCAGCCTAGAGCTATGGTTTTTGTTATTAAATGCTGCTGAACGTCATCTCTGCATTTTGGGCCCATCATTGCTGTCTTCCCGGCAGCAGAACCTGACAAGAGAGGTGCAATGAAAGTGAGAAATTATGTTTTGTTATTTTATAACAAGAATCTTAGACTAGAGGGATAAAACGTGTTAAAACATTCATTATTCTGCTGTAATAATTTTGTACATATTTCATAGTGCAAATTCAGTTCATTAATTTTTAAACATGGACATGATTACATTATTACCACTGGAAGAAAAAAAAATTAAAAGTCTTTTAGTGGTTATAAATATGCATTCAGATTTATAATATAGATGCATTCACCCCCCCCCCCCAAAAAAAAAAAATGACACACCAACCTCTCTGACATCAAAGTATAAGGTTCATGTGATATTGGCCTATCAAAGACAAATTTGCAATATTGCTCAGCACTGCTTTGAAGTCAGATCAATTTTATTCTGAAGAAACCGATGTGCTTGTGTGTGAAGCAAAAATGTGTTCCATCTAAGCCTTTTGAGGTGAAGCAGGCATGGAAATGTCTAGAACAATGGAGCGCCCCAGCACATTATAGAACATAAAACTTGGATAACGATTGATTACGAATAACCACTGCTTTTAGAGTTCTGTTTTGTTTTTGTTTTTTTGTCAAAGGCAAAGCACCAACTTAGTGCCCATCTGCAGCCCACTGCAAAGACAACACTCCTACAAGTGCAGTGACATTTATTTAGATTACAAAGTCAATAGCCAAAACCATTGACAAGAAGGCCCTTGTACATGAGCACAAAAAACACCATTCTGAAAGCATATGGTGGGAGATTTAAAGACATCTTCCAGGACATCTTTGAAAAAAATTACAAGCCAGAATTTGACAAGCTAAAGATCTGGTATGAGCAACCATCACAACAACTTAGTATCTAAACTCAGTGTAAATGGTGTAGAGATTGAAAGAGTATCCAAAATTAAATTTCTTGGAGTAATAATTAATAATAAACTGTGTTGGGAGTCACATATTAATTATATTAAAGGTAAAATATCCAAATCAATTGCAATACTACACAGAGTGAAATATTTGCTGAATCAACCCACACTATAGACTTTGTATCAGTCGTTAATACTCCCATACATGACATATTGTACTGAAGTATGGGGAAATACATATAAAACAAACATACTGTATATCCAATCTTTTTGCTTCAGAAGAGAGCTATTACAATAATAAACAAAGCAGCTTACAGGGAACCAACAAACCCACTTTTTCTTAAATTAAATGCTCTCAAGTTGAAAGATCTGGTTGACTTTAAAACTGCAGTAATAATGTTTAAAGTGAAGAATCTATCACTGCTGGCAAATATCCAAAAGTTGTTCCAAATAAGGAGAAACAATATCATTTCAGAGAAACATGTATATTTCAAAAACCTTCAGTGAGAACTACCACCAAACAACACTGTGTTTCAGTGCAAGGAGTCAGATTATGGAACGATTTTGGACCTGAATTAAAATCATGTACAACGCTTGGACAATTTAAACAAAAACTAAAGGTAGAAATACTCCAAACATATATACAAGATGACATGTAAAATCACATAAGGATTATCATATTCAGTTTGTGTTGTGGTGTTGCCTAGTTTTCTTTCTTTTTTTTTTTTTTTGTCACGTTTTGTCTTAGCTTTGTTCTGAATTGTAATCGTTCTTGTTTTGTTTTTCTTTTGAATTCTTGGATGGAATATGGGTGGGCAATATAAGCTGCGGCTTCAGCCATCACCCATTTCGGTTAACTTATGTTGAACTGTATAATCAGAGGAGTTATGGTTTAATTTGACCTTGTAAGATTTTTTCCCCTTTGTTATATTATTCTGTTCCTTTCTTTTAATCTTTACTTTTAATCTATCCGAAATAAAGATTCATTCAAGGTGCAAAGGGTGGTGCTGATGTTTAACCTACTTTTAAAAAATCACACTGTATAATGCTAATGCTTTGCTATAGCTGTATTCCCACTACAAAGTACTTGAATCTTTGGAATGCTATAGCTCTTTTAGGCACTACAGTTTTTTTTTTTCTTTGCACAAAGAACTCTTTGTGAAGTAAGGATGGTGATGTGCTTAAAGGGGCCATTTAGCAAATAGCAGCTACAGCTAGCTACATGGAGGACAATGTTATCATTTATAGTGATATGTGTAGTGGTTTGAATTCAACCCCCACAACACAGTCAGCTCGCACTCCTGGGTTTTTTCCGCTGCATGCTGTGTTTACAGCTGTGAGGTTAAAGTGTCATCCATGCATTGTGTTCATGCATCCTGTCTGTACCTCTGATATGCAAATGCCCAGATTGACTGCTGTGAAGTTCTTTGATCTATTGTTTGAGTTGAGTATATATGCTGCACTGTGCTGTAAATCTGCCTCTCATTCTCTCATTCTCTCACTCTGATTCTGCATCTGCTGCGAGACACACACACTGTCTCCTCTTTGAGAGCTGGAGGAACGAAGCGGCAGCCTGCTCAAACCATGGGCTGTAGCCGAGTTCTGATGAAGGCGGGTGATAATAAAGCTATTTAAAAATCCAACGCTGCCTTTATTTTATCATCCTCTTCACTGGTGACCCCGGAATGCACACGTTTTGTGCAAACGCAACCTTCTGATCTGAACAGCCACGCTGGCGACCCGAGACTGAAGAAAACGAGCGGCCAGCGAACGCAGCACCCGGGCATGAATGCTCCGTCACAGCGGCCTGACTGGTCTGCCCGCCTCGACGCAGAGCCCACGGCAGGCGAGCTGCTCTCAGGACGTCAACCAAGACCGGGTAAGCGGCAGAGAACGTCATGGCGCGCCCTCGCCGAGATCGGCACATCCACGCGGGACCGGCCGCGCAGCTCCTCCACATCAGAGCACATGCGGGCGACTCCCATGGCCGACGGAGCACACGTGGACCTGAACGCACCATGACTAATCTGCAGCCACGGCTTGTCAGAGATGTTTTGTGGCGCAGACTGCGCCGATCTCCACCAAGTTTCCGACCCTGATTTCCTCTCCAGCGGCCCACCCAAGCACGGAACCCCCGCGCGCGCACCGGGGAGTTACGAGGATGGCACACCACGCACGGGGCAATAATGGCTTCACTGACCGCCTTCCTTCTGCCGCTCACTGGCCCTTCAGGCTTGCTTGTACACCTGAGGCCCGCAGCTTGTTCACTGGATTTTATGGTCTTAGCCACGGCACACAAGGGGAATTCAGCCGTCGGCTGTTCCCGGGGGGCTTTGGGGTTGCTCCTGCACCTAAAGCCAACACGCCAGTCCCTCTGCTTTTGTTTCTTTTTTTTTTTCTCTTACAGCCGCCCCTGCTTTTCTTCATGGCCACGGGAGGAGTCAGAGACAATTTTTTTTCTTCTTCTGATCTCCGCATGTTCAGACGGGACATCGCGGAGCAACAAACACTTTTGGCGCGACTCGAACGATTTTCCCGCGCCCGGTCAGCATGTATTACGCCCCCCCTCCTCCTGCACAGAGCTTTTCCCCGCTCGCTGCCCAAACTGCATCATCGAGGTCACGGTCCCCTACCGTTCCCTCTGGGGGGGGAGCAGTGTAGCGGTTTGAATTCAACCCCCACAACACAGAGACAGTCAGTTCGCACTCCTGGGTTTTTTCCGCTGCATGCTGCGTTTACAGCTGTGAGGTTAAAGTGTCATCCATGCATTGTGTTCATGCATCCTGTCTGTACCTCTGATATGCAAATGCCCAGATTGACTGCTGTGAATGTCTTTGATCTATTGTTTGAGTTGAGTATATATGCTGCACTGTGCTGTAAATCTGCCTCTCATTCTCTCATTCTCTCACTCTGATTCTGCATCTGCTGGGTGACACACACACTGTCTCCTCTTTGAGAGCTGGAGGAACGAAGCGGCAGCCTGCTCAAACCATGGGCTGTAGCCGAGTTCTGATGAAGGCGGGTGATAATAAAGCTATTTAAAAATCCAACGCTGCCTTTATTTTATCATCCTCTTCATATGCAATAATTTGGCCACTCCTTGACAAAAAGCATATTGTCTGATTGAAAAGATATAAACCACATCTCTATAGAATATGGGAAAAATCCAATACTATCATAAACATACATAATGCATACTTAATTTTTATTTCATAAATCGAAAAAATGCATACATATATACTTACTTACTTAAGCCCGTAGCTCACCATGGAGCATAGACCATCGATGACCCCTCACCATCACACTCAGTTCTGGGCTGCTCTCTCTACTCCCCTCCAGTTGGTTCCCTGCTTTTTCAGCTCTGCCTCAGTGTCTCGTCTTCAGCTTTCTCGAGGCTGGCCTCTCTTGTTCTTCCCCTGCAGGTTCCAGGTCAGGAATTGGCATGTGATGCTGGATGCTGGTTTCCTGAGGGTGTGTTCAATCCAGTCCCACTTCCTCCACAAAATCTGTTCTGCTGCTGGTTTCTGTCCCGCTCGCTCCCACAGGTCTTCATTCCTGATCTTCTCCAGCCACCTGATGTTAATGATGCACCTCAGGCATGTGTTAAAGAAAGTCTGGATCTTCTGCTGCAGCATCTTTGTCATCCTCCAGGTCTCACATCCATAAAGTAGAACAGACTTGACATTAGAGTTGAAAATGCAAAATTTTGTTCTCGTGCAGATCTCAGGCAACTGTGATCACAAAACAAGATATAGTTAGTAAGGTGGAATGACACAGGGAATAAGTATTGAAGACACTTGATGAAATTGTTACAACCCTTTGTGTCCTGTAGGGGATGCTGTACTCTAGCTTGCTGCCGGTAATTGATTGCCAAGCGGGATCATCTGTGGCACCCAGGTGACCCAGGGCATTTAAGCCTGGCGGTGAACTCAGCATGCTGGCCATTCCATTTGGGTTGCTCCACCGCATCAGTGGGAGCTGGAGACCAGGCCTTGCACCTCTTCATCCCTCTAACCTCTGTCTGTGCTTTTTTTTTTTTTTCCCCCTACAGACAATCCTCTGTCCTGGTTTGGTTTGGTTGTTTGGATTCCTTGGTTATGTTTAATTGGGTTATTTAGGTTTTGCACTGCTCAACACCAGTACACCATATTTCACACTCACTCACACCCTACACTACTGACGTTACTGATGAAACACTTACATTCTGTAAATACCTCAGTTATGCATTTTCTAATTTGGTCTAATTTGGTTTAATAAAGTTATGTGGCTTAATGTGGCTTTTAATTCAATATTAGACTCGATTGGGTTTTCTCAGAAAGTAGGAAATTCTACTCATTACCTCCACCATACATTGGACCTTGTTCTGACATATGGCATAGAAATAGAAAATCTGGTAGTGTCTCCTCATAACCCTGTACTGTCAGACCATTGTCTGTTAACCTTTGATTTTACTATTTCTGACTATTTGGCTCCTAAAGAAAAATATTATCACAGTAGATGCCTCTCAGATGATGCTGTTTCCAAATTTATGCAGATTGTTTCCTCTATGCCATGTGTCAACACAACGGAAATAAGCTATAGACAGCTTGCTCCTTCTGTAATTGATAACATGGTGGATAGTGTTTCAGCTTCTCTGCATCAGGCTCTAGACTTGGTGGCCCCCTTAAAAAAGAAAAAGTCTAATCAGAGATTTTTAACTCCTTGGTTCAACACAGAAACTCGTAGCTTAAAACAGAAGACTCGTCAATTAGAAAGAAAATGGCGCTCTACTAATTTAGATGAAATCTATTTAGCTTGGAGAAATCATCTTTTAATTTATAAAAAATCTCTTAGAAAAGCTAGAACGAGTTATTACTCTGCATTAATAGAAGAGAACAAGAATAATCCCAGGTTTCTTTTCAGTACTGTAGCCAGGTTGACAAAGAGTCAGGACTCTGTCAATCCTAGCATCCCCTTAGAGCTTACTAGTCAGGACTTTATGAACTTTTTCAATAATAAAATTTCATCCATCAGAGATAAAATCAATCAGATTCTTCCCACAGTTAACTTAAATACTGTAACTACTACAACTCCTTCTATTGATGTCTGTCTTGATGAGTTTACTCCAATCGACCTTTGTGAGTTAGACAAAATAGTTTCCTCATCCAAACCTTCAACTTGTCTTTTAGACCCTATTCCTACCAGGTTATTTAAAGAAGTCTTCCCACTTATTGGTAGCTTTATTCTTCATATAATCAATTCTTCATTAACTTTAGGCCATGTACCGCAGGCTTTTAAAACGGCTGTAATTAAACCCTTACTCAAAAAGCCAACGCTAGATCCAGGAGCTTTAGCTAACTATAGACCAATCTCTAATCTCCCTTTCATTTCAAAAATCTTAGAAAGAGTTGTTGCTACGCAATTATTTGACCACCTGCAGGGAAATGGTTTATTTGAGGAGTTTCAATCTGGGTTTAGAATCCATCATAGCACTGAAACAGCCTTAGCGAAGGTCACTAACGACCTCCTCATTGCATCTGATAATGGACTAGTTTCTGTACTTGTCCTTTTAGATCTTAGTGCAGCTTTTGATACTATTGATCATAATATTCTACTTGATAGATTAGAACACTATGTTGGACTTAATGGAACTTCGTTGCAGTGGTTTAGATCTTATTTATCTGATAGGTTCCAGTTTGTTCATGTAAATGATGAGTTTTCTCTCAGCTCAAAGCTTAGTCATGGAGTTCCACAGGGATCTGTGCTTGGCCCTACTCTTTTTAGTTTATATATGCTTCCGTTAGGCAACATTATTAGAAAGCACTGTATACATTTTCACTGTTATGCAGATGACACACAATTATACCTGTCAATGAAGCCAGATGATACTAATCAATTAGCCAAGTTAGAAGCTTGTCTTAAGGAAATCAAAGTTTGGATGACTTGTAATTTCCTGCTATTAAATTCAGATAAGACTGAAGTCATTCTTGTTGGTCCAAAAAACCTTAGAAATTCCTTTCCAAATCAAACTTTCAGTTTGGATGCAGTTACTCTTTCTCTTAATAGCTCTGTGAGGAACCTTGGAGTTATTTTTGATCAGGATTTGTCCTTCAATTCACATATTAAATTTGTTTCTAAGACTGCCTTCTATCATTTGCGTAATATTGCCAAGATTAGGAGCATCTTGTCTCAGAGTGATGCTGAGAAGCTGATCCACGCTTTTGTTAGCTCGAGATTAGATTATTGTAATTCTTTATTATCAGGTTGTCCTAAAACATCTTTAAAAAGTCTTCAGCTGATCCAAAATGCTGCAGCAAGAGTTTTAACAAGTACTAGAAAGAGAGATCATATCTCTCCGGTTCTGGCCTCCCTTCATTGGCTTCCCATAGAGTTTAGAATTAAGTTTAAAATCCTTCTTCTTACTTACAAAGCTCTAAACAATCAGGCTCCTTTTTATTTAAAAGATCTGATACTACCGTATCATCCTAACAGAGCACTACGCTCCCAAAATGCAGGTTTACTTGTAATACCTAGAATCTCCAAAAGTACAATGGGAGGCAGAGCCTTCAGTTATCAAGCTCCTCTCCTGTGGAATCAGCTGCCAATCTGGATTTGGGAGTCAGACTCGATCTCTGTTTTTAAGAATAGGGCTAAAACCTACCTTTTTGATATAGCCTACAATTAGGGAGGGATCATGTGTTTTCTGAACCCTCCCTTAGTTATGCTGCTAATAGGTTTAGTCAGCCGGGGGACCTCCAGTAATGCACTGGGCCTCACTCCTTTCCTCACTCTCTATGAAATATTTTTTTTTGCTGGTCATTAACATTTGTTTGTTCTCTCCCATAGATTGAGTCCCCATCGTGCTGTTTGCTCTCTACATGTCTGTTCTTTTCTTCTTCTCTATCCCCTCACCCCCCAGCCAGTCGCAGCAGATGACTGCCCCTCCCTGAGCCTAGTTCTGCTGGAGGTTTCTTCCTGTTAAAAGGGAGTTTTTCCTCTCCACCGTCGCCAAGTGCTTGCTCACAGGGGATCGCCTGATTGCTGGGGTCTTTCTGCAACTGTGGGGGTCCTCCCTACAGTTGATAGTGCTATGAGATGACTGTTGTTGTGAAATGGCGCTATATAAATAAAGTTGAATTGAATTGAATTGAATTGAATTGAATGTTTGATTTCAACGCCACTTGGTGTGTCCTTCTTTTTGTTGTGGCTCTTGAGCTAGGTCATAACAAAATTAATTTAATATTTAGTAGAAAAGAATTTGTTGGTAATAACAACTTCTAGACACCTCCTGTATGACGAAACCAGGCACAGGCATTGCTCAGGAGTGATTTTAGCTCATTCTTCTACACAAACTGTCCTCAAATCTTGAAGGTTCAGTGGGTGTCTTCAATGAACTCTGATCTTCAGTTCATTCCATAGATTTTCAATTGGATTCAGGTCAGGTGACTGACTGGACCATTCTAGCAGCTTTATTTTCCTTCTCTGGAGCCAGTTGAGAGTTTCCTTGGCTGTGTGTTTGTGATAGATAGATAGATAGATAGATAGATAGATAGATAGATAGATAGATAGATAGATAGATGTACTTTATTGATCCCAAATTGGGAAATTACAGTGTAGCAGCAGCATGGCAGTCAATGACCAAAATGACAGACACACACACAGCATAATAGAAAAAGGAATTACCCTGGGAAAGTAAAAACTTTCTAGATAACTTTATATACATCATAGATGATGACCGGTGTTGATACATGAATCATACTCGCTGTACAATGCATGACTATCGGCTGCAGGGTGAAATGTGAGGTACCAATTAGACTGCAGTATGGCAATGTTGATATGACCAGAATTCAACAATAGAGTGAGTTATTGCACAGTGAAATGGCATGTGGCAGGAAAGATTTCCTGTAATTGACCGTTCAGCAGCGAAGCTGTAGCAGTCTGCTGGAGAAAGTGCTCTGCTGTCTGTCCAATGTGTGGTGGAGGTGGTGATCAGGATTGTGCATGATGGATATCACTTTATTCAGTGTGATCTCCACCACATTCTCAAAAGTCTCCAGCCTGAGACCAATTACAGAGCCAGCCTTCTTGATAATCTTGTCTTGCTGAAATCTCCACCCTTGTTTCATCTTTAGCATCTTGACAGATGGCAACAGGTTCTTATCAAGGATGTCTCTGTACATTTTTCCATTCATCTTTCCTTCAATTATATGAAGTCTGCCTGTACCATATGCTGAAGAACACTCCAATACCATGATGCTCCCACTTCCAAACTTCACTGTTGGTATGGTGTTTCTGGGCTGATGTGCAGTGCCATTTCTCCTCCAAACATGCTGTCTTGTGGCATCCAAAAAGTTCAATTCTGGTCTTATCTGATCAGACAATATTCTCTCAGTAATTTACTGGCTTACTCAAATGTTGTGCAGCAAACTTTAAACAAGCTTCAACATACTTTTTCTTCAGCAATGGAGTCTTGTGAGGTGAGCGGGCATACAGCCCATGTCGGTTGAGTGCATTACTTATTGTTTTCTTTAAAACAGCAGTACCTGCTAACTCCAGGTCTTTCTGGAGCTCTTCACGAGTGGTCTTTGGCTCTTGGATAACTCTTCTGATAATTCATTTGACTCCTCTGTCAAAAATCTTGCGAGGCGCTCTTGGTCGTGGCTGGTTTATGGTAAAATGATGTTCTTTCCAACAGTACTCTCTGGAACTTTCAGCAGCTTAGAAATGCACCTGTAACCAATGCCGTCATTATGTTTTGCAGCAATAAGGTAGCAGAGGTCTAGAGAGAGCTCGTTACTTCTACCCATCATGAGTTGTTTGTGGTGTGACAATCCGCTATTCGCATACCTTTTCAAAGTAAGTAAGTATTTATATAGCACCTTTCACAGATACTGGAGTGGTGGCCTAGTTGGTGGAGCAACTGGGAGTTTGTGGGTTCAAATCCTGGCCGGATCATACCAAATACCATATAAAAATGGTACTTTCCACCTTCTAGCTTTTTGCTCAGCATAATTAAAGGGGGAAAGGAAAGTTAACACACAGAACTACCAGAGGACTGACCCCCCCCCCCCCCCCACTGTAGCTTTCACAACTTAAATTAGCTGTGTGGCCGAGGGTCAGAGAAAGCAATCAAACTTTATTTGTATAGCACTTTTCAAACATTAAATGCTGCGCAATGTGCTTTACATAGATAAAAACAGTACACACATTTAGTCACATATATTTACCCGATACATCCCCACCCCTTCCAACCCTCCCATAAATATACCCACAAAACACACACACACATACACACACACACACCAGAAAATACAACCACCTTGTACTTCTCTTACACACATATAAAATAAAGGAAACATCGCTAGGCACCAAGGAACCATGTGAAAGAGCAAACCATCCTGTGGAGCCCCCCACGCCGGGAGTCCACACAGCCCATAACTGCAGAGTGCGCCACAGAGGCCACACCAACCAGGACAAGCCAGAAACCGCGCCACAGCTGTAGGCAGTGGCATAAAGCTCCCATCCACCCAAGCTAGAGCGACGCACAAGCCCAGCACCTCTGCAGATGGGCCAAGTAGCATCCGGCATGAGGGTCTCTACTGAGGAAACGCTGGAGCTAAAACACATAAAATACAAGATAAAACTAAGAGCACATAGAAGAAAGGGAACTAAAAACCCATACTTATAAACTGAGCTAAGAACATATCAAAATAAGAGAATCTAAAAGCAAATTGAGCTAAGAAGAATGTAAAACAATGGAACATAAATGACTACTTCAATAATAGTTAAACAGGTTTGTTAAAAGCCAAATTTAAAATGGTACAGAAAGAAACTAAGAACACACATAAACAAGAGGAACTAAAAAGCATACTTAAAAACTGAACTAAAACACGTCAATAAGAAAAGATGGGAAAATCTAAAAACAAATGTCTCCAAGAACATTAAACAATGGAACATAAATGACTACTTCAATAACAGTTAAACAGGTTTGTTAAAAGCCAGATTAAAAAGTTGGCTCTTTAGGCGGCGTGTCCACCAAACGTGTTTTTTGTTGCCTGACTGCCCTGAGCATTTTTTTCCACGTTTGTGTGCAGCGCTCTGGGAAAAAAAAACAAAAAACGTCTGTGCCCTGTATCCCTGCAACAGCTTGTCACTCTCAGCTCATCACTCCTGCTTTTCCTATTATCAGACTTTCTACAGATTTTTTAATAGCAGTGTCTGAATAACAATGGACAAGAAATGTTTTCTAGCAGCTCTGGATGTAAAATATGGTGACACGGAAAGCAGGAGTCTGAGTACGGACTAGAACTGGTGTCCTTTGTCCCGCCCACGCAGCAGTTCTGATTTGCTGCTTAAGGTCTGACATTGACAGCTCAGCTGCAGTGTCTGAAAAGTTGAACTTCTTTGAACTCTGAGTGCTCTGAGCGCCGCAACAAAAAACTCCCCCCGCCGAGAGCGTTTCAGTGCCGTGGGCGCTCAGTGCTATAAACGCTGGACTACACAGAGAATGAATGGAAAATAGCTGCCCAGAGCAGAAAAAAAACGTGTTTAGTTGACACGCAGCCTTACCCTGTTCTTGAAAGCATCTATTGACTCTATGGCCCTGAGGCTGTCTGGCAGGCTGGTCCACAGACAAGGACCATAATAGTGAAAGGAAGCTTCACCAAAGGTCTTGGTCTTGACTTTGGGAACCATTAAAAGGCCAACACCAGAGGACCTTGGGGTCCGCGAGGGATCACAAGATAAAAGCAGATAAGATGGCCCAAGACCATTGAGGCATTTAAAAACTACTAAGAGAACCTTAAAATTGATCCAAAAACGCACGGGGAGCCAATGCAGCGATTCTAAAACTGGTGTAATAAGCGCCTGCTCCCTGGTCCTCGTCCGCACTCGTGCAGCTGAATTTTGGAGCAGTTGGAGATGTGATATCCTTTTTTGGGAAGACCAGAGGGCATGGCATTACAGTAGTCTATACGACTGGTAATAAAAGCATGCATCAACACCTCCATGCTGGAAAGAGAGAGAAAAGGGTGGACTCTGGTTATATTCCTAAGATGGTAAAATCTGATTTTTGTTACATTTTTAATGTGTAAAATAAAATTAAAGTAAGAGTCTAGAAGAATGTCCAGGTTCTTGACACAGTGTGTAGGTTTGAGACCTAGAAATCTGGGTAAAAGCTTCTCTCTCTTGTCTTCAGGACTGGTGATTAAAACTTCCGTTTTGTCCAGGTTGAGCTGTAGGAATTTCTCTGCCATCTATGACTTTATATCTAAAATACAGTTCAAAAGGGCATTAATTGATTTTGTGTCATCAGGAGACGTGGCAGCTGTGTATCATCAGCATAGCTATGAAAATTGATGCCATGTCTCCTGATAAGATCCCCAAGTGGTAACATATAAAGATTAAAAAGTATTGGCCCTAAAACTGAACGTTGGGGTATCCCACCCTTGATTTTGTGGATTGCCAAAGAACATGTATCTATACTTACAAACGGAGATAGGCACCGGCCATATACACCACACGGTGTCCCACATGCTGTGGAGGGGAATAAACTAACTTAACTAACCTTTCACAGATATAAATCACAAAGTGCTTCACAAAACAGTAAAAATAAAATACATAAAATACAGACAGGGTAAATTAAAAAACACAGTAAAATGCAATAAATAAATAAATGCAACCCTTATCTAGCTAAAAGCCTGTTTACAAAGACAAGTCTTTAGCTGCTTTTTAAATACATCCACACTATCTAGGCAACAAAGACAAAAGGGAAGAGCATTCCACAGCCTAGGTGCAACTACTTTAAAGGAGCAATCGCCTCGTGTCATGAAAGGGGTTTTTGGGACCATAAGTAACATTTGGTCTGCTGACCTCAGACTAGGAGTAGGGGTATAGGGTTGTAGCAGGTCTGAGATATAAGGAGGCACTTGTCCATGCAAGGCTGTGAAAGATAAGGTCCAAATTTTAAAATGTATTCTAAATCACTGGTAACCAGTATAGGGAGTAACGCGTTACAAAGTAACGCGTTACTGTTGTGCCACTACTTTTGCAGTAGCGTGCTGTGTAACGAAATTGCTGTTTAAAAATTCAGTAAAACATTACAGTTACTGAAATTTGATCAGATGTGTTACTCACATTACTCATTTTATTAATATGGATAGATATTTTTAGTACAAATAAACTGACCCTACCATAGCTGGTGCGGCTGTCAGTCTCCTCTGTGGGTCGGATTCCTGTCCTGCCCCAGTTCACACCACAACCCGTTGGCAACTTCTCATATCAAGCCCTTATCACCTGTTATCCAAGCGGTGAGTAGCCTCCAACAGCTCCTACCGCTGTGGTTAAACATGAGTATTTTTTGAGCAAGAAGCTCACATTTAATGTCCGCAGTTGTGTAAATGTGTAAGTTCTAAGTTTTCTTACACACAGAGAAAAAGTGACTGTGATTTGTTGCATTAAAGAACAGCTTCTTCTAAGCGATGAACTTTTATTTACCTGTGCTTTCTGTTTTATTTTCAACATCAACAACTTTATTTGCCATTTGTACTCAAACATACAGTTTAAGTACACAGGAATTAATTGTGCAAAGTCATAAGTCAATAAATAATTAAAAATAGAATACTCCAATAAAAAAAACAATACTATTCAAATTTTAAAACACACTCTATAAGTACCCAAAAAACTACTATAAAAAGAGGCCACTGTAAACTGCAGTGCTTTCCTATTTGTATTGTGCTATTGACTGTTACAGTCCTTTACCCAATATTTGCCATCAGTCTCACTGCAGCAGGGGAAAAGCTATTATAAAACCGTGCTTTATGGGTAATAATAATGTCTGCCCTACTTTTTTCAGGGTATATACTGTCTGTTTGTGCCTGAGAAGAGTATGGGCTGGGTGGTGTTTATCTGTAATGATTTTATGTGCTTTTTTTCCTGCAACATTGTGTGTATATAGTGTCCATAAATAGAAGTTCAGTCCTGATGATCCTCTCTGCTGTCCTTACCACTTTCTGGAGAGCTTTCCTCTCTACCTGAGTGGTGTTCCCATACCACACAGTAATGCCCATTGTGAAGATGCTCTCCACCAAAACTTTATAGACTAGTGTGATGGGACGACGACTCACCCCAGCCTTCCTGAGCAGTCTGATAAAATAAAGCCGCTTTGGGGCATTTTTAACTGTGGCAGTAGTATTTAAAGTCTAACTCAGGATAGATGTAACAAAGAGAGAAAGGAACTTGTGGCTGTCCACCCTCTCAACATCAGTTCCCCTAATAGTGAGGTCCTGCAGAGGAGGAGCTTTCTTCCTAAAATCTAAAACAGATTTTACTACGAGAGCTCTGCAACGTCGCCCACAGGGGAGCGCCAGCATGTAAATGAATTTTATCTTATTCATTTACATGCTCTTGTGATTTGCAACTATTTCAAGGAAGCAGCTCTTCTAAATATGCATTTTTAATGGGCTGGTCCAGGGGTGTCAAACATATAGTTCGTGGGCAAAAAACGGCCTGCCAGGAGGTCCAAAATTTCTCTGTTAATTTACAGCTTTATGTCTAGTAAATTTCTGACTTTCTACTGATTACAATAGTTTATGTAAAGCTGAAACATTTTTTCTCTGTAAGATGATAATTTTTTTTTCTCATCAGTTTTCTCTTTTTTCTAATGCGAACAAGGGGCCCTTGATCTTGCTACGTGTGCCAGATGATTTAAGTATGCATTTAAAAGTAACGTGGATGTTACTTTTCCAAGTAACTAGTTACTTTAATCATGCAGTAACTCAAAAGTAATTCAGATATTTTTGAAAAGAAACAACTAGTAGCTAACTAGTTGCTATTTTTAGTAACTTGCTCAACACTGCTGGTAACCAATGCAGAGAGGCTAAAACAGGCATAGTATGTTCCCGTTTGCATGTTTCAGTTAAAAGCCTTGAAGCAGAGTTCTGAACAATCTGAACAATCTGAATGTGGTCAATTTCCTTCTTATTTAAACAGGTAAAAAGACTAATACAAAAGTCAAGATGCGAGGATATATAAGTGTGGATAATCATCTTCAATTCAACCTTAGACACAAGGGATTTCAATTTAGGAATATTACGGAGATGGAATAAAGAGTTCTTTATTAACTGTTTCGAATGATGCTCTGAAGACATTGGTGAATCAAAAATAATCCCTAGATTATGAACATAGGGCTGGACAGAAGATGCTAAAGGACCTATGTGCTGTTTTGTTAAAGGAATGACACTATCACGGGCAACAGTTAGAGTTTCTGTTTTCTCAGAGTTCAGTTGTAAGTAGTTATCACTTAATCACTGGTTGATGTTGGACAAGCAGTTAGCTAAGGAAGTTAGTCTGTGGAACTCAGTGGGCTTAAAAGAACAGTACAGCTGGATATCATCAACATAAAGATGGTATGACATCACTGTACTTGCTAATTATCTGTTTCAAAAGAAGCACATATAAAGCCATATAAAGGCTATCAGTCAGGACTTAACCAGCTGAAATAAATTTGCACTGATGAGGGATGGGATGGCTTCCTAAATTCTGATGGATTTAAGCTAGTTTCTTGGCTTTCTATGCCTTTTTGCACCTCTTTTTTCTTCACGTGTTAAATACTTACAATATTCCCTTTTTCATGTCACCTTATTAAATATAATTTGTTTTGTGAACACTTGCCTTGATTTCTTTGTATCGATGGATTACTTGGGTTGTTACTGATATCTGGTGAAAATCTCAGGTCAGTGGCTCCATCAGAAGTATGTTTAATGAGAAAAATGTTGACGTGTTCAATACTTATTTTCCCCGCTGTACCCACAGTGATGGCTGGTGATGATAACAACTGGGGGGACTAAAGGTGCGTTCAGACCAAATGTGAACGGGCAAATTTTTCGTACAGTGTGATTACATTTTAACTCAATGTAAAGACGCAAATGGACATGAATTCACAGTCTGAGTGAGTAGCAGACAGGTCAAGTTGCTTTTATAACTTCTGCAGCTGTGTTCAACCTGCTGTGAAAATTTGCAAAACACTGTCATGTTTAGGTTTACATTACCCGACGGGGTCTCACCTGAAAATAATGTCCCTGCCTTCAAAATTTCTCCTGGATGATGGGTTGTTTACACCGCTAGCCTTGTTAGCACATCTGTGGCAGGAGTCCGTGGGTAAAAAACTCTAACAGTCCAATTCAGATGCAGATCTCCCAGTCCTTCTGTTTGCAGATGAGTGTCAGTCTCACTCTCAAACTAGTTTACTCTCCAATGTCACCTTTATTCCGGTGACGGCAGAATCTCAAGGAAAGTGCTACCCCTTGGATGTAAATGCGCAAACGTGCGAGAGTCGAGTGTGATTGCCTCTTTGCATTGACTTTGTATGCATTTGCACCGCCTCGTCTGAAGGCACCTTAAGAGGTGTGACAAGTGATATAATATTCACAAGCGATGCATTCAAATGTACTAATATATGGGTGAATGGTCTGTACTGATTCACTTACCATAACTGTACTGAATCATTTATGAAAATCCAGATCCAACAGTGTGCTGAATCCATAGCTTCTGAATCTCACACACTTCATTGATTGACAGCTCTCCTCACCCATCTTCAGCCTTCTTTAGCTGCACAAACCCAGAGCTGCTTTTTATTGGACAACTTTTCTACCGCTAAGCGGGTTCCACAGGATGTTAAATGGATCCAACATTGCGTCATCTTGGCAAGAAACTGCCACAACCTGGCTCAACAGTGATGACAATTTACAGAAAGAATTTATTACAGAAAAATATAAATTAGCAAGTATGGAATGTGTTTGATCAGTGGCATTAGTGGTGTCAATGTAAGCATGGAAAATATAGTGTAGTGAATGTGTTGTGGGATAAGGCAGGTAACAAACCACACTGCGGGTAGCTGCATAGACCAGAGAGGGAGAGAGAGAAAGGTACCGTGCAGGATGTGGAATTTATCTTCTTTGTCTGCTGATGGAAAATATCTGTGGCCCTTGCTTCAGTGCGATAATCTTGTCAGCTGATTTGATCCACCTCCTCCGGCACACCTTAAGACAGGTAGCAATTAGTATGTTATCTCACCAAGTCTATGCAGGAGGGACTGTCACACAACTTCCTCCAATATCTTGAAAACGAAGCAATGGAGAGCGAGTCTGAAAACACTTGCGGTGAGAAATAAGTAATTTTGTTGCTGAATCTGTTTTTATATGATGCACACATCTGCTAGTTTAAAAGTTTTCAGTTTGTTCAATTCAACAGCAGCCAAAAAATGGGCTGTGATATACAGTGGTGTGACAAAGTGTTTGCCCCCTTCCTGATTTCTCCTTTTTTTTTCTGTTTTTTCACACTTAAATGTTTCAGATCATCAAACAAATTTAAATAATAGAAAAAAAAACACAAGTAAACACAAAACGCAGTTTTTAAATGAAGGGGTTTATTATAAAGGGTAAAAAAAAAAAGTCCAATCCTACATGGCCCTGTGTGAAAAAGTGATTCCCCCTTGTTAAAACATAAATTAATTGTTGTTTACCACATCTTTGGAAAGCTGAGTTCAATTTCTCTAGCCACACCCAGGCCTGATTACTGCCACACCTGTTCTCAATCAAGAAATTATTTAAATAGAACCTGCCTGACAAATTGAAGTAGACCAAAAGATCCTCAAAGCTAGACATCATGATGTGATCCAAAGAAATTCAGGAACAAATGAGAAACAAAGTAATTGAGATCTATCAGTCTTCAAAAAGGTTATAAAGCCATTTCTAAAGCTTTGGGACTCCAGCAAACCACAGTGAGAACCATTATCCACAAATGGCGAAAACATGGAACAGTGGTGAACCTTCCCAGGAGTGGCCGGCCAACCAAAATTACTCCAAGAGCACAGCGACGACTCATCCAAGAGGTCACAAAAGACCCCACAACACCATCCAAAGAACTGCAGGCCTCACTTGCCTCAGTAAAGGTCAGTGTTCATGACTCCACCAAAAGAAAGAGATTGGGCAAAAATGGCCTTCATGGCAGAGTTCCAAGATGAAAACCACTGCTGATCAAAAAGAACAAAAAAGCTTGTCTCATTTTTGCCAGAAAACATCTTGATGATTCCCAAGACTTTTGGAAAAATACTCTGTGGACTGATGAGACAAAAGTTGAACTTTTTGGAAGGTGTGTGTTCCATTACATTCGGCATGAAAGTAACACAGCATTTCAGAAAAGGAACATCATACCACTAGTAAAATATGGTGGTGGTAGTGTGATGGTGTGGGGCTGTTTTGCTGCTTCAGGACCTGGAAGATTTGCTGTGGTAAATGGAACCATGAATTCTGCTGTCTACCAAAAAACCCTGAAGGAGAATGTCTGGCCATCTGTTCGTGACCTCAAGCTGAAGTATACTTGCGTTTTGCAGCAGGACAATGATCCAAAACACAAAAGCAAGTTCACCTCTGAATGACTTAAGAAAAACAAAATAAAGACTTTGGAGTGGCCTAGTCAAAGTCCTGAGCTGAATCAGATTGAGATGCTGTGGCATGACCTTAAAAAGGTGGTTCACACTTGAAAACCCTCCGATGTGGCTCAATTACAACAATTCTGCAAAGATGAGTGGGCCGAAATTCCCCCACAACGCCATAAAAGTCTCATTGTCAGTTATTGCAAATGCTTGATTGCAGATGTTTCCACTAAGGGTGGCCCAACCAGTTATTAGGTTTAGGAGGCAATCACTTTTTTCACACAGGGCCATGTAGGTTTGGATTTTTTTTTTCTTAATAATAAACACCTTTTTTCAAAAACTACATTTTGTGTTTACTTGTGTTATCTTTGTCAAATATTTAAATTTGTTTGATGATCTGAAACATTTAAGTGTGACAAACATACAAAAATGAGAAATCAGGAAGGGGCAAACACTTTCTCACACCACTGTACCTGTAAAACTGGTCAACACCAAATTTATTGTCTAAGTTTTTTTAGCTGATTTAGGACAATTTTGATTTGCCGAATCCAAAAATCACATTGGTTTTGCTCAATCAGGTCAACTTTTTGAACTATGGCCACATTTTACGTTTTTGTTTACATGTACGGGTATCTTCGCTTTATATGATGCAAAATCCCCGACCAACAGTGATCTGTGTGGAGTTTGCATGTTCTCCCCGTGTCTGCATGGGTTTACTCCGGGATTTCTCCGGTTTCCTCCCACATACCAAAAACATGCAAGTTAGGTTAATTGGCATCAAACTGGGTATTCTAAATTGTCCTTAGGTATGACTGAGAGTGAATGGTCGTCTGTCTCTCTGTGGTGGCCCTGCGATGGACTGGCGATCTGTCCAGGGTGTACCCTGCCTCTCGCCCAAAGATGCTGGGATAGGCTCCAGCCCCCCCGCGACCCGAAAAGGATTAAGCGGAAGAAGATGGATGGATGGATGGATGATGCAAAATTCTTTTTTATTTCTTGAAATTCTCTGAAATTTGAACAATGGTGATGTAACATTCAATTTACACGTACTTACCTTTATGAATGTCTACTATTCAATTTACAGTACAACTGTACAACTGCTGCACAACTGCTTACAGCTTAGCATAAAAACCTGACCTGATCGAGAGAAATGGATGTCATTTTCGGATTCAGTGGTGCAAAATTGTCTTAAATCAGTTGAAAAAACACAGACAACTTACAAAAAAAAATATTTTTGTTATGTTGTGTAATGCATTAGGAAGTGTTTCACATAGATAGTCAATGGGAAGCAGTGTTGCCAGATCGGAAATGAAGAAATATCCTACTGTTGCTTTAAAATTATAGTATTTTGACCCAAACCATCATATGTACTAAAAATCACAGACTAGGACAGTGCATTTCAAAACAAAGCTATTACCTACGGAATAAACACAGAGGCTCAGCCACTTGACTGTTTTATGCACTATCACACCTAAAAACACCCACCCAAACAGTGAACTGCACGTCTTTCCGCAACCACTGTTTCTGTCCTCAAACGTAGGGTCTAACTATGCTCACCTTGCTCACCTCCGCCCCCTGGTGGGACCAGCGATGGATCCACTCCAGTTCGCCTACCAGCATGGCATTGGGGTGGAGGATGCGGTGATCTTCCTCCTTCACCGTTCTCTGTCCCACCTGGAGAAGCCTGGGAATGCGGTGAGGATCATGTCCTTTGACTTCTCCAGTGCTTTCAACACCATCCAACCGATGATCCTGAAGGACAAGCTGCTGTGCGCAGGGGTGGACCAGCACCTGTCATCATGGATTCTGGACTACCTCACTAACCGGCCACAGTTTGTGAGAACCCGGGACTGTGTGTCCGACACGATCATCGGTAGCACGGGGGCCCCCCAGGGAATGGTTTTGGCTCCCTTCCTGTTCACCCTTTATACTGCAGACTTCTCACACAACCCAACACACTGCCATCTACAGAAGTTCTCTGACGACTCTGCGATCGTTGGCCTCATCTCCAACGGAGATGAAGCTGAGTACAGAGGACTTATCCAGGACTTCGTGGACTGGTGCCATCAGAACTGCCTCCAGATCAACGCGAGGAAAACTAAGGAGCTGGTGGTGGACTGCCACAGGCAAGGACAACCCCTCACAGCACCAGTAAATATACAGGGAACAGACATCGAGATGGTGACATCCTACAAGTACCTGGGTGTTCATCTGAACAATAAACTAGACTGGTCACACAATACTGATGCACTCTACAAGAAGGGACAGCACAGGCTGTTCCTACTGAGGAGACTCAGGTCTTTTGGTGTACAAGGGACACTGCTGAAGACATTCTACGACACGGTGGTGGTATCAGCCATCACTTTTTGAGTGGTCTGCTGGGGCAGTGGCATTACAGCAGCCGATAGGAAGAGACTGAACAAACCGATCAAGAAAGCTAGCTCTGTCCTGGGGCAACGCCTTGACCCAGTGGAGGAGATGGGAGAAAGAAGGAAGGTGGCTAAACTGTCATCTCTGCTGGAGTCCAAGTCCCACCCTATGCAGGACATACTGAACGCACTGAGGAGCTCATTTAGCAGCAGACTACATCATCCTAGGTGCACAACCGAGAGATTTCGCAGGTCCTTCCTACCTACGGCTGTCAGACTGTATAACCTAAGCAGGGCTGCTCGCAGAGATAGCAAAAAAACGTGACAACCTAATAGTATTAAATGCAAAAGACGCAATAGACTTACACAATGGTCCCCTCCGGTATACAACTAGGAAAATACCGGTTGCTACAGAGGGTGACAATATGTATGGGTACATAATCATACCATGTAGAATAACTAAGTAGACGGTTATGCTGTTTATTCCATCTAGCTACAATGCTCCGCACTGTGTGTGTTTATATATTTATATATTTATTCCATCTAGCTGCAATGCTCCGCACTGTTTATATATTTATATATTTATATGTACATATGTATACTCACTGCTCTTGTTTTTTCTTGTCTTCTGATTGTTGCTCTGAGTGTTGCTATCCCTGTGCTGTTGCAATCCTGGAATTTCCCCATTGTGGGACTAATAAAGGATTATCTTATCTTATCTTAACTCCCAGACAGGGCAATAAAGCTGCTGTGCCCGGTGGAGTTGCTCTGTTTTCTTACTGGTGTCTGTGCTGCTGGACTCTTTTCCTCCGAATGTGAACTCATGTTCACTGATTTTTCTTTTTTTTTAAATTTGTTGTGGTGCCAGTGCAGCTATGGAAACAATCGTGAGCTAAGCACTGCTGATGTGATTGCCACATGTGACAGTGAGGAGGAGCCAGTCAGGTATGAGTTGATCAGCTATGAGCAGGCATTGGTTTCTGGTGATGTGTGGGTGTTCACATAAATCAAAATGACGTGTTTTTTTTGGGGGGGGGGGGTGTACAGAAATGTCAAAACTATTGTATATTTGGCCTTTTTAAAAACTGACAGATATTTTATTTGGAACACAAAAGCAAAAAACAAAACAAATGACAATTGCAATAAAAGTGACCGTGTACAGTGCTTGAAAGGGAGAAGGAAGAAGTAAACGCTTATTTACTACAATTCCTCTTTTCCCTAAATACAGCCCATGTGAAATACAGTGCATCCGGAGAATATTCACAGCGCTTCACTTTTTCTACTTTTTTATGTTCCAGCCTTTTTTGAAAAGGAATTATAAATAAATAAATAAAAAATAAATAAAATTAAAGGAATTAAATTTATTTTTTCCCTCAAAATTCTACACACAATACCCTATAATGACAATGTGAAAAAAAAGTTTTTTTTTGAGATTTTTGCAAATTTATTAAAAATAAAAAACTAAGAAATCACATGTACATAAATATTCACAGCCTTTGCTCAGTACTTTGTTGATGCACCTTTGGCAGCAATTACAGCCTCAAGTCTTTTTGAATATGATGCCACAAGCTTGGCACACCTATCTTTGGACAGTTTTACCCATTCCTCTTTGCAGCAGTGCTCAAGCTCCATCAGGTTGGATGGGAGGCATTGGTGCACAGCCATTTTCAGATCTCTCCAGAGATGTTCAATTGGATTCAAGTCTGGGCTCTGGCTGGGCCACTCAAGGACATTCACAGAGTTGTCCTGAAGCCACTCCTTTGATATCTTGGCTGTGTGCTTAGAGTTGTTGTCCTGCTGAAAGATGAAATATCACCCCAGTCTGAGGTCAAGATCGCTCTGGAGCAGGTTTTCATCCAGAATGTGTCTGTACATTGCTGCATTCATCTTTCCCTCTATCCTGACTAGACTCCCAGTTCCTGCCACTGAAAAAAATCCACACAGCATGATGCTGCCACCCCCATTGCCATGGTGATGAGCAGTGCCTGGCTTCCTCCAAGCATGACGCCTGGCATTCACGCCAAAGAGTTCAATCTTTGTCTCATCAGAACAGAGAATTTTGTTTCTCATGGTCTGAGAGTCCTTCAGGTGCCTTTTGGCAAACTCCAGGCAGGCTGCCATGTGCCTTTTACTAAGGAGTGGCTTCTGTCTGGCCACTTTACCACACAGGCCTGATTGGTGGATTGCTGCAGAGATGGTTGTCCGTCTGGAAGGTTCTCCTTTCTCCACAGTAGAATGCTGGAGCTCTGACAGAGTGACCATCGGGTTCTTGGTCACCTCCCTGACTAGGGCCCTTCTCCTCCGATCACTCAGTTTAGATGGCCAGCCAGCTCTAGGAAGAGTCCTGGTGGTTCTGAACTTCTTCCATTTAAAGATGATGGAGGCGACTGTGTTCACTGGGACCTTCAAAGCAGGAGAAATTTTTCTGTACCCTTCACCAGATTTGTGCCTTGAGACAACGCTGTCTCAGAGGTCTTCAGACAATTCCTTTGACTTCATGCTTGGTTTGTGCTCTGACATGCGCTTTCAACTGTGGGACTTTATATAGACAGGTGTGTGCCTTTCCAAATCATGTCCAATCAACTGAATTTACCACAGGTGGACTCCAGCTAAGCTGTAGATACATCTTAAGGATGATCAGTGGAAACAGGATGAACCTGAGCTCAATTTAGAGCTTCATGGCAAAGGCTGTGAATACGTATGTACATGTGATTTCTTAGTTTGTTTGTTTTTTATTTTTAATACATTTGCAAAAATCTAAAAAAAAAAACAAAAAGAAAAACAACTTTTTTCTTTTCTCATTGTCATTATGGGGTGTTGTGTGTAGAATTTTGAGGAAAAAAAAATGAATTTAATCCCTTTTGGAAAAAGGCATAACAAAAAGTGGAAAAAGTGAAGCGCTGTGAATGCTTTCCAGATGTACTGTGTATACATATTGCCTCAATTAAGAACCCCAAGTAGACAAATAACCATATTTTATACATATCAACATTGACACTCATCCATCCCTACATACATACAGTCCTTACATCTATACCCAGCCCCATACAACACAGATATACTCAATACCGTCCCACCTACCATACCATAGTGTCCCAGAGGGAGTTTAGTGCAGCATACATATTGATACTACACCTCTAACATACATCCTTTTAGCAAATAATGTTTATACCTATTTTTGAATTAATTTCTGTTTGTACATAGTTTCAGTTCCAGCTCCAGACTGTTCCACAAACCCACCCCACAGACATATATGCACTTACTGCATTCTTTGTTGTCCATACATTAGGTTTTGCAAAGTCTCCTCTCAAATTATAATCATTGTCTCTTTTTATAAATATTTTTTTGTATATTAGTTGGGAGTTGATTACACTGGTCAACACCAAATTTATTGTCTAAGTTTTTTTTTAGCTAATTTAGGACAATTTTGATGTGCTAAATCCAAAAATCACATTGGTTTAGCTAAATCAGGTCAGCTTTTTGAAATATGGCCACATGTTGTTTTTTACGTTTTTGTTTACATGTACGGGTATTTTCACTTTATATGATGCATTTTTTTTTCTTGAAATTTCTCAAACTCTGAAGAGTTTGCATGTGCCAATTTATGACATGATGAGTCATGATGGCTGATTACTGTTGGACTCTGAAGAGAGACATCCCTGCCGCTGAGCATTCTAGAGGTTGAGGTTCGAATAAATGAAAGTTGAAGCTCTGAATTTTGAACAATGATGACATAACATTCAATTTACATGTACTTACCTTTATCAGTGTCTACTATTCAATTTACAGTAATCGAAGTTTGTAACATTTAATCAATAAATTGTGTTAGAAAATGCTTTTTTTGCTTAAAAATCTATTTCAGATAGTGTACTTTTGGAGATTCTAGGTATTACAAGTAATCCAGCATTTTGGGAGCGTAGTGCTTTGTTAGGATAATAGGGCAGTATCAGATCTTTTAAATAAAAAGGGGCCTGATTGTTTAGAGCTTTGAAAGTGAATTGTAAACTCTATGGGAAGCCAATGAAGGAAGGCCAGAACTGGAGAGATATGATCTCTCTTTCTAGTACCCGTTAAAACTCTTGCTGCAGCATTTTAGATCAACTGGAGACTTTTTTAAAGATGTTTTAGGACAGCCTGATAATAAAGAGTTACAATAATCTAATCTAGAGCTAACAAAAGCTTGGATCAGTTTCTCAACATCACTCTGAGACAAGATGCTCCTAATCTTGGCAATTTTACACAAAATTTGTTAGAAACAAATTTAATATGTGTATTGGAAAACAGATCTTGATCAAAAATAACTCCAAGGTTCCTCACAGAGCTATTAAGAGAAAGAGTAACCACATCCAAACTAAAAGTTTGATTTGGAAAGGAATTTCTAAGGTTTTTTGGACCAACAAGAATGAGGTTCAGGTTCAGGTTCAGGTTACTTTATTTGTACCCATAGGTAGATTTGTTTTGCAGTTGGTGACATGACTTCAGTCATGACTTCAGAATGACTTCAGTCTTATCTGAATTTAATAGCAGGAAATTACAAGTCATCCAAGCTTTGATTTCCTTAAGACAGGCTTCTAACTTGGCAAATTGATTACTATCATCTGGCTTCATTGACAGGTATAATTGTGTGTCATCTGCATAACAATGAAAATGTATGCAGTGCTTTCTAATAATGTTGCCTAACGGAAGCATATATAAACTAAAAAGAGTAGGGCCTAGCACAGATCCCTGTGGAACTCCATGACTGAGCTTTGAGTTGAAAGAAAACTCATTATTGACATGAACAAACTGGAACCTATCAGATAAATAAGATCTAAACCACTGCAACAAAGTTCAATTAAGTCCAACATAGTGTTCTAATCTATCAAGTAGAATATTATGATCGATAGTATCAAAAACTGCACTAAGGTCTAAAAGGACAAGTACAGATACAAGTCCATTATCAGATGCGATAAGGAAGTCATTAGTGACCTTCACTAAGGCTGTTTCAGTACTATGATGGATTCAAAACCCAGATTGAAACTCTTCAAATAAACCATTTCCTTGCAAGTGGTCAAATAATTGAGTAGCAAAAACTCTTTCTAAGATTTTTGTCAATGAAAAGGAGATTAGAGATTGGTCTATAGTTAGCTAAAATGCCTGGATCCAGCATTGGCTTTTTGAGCCAAGGTTTAATTACAGCAGTTTTAAAAGCCTGCGTTACATGGTCTAATCTTAATGAAGAATTGATTATTTGCAGAATAGAGCTACTGTAGCCACACATGTGACTTACTTAATGCCTTGCATAATGCCTCACATCTTAGATAAGAACAAAGTGCAGAGTTTCCTTGGAGATAACAGGAAGCTGTGAAAGTGTAATCTTTTATATGCAAGAGACTACTTGGAGGATCCTTTGTGTGCCAAGAGACTGCTTGGAGGATCCTTTGTGGGCCAAAGACTGTGAGGGGGATGCTAAGGGATTTAAGAGGAAAGGCAAAGTTACCTTTGATGTGAATGCAATGTGACTTGTGAGCTGTGGGGAGACCTGGGTATATAAGGGACGAGTTTTTTCTGAGATGTCCTCTTTCTACAATGCTCATGTTGGAGACGTGTAATAAACTGCCTTGAGACAAACATGCCTCGTCAATTACACACTCCACACTGGTGACCCAAGATGTAGCATGCAGCAAGAAGAGAATTCCCCGGGGCCAGCCGTGTTGGGAGCCCCCAGCCAAGCATATGCCATTACGGTCCAGCTACCGGACTTTTGGCAGCACAACCCGCGCTCCTGGTTCCACCTGGTTGAGGCACAGTTCGCCCTCCGGGGAATATCGGTAGACTACACGAAATTCTACCATGTGATCGCAAAGCTCGACAACCACACGGCTCAGCATGTGGAGAGCCTTCTGGAGCAGCCACCAGCCAGCGACAAATACGGCGCCTTGAAGGCTGCACTCATCGAGTACTACATACTCTCGGTGGAGGAGAGAGCAGAGAGACTCCTGGCGCTGACCGGGTTGGGAGATTGCACGCCCATTGACCTGATGGAGACGATGCTGAGGTTGAAAGGCTCCGAAGATGACCATTTCATCTTTACCCACCTCTTCCTCAAGAACCTGCCGTCAGCGACAAGAGCGGCCCTGGCCAGTTCGCCGTTGTTGGCCAAGCGGGACTACTGTGCGCTAGCCCGGGAGGCGAATCGGATTGTCATGGCCAGCAGAGAACGCACTGCCATGGCGGCAGCGACGGAGCTCGGTGCAACGGCCGGAGAGGGTGAGGAGCCATTGACGGCAGTAGCAGAACCACCGATGACAGCGGGCACCAAGGGACACGGAGGAGACATCCCTTGTTTCTATCAACGCCGCTTTGCAGAGAAGGCACACAAATGTATACCACCGTGCCAGTTCAAGCTCTCGGGAAAACGCCAAGACCGGGGGTTGGTAGCAGCTGCGACCCTCGGGGAGGAGAACAAGCTGCTTTACTTGACGGACGCACACTCCGGGAGGAGACATTTCCTCATGGACACCGGCACCCAGCTGAGTTTCATCATGCCGTCCTACGCTGACCGGCTGACAGGTTCCAGCGGCCCCCAGATGGCAACAGCAAACAGCTCGGACATTAAAACCTTTGGTGAGAGGACTCTACTCCTGTCTCTACTCGGCCGTACATTTAAGATAAGATAAGATAAGATAAGCCTTTATTAGTCCCACAACGGGGAAATTCCAGGATTGCAACAGCACAGGGATAGCAACACTCAGAGCAACAATCAGAAGGCAAGAAAAAAACAAGCAAGCAAGAGCAGCTAATATACATATGTACGTATTACTATAAAATATATATATATACACACACACACACAGACACACAGTGCAGAGCATGAGTGGACTTTTGTCATAGCAGCACTGAATTTCAATATATTGGGGGCTGATTTTTTGTGCTCACATGGTTTGTTGGTTGATGTCGCTAACAAGCGCCTGGTTAATGCACTGTCTTTTGATTCTATTCCCTGTACAGCTCGAGCGTCCCGGCCAACAGCACAAGCCAACGTCACAGCTGCAAGCGGTAAGTTCCACACACTGCTCACTCAGTTCCCAGCACTCACGGTCCCCACATTTTTGGCAGCCGTCGCTAAGCACGGGGTGGAACATTTTATTACCACCACCGGGCCGCCCGTTTTTGCAAAACCTCGGCGCTTGGACACAGCTAAACTGGCCATAGCGCGCGAGGAGTTCGCCAACCTGGAGAGGTTGGGCATCATCAGGCGCTCGAACAGCCCATGGGCTTCCCCGCTACAAATGGTCCCAAAAGCTGATGGTTCGTGGCGACCTTGAGGGGATTTCCGCAGGTTGAACAACGCCACAGCGTATGACCGCTACCCAATCCCTCATATCCAAGATTTTTCCATTCATTTGGCAGGGGCGTGCCTTTTTCCTAAAATAGACTTGGTCCGCGGTTACCACCAAGTCCCAGTGCGCGTTGAGGACATACCCAAAACAGTGGTGATAACTCCATTTGGTCTATTCGAGTTTTTGCGCATGCCATTCGGGCTTAAAGGGGCTGCACAGACGTTCCAACGCATGATGGACGCGGTGCTGAGCGATCTCCCTTTCGTGTTCGTCTACTTAGACGATATCTTGGTAGCCAGTGCATCCGAAGACGAACACGAAAGCCACCTCGCGGCAGTTTTCCGGAGGTTGGGAGAGCACGGGTTAATAATCAACCCAGCGAAGTGTCAGTTCGGGGTGACGCAGATCGATTTTTTTAGGACACCGCGTCTCCCCCGAAGGAGTGGTTCCGCTACCTGACAAAGTGCGCGCAGTAGCAGACTTCCCCCGGCCGCAGACGGTCAGGGTGTTACAGGAGTTTTTGGGAATGGCAAATTTTTTTAACCGTTTCCTCCCCCGTGCAGCACAACTCATGCAACCGCTGTATGCTGCGCTCAAAAAACAGAAACCCACGAATAAGATCGAGTGGTCCCCGGAGCGAGAGCGAGCGGGAGCGGAAGTCAAAGCAGCCCTGGCAAACGCTGCATTGTTGGCACATCCAGACCCAACGGCCCGCATAGCGCTCACCACTGACACGTCAGATGTGGCCATAGGGGTGGTCGTGGAGCAGCATGTAGCCGGGGCTTGGCAGCCACTCGCCTTTTTCAGCAGGACCTTGCGCGATAGTGAACGTAAATACAGCGCGTTTGACAGGGAGTTGCTGGCTCTCCATTTGGCCATTCACCACTTCCAGTTCTGGCTAGAAGGGCGCTGTTTCACCGCGTTCCTTGACCACAAGCCACTAACATTGACGATGGCCAAAGTTTCAGAACCGTGGTCGGGCCGGCAGCAGAGGCAGCTAGCCGCGATCTCAGAGTTTACAACCGATATTCAGCACGTGTCGGGTAAACTGAATGTAGTGGCAGACTGCCTCTCGCGCGCCGTGGCTGCCCCCATCCGCGTGGGGATAGATTACACAGCCATGGCCACGGAGCAGGTTAGTGACGCGGATGTGCGGGCGCTCCAGTCTGGACGAACAAGGTTAAGGCTGGAGAGCAGGGTGCTGCAGGACGGTATGCCCCCTCTAATCTGTGATGTCTCCACGGGGAGACCGCGTCCCGTGGTACCGGCAGCGTTGTGCCGCCCCGTTTTTGACTTGATCCATTCTTTGGCCCACCCGGGGGTGCGCGCGTTGGTCAAAATGGTAGCAGAAAAATTTGTGTAGCCGGGCCTCCGCAAACAAGTCAAAGAGTGGGCGGCAGCCTGTATGGCGTGCCAACGAGCCAAGGTACATAGACTCACGAGAGCTCCCTTGGAGCCCTTTCACATTCCGGCTAAGAGGTTTGACCGCGTTCATGTGGACCTCGTGGGTCCCCTCCCGCCATCACAGGGGTGCACGCACCTTCTGACAATGGTGGACCGCACCACGCGCTTGCCGGAGGTGGGTCCTTTAGCGTCAACCACAGCCGAGGAGGTGGCGCGCGCATTTGTAACAGCATGGGAGGTGCATTTTGGAGTCCCGTCGGACATTACGTCTGACAGAGGCCCTCAATTTGTTTCCGAACTTTGGTCAAAAATGGCCCGCAGCCTAGGCATCACAATTCACCGTACAACCGCGTACAATCCACAGGCTAACGGGTTATGCAAATGTTTTCACAGGTCATTGAAAGCAGCTCTCAGAGCATCACTGACGGATGCAAATTGGGTAGAAAAGCTACCGTGGGTTTTATTGGGGTTATGTTCTGCACCTAAACAGGACTTAGAGGTTTCCCCAGCCGAACTCGTTTTTGCGCAGCCACTTCGGTTGCCCGGGGAGTTTCTCCCAGATAATCCTTCGCCGGGCAGCTCCCTATCTCGGCTTTTACAGCGTAGCATCGACACAGGCACGCTGCCGGGCCCTGCCCACCACAGTTTTCCACGCTTTTTTGTACCTAAAACTTTGAAAAATGCGGAGTTTGTTTTTGTCAGACACGATGCACATCGCCCCCCATTGCGACCGCCTTATGATGGACCATTCAGAGTGCTGGAAACAGGGGACAAGCATTTTTTGCAAGATTTGGTTGGTAGAAGGGAAAAGGTTGGCTTAAACAGACTTAAACCCTCTTTCGTGGTGGCGGACGAGCAAGTGCTGTTGGCGAGGGCCCCTCGGTGCGGAAGACCCCCACGAGGAGCTTCCCACAGTAAAATATCCCCAGAACACCCGCAGGGACTGACAAAAGGTTTTAACCACCAGACAGCAGCTGCCCAGCATGACAGCGCCGCTGAGGCGGCAAATCCTGGTTACAGCAGATACGGAAGAAGACTGAAGCCCAAGCAGCATGGGGATTGATGTGTAATGATTCTATCACAGCATGCAGACTGTTATTCTTTTGTTTGTTCTAAAATGTTTGGGGGGGGGGGTGTAGCCACACATGTGACTTACTTGATGCCTTGCATAATGCCTCACATCTTAGATAAGAACAAAGTGCAGAGTTTCCTTGGAGATAACAGGAAGCTGTGAAAGTGTAATCTTTTATATGCAAGAGACTACTTGGAGGATCCTTTGTGTGCCAAGAGACTGCTTGGAGGATCCTTTGTGGGCCAAAGACTGTGAGGGGGATGCTAAGGGATTTAAGAGGAAATGCAAAGTTACCTTTGATGTGAATGCAATGTGACTTGTGAGCTGTGGGGAGACCTGAGTATATAAGGGACGAGTTTTTTCTGAGATGTCCTCTTTCTACAATGCTCATGTTGGAGACGTGTAATAAACTGCCTTGAGACAAACATGCCTCGTCAATTACACACTCCACACTACCAGTAAATGGGAAGACTTCTTTAAATAACCTGGTAGGAATAGGGTCTAAAAGACAAGTTGAAGGCTTGGATGAGGAAATAATTTTATTTTCCTCTAAAAGGTCAGAATCAGAATCAGAATCAGAATCAGCTTTATTGCCAAGTATATTTACAAGTAAACACACGAGGAATGTGACTTGACATTGGACGCGCACGTTAGGCGCATCCAATGACGCGGTTGACTCAGTTGGAGTAAACTCATCCAAACAGATATCAATTGAAGGAGTTGTAGTAGTTACTGTATTTAAGTTAACGGTAGGAAGAATCTGACTGATTTTATCTCTGATAGATGAAATTTTATTATTGAAAAAGTTCATAAAGTCCTGACTAGTAAGCTCTAAGGGAATGCTAGGATTGACAGAGTCCTAACTCTTGGTCAGCCTGGCTACAGTGCTGAAAAGAAACCTGGGATTACTCTTGTTCTCTTCTATTAATGCAGAATAATAACTCATTATAGCTTTTCTAAGAGATTTTTTTTATATAAATTAAAAGATGATTTCTCCAAGCTAAATAAATTTCATCTAAATTAGTGGCACGCCATTTTCTTTCTAATTGACGAGTCTTCTGTTTAAAGCTACGAGTTTCTGTGTTGAACCAAGGAGTTAGAAATCTCTGATTAGGCTTTTTCTTTTTTAAAGGGGCCACCATGTCTAGAGTCTGATGCAGAGAAGCTGTAACACTATCTAACATGCTATCAATTACAGAAGGAGTAAGCTGTCTATAGCTTATTTCCGTTGTGTTGACACATGGCATAGAGGAAACAATCTGCCTAAATATGGTTACAACATCATCTGAGAAGCATCTACTGTAGTAAAATTTTTCCTTAGGAGCCAAATAGTCAGAAATAATAAAATCAAAAGTTAACAGACAATGGTCTGACAGTACAGGATTATGAGGAGACACTGCCAGATTTTCTATTTCTATGCCATACGTATGTCAGAACAAGGTCCAACGTATGGTGGAGATAATGGGTAGAATTTCCTACTTTCTGAGAAAACCCCATTGAGTCTAATATTGAATTAAATGCCATATTGATGCAATCACTGTCTACATCTACATGTATATTAAAGTCCCCTACTATAATTATTCTAAACAAAATTATTCTAAACAAAAAACTCTCAAGTTGAAAGATCTGGTTGACTTTAAAACCGCAATAATAATGTTCAAAGTGAAGAATTTATCACTGCCCGCAAATATCCAAAAGTTGTTCCAAACAAGGGAGAAACAATATCACTTCAGAGGAACATGTATATTTCAAAAGCCTACAGTGAGAACAACCACCAAGCAACACTGTATTTCAGTGCAAGGAGTCAGATTATGGAACGATTATGGACCTGAATTAAAATCATGTACAACGCTTGGACAATTTAAACAAAAACTAAAGGAAGAAATACTCCAAACATATTTACAAGACGACATGTAAACTCACATAAGGATTGACATATCCAGCCTGTGTTGTGTTGTAGCTTAGTTTTTTTTTTTTTTTCTCTCTGTGACATTCTGTCTTAGATTTGTCTTGAATAGTAACCGCTCAACTTAGCTTAGCTTAGTTTTCCTTTTTTTCTCTCAGTCACACTTTGTCTTAGCTTTGTTCTAAATTGTAATCACTCTTGTCTTGTTTACTCTTTTTTCTTTTGAATTCTTGGATGGAATATGGGTGGGCAATATAAGCTGCGGCTTCAGCCATCACCCATTTCGGATAACTCACGTGGAATTGTATAGAAGGAGTCTTTGTCTAATTTGACCTTGTTGTTATATTATACAGTTTCTTTTTAACCTGTACTGTATTATCCGAAATAAATTCATTCATTCATAACTGACTTCAGCACTAAATCAGCTAAGAATTTGGCAAATTCAGATAAAAACTCTGAGTAGGTTGATGGAGGAAGATAACCTATGACAAATAAAACTGGGTTTAGCCTAAAATTTCTAAAATGCCTGAAACTGTGGACCAGGCCCTCAAAGGAATTATAATGTGTTTTTTGCTTTACATTAACTAGTAATTTGGAGTGGTAAACTGTTGCTACTCCTCCTCCACAACCAGATCTTCTGGGATTTTGACAGTTTAAATAACCAGAGGGAGTTGATTCATTTAACTCACTCACTGTATCACTGTATTGTTTTATAGGACAGTTTTTGTTGCACAGCAACTGAAATATTTGTAAAAAAAAAATCATCATATGCGTTATTTATATAATTTTCATGACAAACTCTCTTCCAGTCTTGTGTTAATAGTTCCTTTGCCAGTAAATACATAGATTCTTCAGTTATTTTTCTTTTATATTTAATATTTTTGGCATACTTATTCTTTCTATAATCACGTTGATAGACACCAAAAAATCGGACATCATTTAGTAAAAGCCCACTCACGATATTATTTTCCATAATGTTTGTGAATACTGTATGCTATCTATTAGTGTGGCACTGTGTGATGTAATTCTGCTAGGTCTGGTGATTGTTGGATGTAAGCCCATACTGTACACTGTGTTGATAAATTTGCCATACTGTGTTGTTTTGAATTCATAAGATCTATATTGAAATCCCCACAGATGAACATAACTTTATGAGCAAGTTTTGCATGCATTTTTCCATCCAGTCCTTAAATAAGTCAATATTTTAAGAACTGAACTGAACTAGTATGTTTTAGTGAACTGTGGATCGCATCACTGGTGTAAAATATCAATTGCTTGCACCCAAGGGTGCATACCTGTATACTATCAAAAAAGACTTTGAATAACTTTTATTACTTTGTATGTTTATTTTAACACATCTTTTTATTTATCCATAAAAGCAAGGATTTTCTACCTCAATGTCTGTTTCTTCCAATATCTCTCGAGTCATTTGTTAGACTGACCTCAGGTTTTAGAAGTGCTATACTGAAGTTACAAGGATGTGCATTCCCAAATTTCAGCCTCTCCAGATATGTGGAAGTTCATAAGGGGAAATCTTTAATGAACGTCCGTAGGGGAGCTATGAAATTAACACAGAGGTGGAAAAGGTATAACCACTGGGATTTGGGTGCTGTAATTTTGGATTTATGGCTATATTTATTTTGGATTTATGGCTATAATGTTAAGCCCAATAATCCCTGTAAATTTCAGCCTCCCCAGATATGTGGAAGTTTGAAGGGGAAGTCTTTATTGAACATCCATAGGGGAGCATTAAATGAACACAGGGGTGAAAAAGGAAAAAAAAAAACGCTGGGAGTTGGGGGCTTCAATTCACAGGACTGACTCTGGAGGACGATGGAATAAAATGGTAAAAATTTGGTCCCGATCCAAGCTCCGGAACTCTTCCTTCGAAGACCTTATAAGTTGTTGTTCAGACATCCTTCTCAGAACTCATCTTGTAAGGAGTTCCTGCTGAAATGAACAACCCCTTACATGGTCATGTATTGGGAATTCTATGACTGAACAACACCTTATAAGAAGCTGTTCAGAGCTCTTTATAAGAACTCCTTAGGCGTTCTTAATAGGTGCCATCTATTCTTTGGTGCAACCATCACTTCTATGATGTCACCAGTGTTGGGCAAGTTACTACAAATAGTAACTAATTACAGTTACAAGTTACTTAATTTCAAAAGTAACTGAGTTACTTTACCAATTGCTGCATGATTAAAATAACTAGTTCCTTGGAAAACTAACTTTCACCTAATAGTACTTTTAAGTGCATACTTAAATCATCTTGCACACATAGCAAGATGATTAAATTAATGGATTACATTACAGGTTTATTAATGTCAGGCTGAAAATAGACTGTTTCAGGCAGACGTTTTCAGACATGTTCAGTCTGCTTTATCCTGTCTTGAGAGCTCTAATTGTGGCAAAAATCTGATGAAAATCAACATGAAATTGCCAGTATTTTCCTCATGTTGGATTGAGAAATTGGGTTTGTGGAGTGAGAGAGAGGGAAAAAGAGTGAGAATCACTCCAAAAGAGTGCGAGTTGGCAACACAGGATAAAGCTGTCTATGTTTATCTTATCTTTATGAATATGGATTTAATCCGATATGCAGTGATCCAAAGAAAATGTCCATTATCCACAGTCCAAATGTCTGCTATGACAGAGACATGATCCAGCCCCTCAAATTCCTTTTGGAGATCAAAATCCAGTTTTGAATAATCTTTATCCAGGTAGCAAGTAAATGTGTTTTAACTTCAGTGGCTCACAGTCTCAGTTGTCTGAGGGAAAGTCACTGTTCATATCATGTCTTCAGTCTGTAACGATGTATCTGGCAATCAGTCGGAACCTCTTGACCAGCACAGGGGCCAAATTGCTCCTTAACCCCATAGTGGTCAATTTTTTTCAAGAAAATATTCAGTTCAGATGTTAGAGATTTCAAAGGCTATGTCTTGGAAGTGATAAGAGATAGTGGCTAACTGTCAATTAGAAAGATGTAGAATATTATCCAAAGTTTGAGATAGGAGTAAATTTACACATCTAATTTGCATAATACCACAGCAGCCATCTCAAATTGCATAACTTTTGTCATGAGTGGGGTTTGGGATTTTTTCCAAACTCTGCTTCTTGACGTGGCTGCTTTTCCCTTATTATTTTTGTGTCTGTTGTCTGCCTTATTTGTAGTCAGGCAGCACTCTGGGCACCGCTGGGAGGCCCCCTTCTGACAGCCACGCCTTCTCCTCCTGTCAGTGTTGACAACTGTTGTCAATTATTTCCTTGTTTGCCCGCACGTGCATTCATTAGCCCTGTTCACACTCATTCACGCACGCACACACACACACACCAGTATCAATTTGCTCATTATGTATTATATTATTATACTGTATTTAATTATGTTATTATTATGTATTATATTATTTAAACCCGGTCTGTTCTCCTGTCACCCGGTTCATTGGATGTCATCCACACTCCAGAGTCTGGACCCTCTGTCGAGTCAATTGTAAGTATGTGGCCCACCGTTCTGACGGGGCTCTTTTCCTTATAATTCCAGCCCTTTCTCTCCGCTGCCCAGTCCCGCCTGGGAGCGTGTGGGGCTCATCTATCCTCCTCTGTTACCCAGTGAACCAGAGAGTACAGTTGACTTTATCTTGTGTGTTTCTTTGTGTGCTCATTGAAGCATGGTGATCATTTTTCTTTCATCAAGGTGTGCCTAATAAATTACACTCAATACTCTCCTGCGATGGATTTTCGTCTTCCTTTTCCTCCATGCATTGCGTTTTCACTCGCACATGACAGAATGAATTGCCATAATTAAGAAGATCTGCAGAAGTGTTGAGTGTATTATTTTTCATCCATCTGTGTTTTCCCTTACCTGTCTCGGAGCAACGATGACCAAAGCAGAAAGTCGTGGCCATATTTTGCATCTGGGTTGGGAGTGCTTCCAGGTCCTCATGAAAATGGATGGGTTGATCTCCATGGCGTGCATCTACTCCACTACAGAGGACGTACGGAGGTATTTGGATCTGGCAGATGCAGCCGCTCGGCGTTACCCTCAGCTTTCGGAGCACGACGAGGGTGTTGAATGGATCAACCTGGTGACAGTGCTGCGACATGAGTTTGGCGGAGGGGTGAGAAAGTCCCTGAGGAAGACCGGGCTTGCACCGAAGTGAAGGCGCTCCCGGGGCTCCGCCAATCCTGCATCATGCCAGCCTTCTTCACCCGTTCCTGCCCCGGTTAAACCAGTTCCAGCCTCCCGAAGACAGTGTAACCCTGCTCCAGCCCCGCCCTCACCTCCAGAGCTCGTGCTTGCTCCTTCTGCGGGGGATTGGAAGAATCAAAGACTGGTGTTGCTGGCGGAACTAGATCATTGCTTGGAGGAGGACAGATCGGCACCCACCTCTTCCTTTTCAGTGCTGATCTGGGAGGCTTCTCCGCAGTATATGGAAGAGCCTAGACCTGCTACAGCCGTAGCGAGGGATTTCACCTAGCCAGCTGCAGCAGGCAACATCCACATCCGGGAGAACAGGCAAGTTTTATTTCATTACGCTTCTACTAATGATGAAATGTTTTGCCTGATTCCCGGTAGTGAGACTCAGTGAGAGCAGTCCCCTGAGCTCTCCCCACCTGCTGTTGCTTTGAACTGCTCACCAGCCCTCTCCATGCTCTCTCCTGTTTTTCCCGAGAGAACGCCAGCACCGGAGCTGGACCACTGGAACCAGAAGGAGCAAGAGGTCCAGGAGGATCCTTCCCCCACAGCAATGGTGAGCCAGACCCCAGCCGTCATGCCGGAGGAATTCCTTATGTGGAGCATGACAGCATGACATGGCCTGCTGCAGATGCTACCGTAGCAAGTCAGTGCCCGAGCTGAACTTCCAGGAGGCCGAGCCTGCGAGAACATCGTCCAGATCATCAGAGTCCTGGACGGCAGTGGAGCTCGAGTTAAGGCAAGTGCTGTCCTTTGTTTTTCTCCTTTCGATGTTAGAGCATTTTTGCCTAGCTCTAGGTGAGGAGAACCAGCTGCAGCCACATGCTGCACCTGAGCTTGCCTCGCTGGACTCCGCCACTGCCGGTGACCCTGACCCCTCTTATTCTCTGTCTGAGTCCTCTTCCAGGGTCGCTGGAGAGAGTCTAACGTCGCCAGACAAGTCCGAGGATCCAGGCTCGCCACTGGAGGTCATCATGGCTGCTGCCGTCCCCGCTGAGGAGGTCATCATGGGTGCTCAGCTCCAGCCCAGGGTGCCCGTAATTGATGGCCTCCTGGCTCGGGTGCTCACACGAGTCTCCTGATCCACTGTAAGGTGGCATTGGGGTCAGCAAGGGCCCAGCTGGGTTCCACCATGGATGCAACCATGGTGCAGTCGGGGCCCACCGCAGGTGCAATGAGGTCCCAGGCTGGGACCACCACTGTTGCCGCCATGGCCCAGCCCGGGTCCACCGCGGATGGGGCCGAGCCCCAGTGCCCAGTGCCCAGTACCCAGCCGGGACCACTGTGGGTGCTGCCAGCCAGTCTAGGGACACCAAGGTCTCCTTTCCCCTTCAAAGGCCTTCTGGGTGTTCCTTCCTCTTTTACTGGGCACCGTCATTGTTCATCTCCCTCTGCCACCAGGCACCGCAGGGGTTCCCCTCCCCTGTCCGGCCACCCACCTCTCAGCCTTCTGGTGGGTAGGCCACTGCCTTGTCCACCCCTCCGGCCCTGGTCGCTCAACAATGTGGGCCAGCAGCCCGAAGGACTGGGTCTCTGGGTCAGGTGGTCCATTTTCTCTGGCAAGCCGCCTGACATTGTACTGCAGGCCGCCTGCTTGCCCTGGGACCTTGGCTTGCCCCCTGAACTTTTGGACTCTTGGGTCTTGGGGGGGAGGGGGGGCTTAGTCCTAGGTTTGGGGGTTGGCTGTTTTGTGTTTTGCCTTGTTCTGTAGTGTTTAATTTTCTGCCCGTTAATTCCCTCTTGGCCTGTTTCCCCCACCACCCTCCCTGGGTAGTTTTGGTAGTTCCTTCTGGGGGGGGGGGGGATGGTTTCCTTTTTCCTTGTTCTTTGGTGTCTCCTGGGGTGTCTGGAATCCACCCATCGGTGGGGGGTGGGGGTGGCGCTCTGTCATGAGCGGGGTTTTGGATTTTTTCCAAACCCTGCTTCATGATGTGGCTGCTTTTCCCTTATTATTTTTGTGTCTGTTGTCTGCCTTATTTGTTGTCAGGCAGTGATCTGGGCACCGTTGGGAGGCCACGCTCCCTGACAGCTGACAGCCACACCTCGTCCTCCTGTCAGTGTTAAAAGCTGTTGTCAATTATTTCCTTGTTTGCAAACATCTGCATTCATTAGCCCTATTCACACTCATTCATGCACGCACACACACATACATGTATCATTCAGCACACGCACACACCAATATCACCTGTCTGTTCTCCTGTCACCCGCCAGATCATTGGATGTCATCCACACTCCAGAGTCTGGACCTTCTGTCAAGTATACTCCAGAGTTTGGACCCTCTGTCGAGCCAATAGTAAGTACGCTGCCCACCGTTCCGCCGGGGGCTCTTTTCCTTATTATTCCAGCCCTTTCTCTCCGCTGCCCAGTCCCGCCTGGGAGCGCGTGGGGCTCATCTATCCTCCTCTGTTACCCATTGAACCGGAGAGTACAGTTGACGTTATCCTGTGTGTTTCTCTTTGTGCTCATTGAAGCACTGTGATCATTTTTCTTTCATCACTGTGTGCCTAATAAATTACATTCAACACTCTCCTGCACTAGATTTCCGTCTTCCTTTTCCTCCATGCATTGCTTTTATGCACACACATGACAACTTTCAGTCAAAATTGGACTTTGGGCATATTCACACAAAGGATGGTTTTGCTTTTTGTCACTGTTTCTTGTTTTGGGCATTTTGTTATCTTTTCTTCAAAGTATATGAACCAGAAAATCAGTACAATGCAGTACAATGTAAACATACACAGACATTCGTCACTTACTGCTGGAGAAGGCAGATCTCGCTTAGTCTATTTTCGTCCATCCTGGTCGTTATTTTCTGTTCTGTTGGTCATTTTGTTTTTCCCCCTCACATCCAGAAACTGTTATGATTATCCCACCTCAATTTCGCCTTTATTCCGCCGCTATTTATGTTATACGACGACATGGAACTGGAGCGATTGTTTTCACCAGTCACATGGCGCTGGGGGTGCAGCAGGTGAACATCAAGCAGCTTTGCCTACCCTCTGTTAAAACAAAATGTAAACATTTACCTTCATAAGCTAAATAATCTCTTTTTAAAATCATGGCAAATTCGGGAGCAAATGTCTCCTTCTTGCGATGGCAATGGCGAACATCAACATTCATTTACAAACTCTTCTTCTGTGGTGTCCAGAAGTGAGGTTTTATGATTCCCGCCATTGGTCCTCCAAGGCAAGAGCAGTAAGTTATACGTGTCTGCCACCTTGTGAGGTGGAATCCTTTGTACAACTTTAATCAACTGGGGAGTTTCTGACATCACATGACAGGTGGAGTGCTGCGCTGTGCCGGTAGGGGCGCAATCTGTCCATGAAATCTTGCCAGTTAAAGAGTTGTTTAATTCTTTCTGGGTCACAAACTGTCCAGATGCATACCTGTGCTTGAAATCCAGCCGTGGCTGTTCAGAATAAAGTAGATGCACTTCATGGTGTTGTTAGCATAGCTAACCATTACTTAGCACTAGCTTTGTTGGAGGTGCACGTTGCTGTTTTCAGGTGCTTCTGAAGATTGCAATAAGTCTCAAACACACTTTAGCTTCCAACCCACCAATATGCTTTTGTCCTTAACCATGACAAAGGAAAAATAATCTGTCTATTTCCACAAAAATGAAGTACCTTCATTTTTTCCCAGGAGGAACAAGCTCCATTTGAGGTTCCTGGCTGCAGCAGTGAAGAGGCTCTTTGCAACAGGTCATGTTGACTTACGGCTGTGTCAGCTACGTAGGGTCACTTTGTATTTATTTATGCTAAAAATATCTATCCATATTAATAAAACGAGTAACGAGTAACGCATCTGATCAAATTTCAGTAACTGTAATGCATTACTGAATTTTTAAATAGCAATTTTGTTGCACAATACATTACTGCAAAAGTAGTGGTGTTACAGTAATGTGTTACTTTGTAATGCGTAACACGTTATTTTGTAACGCCAAAGTAAGGCATTACTCCCAACAATGGATGTCACCAGTCCACACGGAGTCATATGGGCACTGCACTAGTTCTTTGTAAAATAAAATAAAACATACAACAAATTCAGTTGAGTCTTTTCTCCGACCTGTCAAATGAGATTTTTGCTGGTTCATTGGTAATAACCATTATTTAGAAATTGATATAAATAGGACTTCCAGAGGCTGAATGTTTAAATTTCAGTGCACACCACTGTGCCCAGTCACATCCTTCTGAACTGCATTGGTCATCTGTCAAATTTCATCACTTTCAAGCTAGCCAGTAATGACAGTTAACAAGACAAGAGTGATTCCCTAAACCACCCTTTGTAAACTCTCTCTCTCTCTCTCTCTCTCTCTCTCTCTCTCTCTCTCTCTCTCTCTCTCTCTCTGGTGGCCCACTTTCTCAGTGGTGAGCCCACTGGAAGTCAGACCCATGTGGCTCACTCAGGCTGAGCCAGGCTAGGTCCAATGAACAGGAGCTCGGTCGCCCGGCGGTTGCCCTTGAGCGTCGATAACACCAAAAAGGGTGTGGTACACTGGATCCTTGTCTTAACTTCTTCATGGGGATGAACTGTTCTTGGTCTGAACTTCCACCCAGGAACAATCTGCCTTATCAGACCCTAACAGGAGTAAACTGCCCCCAACAACATAGTTCCTGGGATCATTAGGACAAGCAAACCCCTCCACCATGACAATTTGGTGATCCACGGAAGGTTACATATAAATTATCATTCAAAATAGTACATTAAGGAAAGAGTAGGGGGAAAAAAAACTAAATTGTGAATTGCAGACCTATATAAGCAACTGTATAGTATAGTAAAACAAGCCCAAAAAATGTAACCCAATGTCATGAATGGTGAGACCCACGTGCTGAGCTGTGAGTTTGGGTAAATTTATTGACAAAAACAACAAACGTAAAGTTCAACAAAGTGCTCAAAACACAAAATGCAAATGAAGGGGAAAACTTACAGATTTTGTGCACCAGAGCAAGGCAGGACTCTGGTGGAGATGAGGTGAGTATTATCAGGACAGCGGCAATTAGAAAATGAAAATTACTCCCCTTAAATTAGGATCAAAACCCTTTACATAATTAGTGACAGGTATGGGTCTCTGAACGGGCAGAGGAAGGCATAAGGCAGACCAGCTGGGGCAGAGAGAGAGAGAGGTGAACTAAAACTGACAGTTGACAGGGCAGTGCCCACATGAAGCCTCACACCACTGTCAGCTGTCAACCAGTAAAAGAACAATAATAAAGGTATAAAAAATAAAATAACAATCCCTGCTTACCAAAATATAATTATAAACAGGAAAATGGCAAACAGAACATGAATACAGAAACCCAAAAAGGCATAAAATGCAACAAATGAGTAAATATAAAGAAAAAGCCATGGAGACTGAGCATGGCAGAAATTGCCAGTGTGCCACCCATGACGCCCAAGACAGCTCTTTTTTACTTATTTAGCAGGGATTTTCTAAATATTCTATCTATCCCCACTAGACCTATATCTTCCAAACTGGACTGGAGTTCAAAATTCATTAATTAAGGCTTATTTCTGTGCTTATTACTCTCCAGGGATCAGCCATGTGCTTTGAACAACTCAAGCCACACACCCCTGTCTCCAATAATGCTTTATCTGGACAATTACATTTTCAACATTCAGCTCATTTAGTCCTGAGTGAACCAGCCAAATCCTAAAATATGGCATTGCCTTGAACAACATGCAGATCTCAGAAAGTACAAAAGACAGATGGTGGGATGAAATGAGGCATTTAAGGCAGATTGCCTTAAAACAGGTAATTCTGAGCAAGGATCCTTCAACTGTGTGGAAAATGGTACTGCACTAATTTATTCCTGAGGGTTGTTTTTTTTTTTTTTTTTTAGTACAAAAGCACATCAGATATTTCATTAATACCCCTGGAAACTGTGTCAACATCTAGAAAAAGTGCATAACAAAAGCTCCGTGAAATATTAACTGCTACATGCTAACATGAAACAATGCAAAACATGATGGGAAAATGCAGCAGCTGTTACTTTCTGTGGCCGATGGAACTTTAATATATCTGATCGATTCCTCTTATTGTCTACAGGTCCTTTGATTATGCCAAGAAAGTCAGTCCTGCAAACACCGGTAAAGACTTTATGGCAGAACCGATGCTGGATAGACGAGGCGCGGCAGGGGCTAATAACGGCGGATTAACTTATATAGAGTTGAGTTTGTGAAATAGACAGAGGAAATGGCAGATTTGAGGATTTTGTGTTTTTCTCCACATGACATGAGTAAGCCAGCCTGTGTGCGCGAAAGAACAGATATGAACACAGTCAAAATCTCACCATCTAAATCTGAAAACTAGCAGATAAAACCAGCATAAAACAGCCTGGTGAGCTCTGCCTCGCTTGCTCCCCCAACCCCCCTCCCTCCCAGAGCTCAGGGAGCTAAATGAAGCCTTTGAACCTCTTCATGGCAATGTTAGCTGAATGCTCTATCAATGGCAGCACGCTGGAAACAAGCTACTGGGCCGGGAATCTAGATTAACATATAAGAGGCGCTGGCCACCATCAACAGGCACATTCACGGGCAAACAATAGTGCTCTGATCCGAACAATGATTACGCAGCCCCTCTCCCATCCTGTCGTCGGCAGCCCACTTTCTCCATTCCTATCATTTTAATTAATTCTGTGATATTTCCAAAGTCTGGGCTGTATAGACCCCTAATGAGAATCCTCATCAAAAGACACACAAGCCTGGCAATTTGAGCTGCTGCTGGCATGACACGTTGCACTTTAAGCTCCCTCCTCTATTGCCAATTACTAGCTTTTCTTCCTGGTGCATGGCCACGTCCACAACCACAAAGAGCTCTTTGGTACACCTATATTTTTATCTCTTTTTATTTGAGGTGAGACACCTTTTTTGTTTCTTTCCTTTTTTCCCCATTTTCCTCTGGTTTGCCGATGTGTACTGATAGCCATCTCATAAACTTTAATCAGCCATCCATCAATGTGACAACGCTCGAAGAATAAAGGTTTTCAGGCGCTAGTTAATTAATCTGCCTGCTCCTGTCTGCCTGCATTGCTCAATCATGGAGTAAATAAAGGCAGTCAAGAATGTAATTGTTTGTTTTCTGAGCAGTCTTTGGAAAAAAGGCACTTTTTCATCTCAAGGAGCTGTGAAAGTTGCCCTTTTCCCTTTCATTTGTTGACAGTATCTCATACAGCAAATGAGGCAGAGGGGGCTCACAAATGTCACAATTCAGACCAACTTGGCTTAGTGCTTTTCCCATGTAGCAGTCAACAGTTCTTAGTCTTTTTTTTCGTTAATAAATGAGAGCATAGTTAAAATCAAAATCAGTAGAGCCAAATCCAGTCCAAGTGACAAAAGAGCAAAATTCTGCAGTCATGATATCATACAGCAGGAATGCATAATGATGCTTATGGAGTATAATTACTTCAATGGTTCCCTCAGTAATTCTTCTGCTCCATTTTATTGTTGTCTATAGTATGTTTTAAACAGTATTTGCAGTGAGGAAAGAGCTGTTTGATGGGGATGGGGATTGAGTCCCCATCGTGCTGTTTGCTCTCTACATGTCTGTTCTTTTCTTCTTCTCTATCCCCTCACCCCCCAGCCAGTCGCAGCAGATGACTGCCCCTCCCTGAGCCTGGTTCTGCTGGAGGTTTCTTCCTGTTAAAAGGGAGTTTTTCCTCTCCACCGTCGCCAAGTGCTTGCTCACAGGGGATCGCCTGATTGCTGGGGTCTTTCTGCAACTGTGGGGGTCCTCCCTACAGTTGATAGTGCTATGAGATGGCTGTTGTTGTGAAATGGCGCTATATAAATAAAGTTGAATTGAATTGAATTGAATTGAATTGAATTGAATTGTTTACATGCCTTTGGCAAAGCTTTAATGTGCACATGATAACTTGATTGCTGTAGTGACCATGAGAGAAGACAGATTTAGCACTTCTCTGAAAATTCTTTGTGATTTACTTGAAATGATAGTCTTTTCAAAGTAGCTCAGTCGTGCATTCTTTTATCTTGCTATTTTCCCTGTGTTCCAAATTATTATGCAAATGATATTTCAGGAGGATTTCGGTTAATTTCCCCTTTATGTAAATGCTGTTTCAGGCCTTCTTATTGTTAATCATGAGCCCCTAATCTAACTGGGTGAAAGCTTTGTGACTGACATGTGAGGCAAAGCCGTTCACAAGCAAAGTGGTGCACAGCAGATCCCAAGTTTGACAGTCCTCTGACAGGATCCCCGTCTGCTACTTTGGAAAAGGATATGAGGATTGATAACGGGTACCTGTGGAGATCATTTTACCCAACCCTACCTGTTTGAGCCTGAGTTAGACCCCAGAGAAAATGCCGAACAAAACCTGCAACCACCTCGACCAGAATGCAACAGGATGTCTGGGAATGGTAGCTGTTACCCATAATAAGATGTAAGAATAGCATCATTGTTTGTGAGTTGTCACTTAGAATTATACTCTAATGGCCCATATGCTAACACAGCAAGCATGATTATAACCAGCCAAACTGTTGATTAAAAGAAAAAAAAGATCCATTTTGTATTGTTTTAACTAATGCATACCCATGCATGCCCGTAGAAACCAAGTATAAGTATTTCTGTATGACCGTAAAGAGCAGGTGTAAGCAAGCATTTCTGTATTCCTGCCTTTTATCTTTGACATGGTTACCATGGCAACAATAACCACGGTGATGCCTGCCTTTGTTCTTTGATGATGGCATAGCAAGGCCTATGATCTTTGATGATGTCATAGCGAGTCCTATGATCTTTGATGATGTCATAGCGAGTCCTATGATCGTGCGTGATGCCTGCCTTTGATCTCTGATGATGGCAGTGCAAGTCCTATGATACTTGATGATGTCATAGCGAGTCCTATGATCATGCGTGATGCCCGCCTTTGTTCTTTGATGATGGCATAGCAAGGCCTATGATCTTTGATGATGTCATAGTTATCCAGTTATCTTTGATGATGTCATAGCAAGTCCTAGGATATTGAGCGATGTCTGCCTTTTATCTTTGATGTCATCACTTGTTCAGTGATGGCTGCCTTTTATCATTGATGATGTCACAGCGAGTCCTATTATCTTTGATGATGTCATAGCGAGTCCTATGATCATGCGTGATGCCTGCTGTTGATCTTTGATGATGTCATAGTGAGTCATATGGTCTTTCATGATGTCATAGCGAGTCCTATGATTGTGAGTGATGCCTGCCTTTGATCTTTGATGTCACCACTCGTTCAGTGATGCCTGACTTTGATGTTTGACATGGTTACCATGACAACACAAAGTCCTATGATCGTGACACAAAGACAGACACACAAACAGATACCAGAGACAGGGATGATCCAATTCAAAGATATAGAGTGATGAGTATATAGAGTGATGATATAGAGTGAAGTGTGTGGCGGTAATGCACCTGTAAGCTGGTTGTCAACCGCCAATCAAATCTAAAAGAAGAAGAAGGAGGCACACAAAACAGAAATTTCTTGAACTGTAGAGAGACTAGTGCATACCCGTGCATGCCTGTAGAACCCAAGTATAAGCAAGTATTTCTGCATGCCCGTAGAATGTTACTGTTACCATGGCATGGCAACAGTAGCCCTGGTGATGCCTGCCTTTGATATTTCTGCATGCCTGTAGAAGGTTACCATGGCAACAGTAACCATGGTGAAACCTGCTTTTGATCTTTGACATCATCACTCATTCAGTGATGCCTGCCTTTGATCTTTGATGATTTGTCTGTCTGGCAAAAGTAACCATGGTAAAAACTGCCTTTGATCTTTGATGTCACCACTCGTTCAGAGAAACCAAGTATAAGATAAGATAAGATAAGCCTTTATTAGTCCCACAACGGGGAAATTCCAGGATTGCAACAGCACAGGGATAGCAACACTCAGAGCAACAATCAGAAGGCAAGAAAAAAAAAAACAAGCAAGCAAGAGCAGCTAATATACATATGTACATATTACTATAAAATATATATATACACACACACAGACACACAGTGCAGAGCATTGTAGCTGGATGGAATAAATATATGAATATGCAAACACACAGTGCGGAGCAATGTAGCTAGATGGAATAATATGTAGATATATAAACACACAGTGCAGAGCATTGTAGCTAGATGGAAGAAATATATAGATATATAAACATAAACACACCCAGTGCGGAGCATTGTAGCTAGATGGAATAAATATGTAAATATATAAACACACACAGTGCAGAGCATTGTTGCTAGATGGGATGAAACAGCACAACCGTCTACTTAGTTATCCTACATGGTATGATTATGTGCCCATACATATTCTCACTCTCCATAGCGACCGGTATTTTCCTAGTTGTATGCCGGAGGGGACCATTGTGTAAGTCTATTGCATCTTTTGCATTCAAAAAAAACAAGCAAATATTTTTTGCATGCCTGTAGAAAGCAAGTGTAAGCAAGTAACCATGGTGAAACCTGCCTTTGATCTTTGACGTCACCACTCGTTCAGTGATGCCTGCCTTTGATGGCTGCCTTTGCTCTTTGATGATGTCAGAGCGAGTCCTATGATCATTGATGATGCCATAGCGAGTCCTATGATTGTGATGATGCCTGACTTTTATCTTTGACATGGTTGCCATGGCAACACAAAGTCCTATGATCGTGACACACAGATAGACACACAGACAGAGATTTCTTGAATTATATATAGAGTGAAGTGATGATGATGATGATGATGATGATGATGATTAAATTAAATTAAATTAAATTAAATCACCCTTATTGTCATTCAACTGTACAACCAATCATGTACAGCAGAACGAGATTGTGCTTTTCCTGTCTACTGTGTTAATCACATACACCCCAAGTGCAGAATCAGAGGGCCGCTGCCATGCAACGCGCCACCACAGAGTTCCCTCCTCCATTCCATTTATTGCTGAGCACCAAGCTGGATGGCAGGAAGTTCCACTTTTATATGGTCTTTGGCATGACCCGGCCGGGATTTGAACCCCTGCCTCCCGGGTGTGGGGTGGATGCTCTACCAACTGAGGATGATGATGATGATGATGATGATGATGATGATGATGATGATGATGATGATGATGATGATGATGATGATATGGGTCGCCAGCCGGCAATCAGATCTAGAAGAAGAATAAGAGTGATCTAAAGTGAAGTCAGTGGCGGTAATGATGGGGTATTTTTCCATTTTGTAAACAACCCAAATCCATTGGGTGTGGGTTTAAGAGTTATGTTATGCAAACCTAGAAGGTACATAGATATTTTGTTTTTAATCTCCTCTTTCTATATTTTTACAATAATTTTTGTTGTGGCTGTGTGAAAAAGTGATTGCCCCCTAAACCTATTAACTGGTTGGGCCACCCTTAGCAGCAACAACTGCAATCAAGCATTTGCTTGACACACACCTTCCAAAATGTTCAACTTTTGTCTTGTCAGTCCAAAGAGTATTTTCCCAAAAGTCTTGGTGATCATCAAGATGTTTTCTGGCAAAAATGAGAAGAGCCTTTATGTTCTTTTTGGTCAGCAGTGGTTTTCGTCTTGGAACTCTGCCATGCAGGCCATTTTGTCCAGTCTCTTTCTTATGGTGGAGTCATGAACACAGACCTTAACTGAGGCAAGTGAGGCCTGCAGTTCTTTGAATATTGTTGTGGGTTTTTTTGTGACCTCTTGGATGAGTTGTCGCTGTGCTCTTGGGATAATTTTGGTCAGTCGGCCACTCCTGGGAAGGTTCACCACTGTTTCATGTTTTCTCCATTTGTGGATAATGGCTCCCACTGTGTTTCACTGGAGTCCCAAAGCTTTAGAAATGGCTATAAAATTGAACTCAGCTTTCAAAGATGTGATAAACCACACTTATTTTTTTTCTTTTAACGGGGGTCAATCACTTTTTCACACAGGGCCACGTGGGTTTGGATTTTTTTTTTTTACCCTTAATGGTAGGCACTTTCGATTGAAAGCTGCATTTTGTGTTTGCGTGTGTTATCTTTGTCTAGTGTTTGGATTTGTTTGATGGTCTGAGGCATTTGGGTCTGACAAACATTCAGGGGGGTGAGAAATCAGGAAGAGGGAAAACTTTTTCACACCACTGTATGTGTGCATCAATTTCAGTCCTGTGTGGTGTCATTAATGTTCATGCCGTGATTCTAGTCAGTGTTCGATGTTCCCTGAGTCGTTATTGCCTTGCCTCGCTTAGAGTTTTTGCCGTTGCTTAGTCTTAGTTTTGTTTTAAGCCCCCGTGCTGCCTTTTTCCTTTGTTCCTGAGTTTTTGGTCCAATAAATTACCATCATTGCACTGCACCCTTGCCTGCAGATGACTCCTCCATTCTAGCCCTCATCAGCCAGGAGGCAGAAGTATGACTTCCGCCTCCTTCTGCTAGAAAGCTGAAGATGAAAAGAAACTTCATCTTTCAGAACGACAATGACCCAAAGCACACATCCAAATCAACAAAAGTGTCAAGAACCGGCCCTCTCCGAGGGTAAACAGGACACCAAACACAGACTGTGAGTTTTCAATTTTATTAACTAAAAGAAACACTACATACAAAACACAAATGAACGAAAAACACAGCTCTGCAGCTGGAGCGAAAAATGCCAGAGTAACCACGGACCAGAACATAAACAGAAAAGTAATAACTTCACTTGACAATAATGGGAGGTAGGACAGATAAACAATATTTAACTTGGCTAGAAGTCCACGGGTTACCAGACAGGACAGATTTGACACCGCTGCACCAAGGAAGTGGTGCCAACTGCTTAAATAGGCAGCCCCAGATTACAAACACCAGTGGGGTCATGAGTGGCAAGCATTGCAGGCAGCCATGACAGCCCGTGAACAGAATCTGAGAGCCAGAAGTGACGCGTGAGCTGTCACAGCACCCACAATGATTAAAACAATAAACCCAAAACAAGAAACACAGAAATTAATCATGAACTAATCAAAACCAGGAGCCATTACAACAAACAGGGTGAACAGAAGCAATAAACAATCAGAAAAAGACAAAACTAATCAGACAACTAGGCATGGCCCCCGCCCGTGCACCAGATCATGACAAAAAGAATAGCTTCACCAGAAGAAGATTAAGGTTTTGGTATGGCCCAGCCAGAGTCCGGACCTGAATCCGATCAAACATCTGTGGGGTGATCTGAAGAGTGCTGTGCACAGGAGATGCCTTCGCAATATGACAAATTTGGAGTATTTTTGCAAAGAAGAGTGGGCAAATATTGCCACATCAAGATGTGCCACGCTGATAGACTCCTACCCAAAAAGACTGAGTGCTGTAATAAAAGCCAAAGGTGCTGCAACAAAATATTAGTTTAAGGGTGTGCATATTTATGCAAACAAGTTATTGTAAGGTTTTTATTTTGTATTTTTCCCTTTTGAAGGTTTCAGTTTGTTTTTTGGTTGGGTTGTGCAGATTGTGGGTCACACTGATAGGGGAGGGAGTTTTGAGGTGATTCATCTTGGTCTCATTTTTTGCATCACGGTGCCTTGAATTTGAATAGGGGTGTGTAGACTTTTTATATCCACTGAATGTACGCTGAATCATAAAAAAATGAACCTGCATAAACCTCTGTGGTGACCCAGTGGAAGAACATGGTGGTCATCAGGTCTTCCGGTCTAGATGTCAGTAGGTCCTTGCCGTTGGTGGTACTAAACCAAGGAGGAATAATTATAAATCCTAAACAAGATTTTTTTAAAGTCATTAGCACCTTCTGGCGTTCACCTGTCTGTCCGGCCATTCACATTTCACAGGAATCGCTACTCCTCATACGCAGTTGTGCTAATGTTCAACAAACTCCCTCACAATTATCCTCAGGTGGGTCTCCATCCAGGTTGTGCTCAAGATCAACAGGAAGGACATCTGGGAAGTTGTAGGATTTCACAGAAATCCTTAATCCTCCCAACTGCCCTAGTGCTCACCAAATATGTGCACAATGCTACTCAAGTGGGTCTGTATGCAGGTTGTGCTAAAGGTCAAGGGCAACAGTTAGATCTTGGAACTTAGGTACATTATTTCAGAAAAATGCTACTTCTCCTGGGTAATTACCCTGATTCTCAACAAACTCATGCTCACTGGCCCACATCTGGGTCTACATCCAAGTTGTGTTCAAGTAGGCCATAGGCCAGAGAAGGTCACCGCACACTCCCCTACCCATCTACAAAATTGCTTTTCTGAGGTGTATGGATATACTGAACATGAAATGTTAACATTGAAAGTTTGGGGATGCCATACCTGCTTTTACCAGTTGAATGTGGGTGCACAGTTTTTCACACAAACTACGTCAAGGCTGACTTTCAGAAAGCATCACAAGTGCCTATTTAAGACCTCAAATCATAACATTATTATTATATTGTTGTAATATGGTGACATGGCAGTGTTGTACTGCGGGATGCAATGACGGTACCCAACCATGATACAGTTTGGTGCCAGATGGAATGTAGCATCTATCTGAAATAATATGAAGAAATTTTTATACACATACATATACTGTACATTCATAGCCTATACAATGTTTCATTATCATGAGAATGAGAAGGATATGACAGACATGTCGATGTCTGCCGTAACAACTCATCTAACCCACTAATAGTGGAAAAAATGGACATTAAAAGAATAGTAAAAGAATGAGAACATGTCACACATAAGTACAGTATCGATGAGTACTTGGGATTTTAACATTTATTTATACAGGAGAGGTCCATTGAGAGGCAACCTCTCTTTTTCCATGGATGCTCTGTTCACATTCACACCTGGAATGTCATGATTGAATTCAAGAGAGAGGTTCAAACACAGAGCAGCCACACCAAAGGAACATTCAGACTCAAATGTAAAAATTTCACCACTTTAATGAAAGAACAAACCATAATACACTAACCTAAATAAAAGTGAACAATCAAAGAATAGCACAAAACAAAAACACTGTGGCGGATGATAATAAAGGAACCCAGGTGTGGAGGCACGGAATAAGTGCAGGCACGGAAACGGCGAACTGAAGTTTAAAAGGGTGTTTTATTCATCCTCCATCACAGGACTCACTCCAGCGCTGTGTAAGCGCGCTGGAGCGAGCCCTCTGTCTCTAGTCAGCAAACAGGCAATGCATGTGATCAAAAAGCAGTAAGAGAGAGAGAGCAAGCGATATTCAGTTCACTTATATACCCAGCTAGACAATGCATGCATGGCACATTAGCATCACAGTACAGCAGGAATGCATGGGACATTTACATGAGAGTCACACATATCAATAGCAGGATTACTGGCAGGAAGGAGAGGCTGCCTATTGATATCAGTCCATACATCTCACTGTTCTGCTAATTGCTCCAGCTGAGTGCTCTGCTTGCCCCGAAGGCTGTGGGGGTCACCCCCCACCCCCCCGCCCCAGAGGGCTCAGCTGAGGCGTCGATCGTCTGGCTTTGGGAGCGAGCTGCGGGAAAAGTTCTGTGCCGGAGGAGGGGGAGGGAGGAGGGTGGGGGTAGCGAGTGCCGGCCCGGGACGGCAAAGTTGTCCGGGCCGCGCAAAAATTGCATGTGGACCCACGATGTTGAGGGGCTGTCCCGCTGAACGTGGCGGAGGTCCACAGCGGCTGTGAGAAGAAACATTTGTCTCTGACTCCCCTCGCGGTTAAGTCCAGCGAGGATTTGTAGCGGCCATGAAGAAAAAAACAAGAGCTGCAGCTGTGTGAGGGACTTGGCGTGTTGGCTTTAGGTGCGTGCGCAGCCCTAAAGCCCTCGGGGACAGCTGACGGCTGGATTCCCATTGTGCGCCGTGGCTGAGACCCATACAAAATCCTGTGTGCGGGCTGCGTGTGTGCTTCAGGTGTGTGAGCAGCCCTGAAGGTTCCGATGTGCAGCAACGGAGGACGATGGCGGTCTGTGGAGCCGTGGAGTCCCGTGCTGTGGAGTCCCGTGCATGGTGCGCTGTCCTCGTAACCCCCCGGTGTGCGTACGGGGGTTCAGTGCATGGCAGGTCCGCTGTCGAGGCGAGTCAGGGTCAGGGAACTTGCTGGAGATCAGCGTCGTCGGCGCCGATGGTCATCCCTGTTCGGGCTGTTGCTGTTGTTCGCTCGTGCCGGGTCATGGTGCGTTCTGGTCCACACGCTGCGTTCTCCGTTGGCCCTGCAGGTCGCCGTCGTGGAAAGAGGACGAGGTGCATGCGCGCTCTTGTAGATGCGGAGGAGCGGTGAGAGGGAGTAGACGCTCTTTGTCCCTCGGCTGGTCCCAGCGTGGATGTCCCGATCTCAGGCGAGGGTCGCACCATGACACTTTCTGCAGCCTTCCAGGTCATGGATGATCTCCGGAGAGTTCGCCTGGTGTTGGCTCTGCGTCGAGGTCTCCCGTGTGGCAGAAGGGAGGGCAGTCCATTTGCGTCTGGCAGCTGCGTTCATTCGTCGTCGGGAGTCACCGCCGGGGGCTGACTAAGGGTAAGGGTGCTTTATTTATCCTCCAACACAGGACTCACTCCAGCGCTGTGTGAGCGCGCTGGAGTGAGCCCTCAGTCTCTAGTCAGCAAACAGGCAATGCATGTGATCAAAAAGCAGTAAGAGAGAGAGAGCAAGCAATATTCAATTCACTTATTTACCCAGCTAGACAATGCATGCATGGCACATTAGCATCACAGTACAGCAGGAATGCATGGGACATTTACATGAGAGTCACACATATCAATAGCAGGATTACTGGCAGGAAGGAGAGGCTGCCTATTGATATCAGTCCATACATCTCACTGTTCTGCTAATTGCTCCATCTGAGCGCTCTGCTTGCCCCGAAGGCTGTGGGGGTCACCCACAACACACACTTAAATTTAAACACAAAACAGGTGCCCGCTGGAGTGCATGCAGCCTACAGGAAAAGAGCAGAGAGGGGTGGTTAAAGGCAGATTCTCCACAAGAGGAGAATAAAAAAAAGGGAGTACACTCTTACTACTGTGAGCAGAGGACCCTGGCGAACTTCTGCATGGGACCAGGGGAAACAGGGGGAAGATAGTTGACCTGGGTGGATGTCCAATGTCTCCGGGTCAGGCGAGCATGATCAGCCCTGGAGTACACGCCGCTAAGGTGGCAGCAAACCTGAGGAGAGAGTGAAGACACGAGAGTGAAGAACACACATTAACCAAAGAGTGATAACTTAATGTGTTTTTTCACAGGCAGCAAACCAATCGATCCAGCAGTGAGCTCCTCACACGCTGGCTCTTAAATATGGTGGAAAACCAGGAAGCAGCAGGTGTGTCAATCATGCAGGTGTTGTAATTACTCCCGAGCCGGGAAGACAGGAACAGGAGGGGAAGGGGAGAATGCTCACTTGATCATCACATGGAAGCAGCCCAGTACAGCCACAGACTGACCTGTGGCTACTGAGCAGCTCAGGTTAAGGGCCTTGCTCAAGAGCATAACAATATGGTTAATGAGGCTGGGGCAAACAGTGTCATCTGTACCATCTAGATCTAATCTTCCCAGTCCAGGGATTGAACAGGTGACCCTCCAGTCAGCGGTCCACATTCCTAACCATTAGGCCTCCACTGCCCTTGTGATCTCAGTTACATATCAACAAAAGTGTTGGATTTAATCTATTCATTTAAAGTTATATGTTGTCTAACCTACCGGAACCATTTCTGTCAGATTAGAGGTGCTGAATGATGGTGCTTTTGGTGTAAGAGCAATGTGGTCTGTTCTGTGCTTGACTGACAACATTTGCAATGATCCAACTTCATTTTTCATCTTTTGTTAGGAGCCCTTACAGCGGATCATGGTCCGCTTTTATGCCGGATGCCCTTCCTGATGCAGCCCTCCCTATTTACCAGGCTTGGGACTGGCACTAGTCAGTGGAGATGATTGTAGACTTCAGGAAAGTCTCTACTCCTCTGCCCCCCCTCACCCTCTCAGGCTCTCCCATCACCACTGCTGATTCCTTCCGCTTCCTAGGCACTACCATCACCAGGGACCTCAAATGGGAGCTGACCATCAGCTCACTCATCAAAAAAGCCCAGCAGAGGATGTTCTTCCTGCGGCAGCTGAGGAAGCTCAAGCTACCCACCAAGATGTTAGTGCAGTTCTACACAGCCATCATCGAGTCCATCCTCACCACCTCCATAACCGTGTGGTACGCAGGAGCCACTGCCAGGGACAGACTAAGGCTGCAGCGCGTCGTGCGCACTGCTGAGAAGGTGATCGGCTGCAAGCTCCCATCTCTCCTGGATCTGTACATCTCCAGGACCCGGAGGCGTGCTGGCCGGATCATAGCCGATCCCTCACACCCTGGTCACGTACTGTTTGCCCCCCTCCCCTCTGGTAGAAGACTTCGGTCCATCCAGACTAAAACCTCCGGTCACATGAACAGCTTCTTCCCCTCTGCCATCAGACTGCTGAACACTAAGTGACTTATTGACTCTCGTGCACCATGTACAGCAGCTCAACCAGACTCATGTCAATCATCACTGTTTTCTTCCTGCATTACCGACTGCACTATATAGTTCTCCACAGTATCTGCTGCTGGCTAATATATATTTTAACTGTTGACCAGAATCACTTAATCTTATCCTACACTTTATTACATGTATAGTTTATTTCTTATCTTATCATGTTTAATGTTGCAGCATTGTACCGAGACAAATTCCTAGTTTGTGTACTACATGAACAATGGCAATAAACCTGATTCTGATTCTGATACTGATTCACTAGGCTTGTGCTCCCCTTTGTCACTGGATAACCAACTTTCCTCCCCCTATTCTGTTATGCTGAGAACCAAGCTAGAAGGTACTTTCCACCTTCTAGTTGAAAGAACCTTTTTTTTTAATATGAACCTGCTGGGGCTTGAACCCACAACCTCCCAGCTGTGGAGCAGATGCTGTACTCTACACCACTACTCTACCCACCATTAGGCCACCCCTCCAGTAACAACTGTACTCAAGATGAGTAGAAGAATGAAGTTGGATCAATGTGGGTGATGTCGGTCAAGCACAGAGCAATAGACTGCATTGCTCTTACACTGAAGGTACCCATTGTCTAGCATTTCTCATTTGGCAGAAATGGTTCTGGAAGTTTAGATGGTATGTAACTTTAAATAAATCGATTAAATCCAACACTTTCACAAACTTGTTACTGATGCACCAAAGATCCTTCAAGAAGACCTGTAACTGAGATTACAAGTACTCATAGATACTTATTACCTCCGCCAGGCCACAGACCAGGAGGAGGTTATATTTTTGCCAGCGTTTGTCTGTTTGTCTGTCTGTCTGTTTGTCTGTTTGTCTGTCTGTTGGTTAGCAAGATAACTCAAAAAGTTTTGGACGGATTTTGATGAAACTTTCAGGCGTTGTTGGAAATGGTACAAGGAAGAACTGATTAAATTTTGGGGATGATCCGGATCACCGTCTGGATACAGGAATTTTTTAAATGATTCTTTAACATTGTGAGATACGGCCATTTTCAACATGTGTGCAGGGGCAATGGAGGGCGCTGGTCGTCGTGTCTGACGAACACAAACTCCGCGTTCTTCAAAATTTTAGGCACAAAAGCACGTGGAAAACAGTGGTGGGCAGAGCCCGGCAGCGTGCCTGTGTTTGCGCTACGCTGCAAAAGCTGAGACGGGCAGCTGTCCGGCGACGGATTATTTGGCAGAAATTCCCCGGGCAGCCATAGTGGCTGCGCAAAAACAAGCTCTCTGCCAGGGAAGCTTCCAAATCCTCTTTTCCCGCGGAGCGCAACCCCAATATAAAACCCACGGCAACCTGTCTACCCAATTTGCATCCATCAGTGAAGCCCTCAGTGCTGCTTTCAGTGACCTATGAAAACGCTCACAGCCTGGGACTTTGCAGATGGAGGAGATGGACACCACACCAACACTTCAGTTTATTACCTCCGCCAAGGAGGTAATGCTTTTACTACTGAACCACTAATCCTATCATTGTGAATCCAATTGCTAGTCATATGTTTTCATGGTCAAGGAATCTGAAAACGTACACACAAGCACTGTATGGGGAGGGGGGGGGGGACTGTGGCGCTTGGCGGAGGTCTGCGCTCTCCGAGTGCTTTTCTAGTTTGTTACATGTTTTAATTTCCATGATAAAAAAAAACATTTATTTTATGTATGTATATGGGGGTTTCTTCAGGTTATTTCAGATAGACTCTACATTCCATTTGGCACCAAGTTTTTCATGGTGGGGCACAGTCATGACATCTTGCAGTACATTGTTATGTCACCATGTTATAATAATAATATATTGATAATAATGTAACACATAATATATCATATATATAATAAATCATATAATTATATGATCTGGGTTGTAAACGGGCACTTGTGTTTCTTTCTGAATGTCAGTTTTGGCCTAGTCTGTGTGAAGAACTGGGTTTCTGTATTCATGTGGTCAAGATAGGTACTGAATCACAAAATTTTCAATGTCAACATTTATTTTCATGTTCAGTATATTCCTACGCTTCAGGAAAACGTAATATTGTAGATGGACGTGGGGTGTGCGGTGACACTCTCTGGTCCATGGCCTAAAGGTCAAGAGTCAGACCTTTCCATAAACTAAACATAAATGACTATCCAAGTGAATGGTGACCCTTGTTGGAAAGCAGAATACAATAAGTTGAAGTGTGATTTTTGACAGATGTCACCAAAAGGTTAGAAAAAACTTTAGGCTTTGAGTTAAATTACTGTTTGTTTGTTCTCTAGATTAACTCATCACAAATGGATGTGATTTATGCCAACAAAACCATTCTTGAAGGAAGGAAAAGAAAGAACAGATTACACGATTATCTCTGATGATATGGATTTTGCCAAACTCTAGGCCAAATCAGATGGTCATCTCAGAGAAGGTGAGATCAGAGGTGTGACCTAAAAGACAGATGAGTATGCAGAGATCTGTCTACACAAAAGAGGGAGTAACAAAGAAGAGGCAAACATTATGATGTTTATGAGTTAGTTCTTTGAATTGAATTATTTGTGGCATCAGCTCTGGCAATGAAGCCTCTTTGAATTTTTTTTTCTGTCCATTGTACTCGTGTCTTATGACAAAAAAATTAACAAAATGTTGAGTACAACAGAAAAGCACAGTCACATACTGTACATTTAAATGTGTACCATAATTACATTCTTGGTGCAGTGGTTAGCACTGTTGCCTAACAGCTAGAAGGTTCCAGGTTCGAATCCCCAGGCTGGCAGGGGTAGGAATGTTTCTGTGTGGAGTTTGCACGTTCTCCCTGTGCTGCGTGGGTTTACTCCGGGGACTCTGGTTTCCTCCCACAATCTAAATACATGCATGTGAGGTTAATTGGTTGTTCTAAATTGTCCCTAGATATGTCTCCTATAGGCCCTTAGAATAGAGGGTTAGTACTAGTGAAGTGCTTTGAGTGGTCTTTGAGACTAGAAAAGTGCTTTATAAGTACAGATCCTTATCCCTTATCCCTAATGCACCTGTAAGCTGGTTGCCAACTGCCAATCAAATCTAAAAGAAGAAGAAGAAGAAGAGTGATAATATGTATTGAGTGCTGAGCAAACAGCTTTAGCAGCTAACAACTGACCATACTTGCATAAATATTTAAAGAATATACTTAAAAGTTGGTTCACCAGTATGGGTACAGTAGTATCCTTAAGAATAAGCTTTTTGATAAAACCTAAGTTATACTTTGAATGAATGAATGAATGAATGAATGAATGAATTTATTTCGGATAGTACATTACAGGTTAAAAGAAACTGTATAATATAACAACAAGGTCAAATTAGACAAAGACTCCTTCTACTATACAATTCCACGTGAGTTATCCGAAATGGGTGATGGCTGAAGCCGCAGCTTATATTGCCCACCCATATTCCATCCAAGAATTCAAAGGAGAAAAAAGAGAAAACAAGACAAGAGCGATTACAATTTAAAACAAGGCTAAGACAAAATATGACTGAGAGAAAAAGAAAACTGAGCTAGTCTAAGTTAAGCGGTTACTATTCAAAAACAAATCTAAGACATAGTGTCACAGAGAAAAAAGAAAAACTAAGCTATAACACAACACAGGCTGGAAATGTCAATCCTTATGTGAGTTTACATGTCGTCTTGTAAATATGTTTGGAGTATTTCTTCCTTTAGTTTTTGTTTAAATTGTCCAAGCTTTGTACATGATTTTAATTCAGGTCCAAAATCGTTCCATAATCTGACACCTTGCACTGAAATACAGTGTTGCTTGGTAGTTGTTCTCACTGTAGGCTTTTGAAATATACATGTTCCTCTGAAGTGATATCGTTTCTCCCTTGTTTGGAACAACTTTTGGATATTTGCGGGCAGTGATAGTTACTTAGATACTTAGTTAGTTAGTTAGTTAGATACTTTCCACGGTTATGGAATGAATTCACAGTGATATGACCAAACAGAGCAATAATTTTGGGCTAAAATCCTCTGGAACATCTGGAATTTTAGCCACTTTTTTCTTAGAGATGCATCGTTTTGGGGGTCAGGCAAAAAAATTTAATTTAAAAAAGTGTTATAATCTTGTCATCAATAGACACATTTCAGAAGGTTAAAAGCTACAAACACCATTTTGCAGTGAAAGGGACCTATAAATGTTTTTTGTTTTGTTTTTCAAAGAAATGCTATTTTTGCTTCTCTTGATAGATAAATGAGAACAGGTTTGTTGATTAGTTAGTTTGGTGATCATATTTAAAGCATAACTCTATATAAGATTTTCACCTTAACATAACGTTCCAAAAATTATTCTGAAATTACATCCACATTTGATGGCTTGAATGTTACTTTCTCAATAGGTTGAGTGGGCCAACATTTACATATAGTGTCTATTTTTCCTCATAACTTTGTGACATGTTCCTCATAGCTTTGTGACGTTTTCCGCATAGCTTTATGATGTTTTCCTCATAGCTTTGTGACATTTTCGTCATCGCTTTGTGACATTTCTTCAGAGCTTTGTGACGTTCTCCGCATAGCTTTGTGATGTTTTCCTCATAGCTTTGTGACGTTTTCGTCATCGCTTTGTGACATTTCTTCAGAGCTTTGTGACGTTTTCCGGTGTCTGCTAGTAAAGATGAAGAATACATCCGTGGGGGCATAGCAAGGATGATAGAAGGACTACAGCTCCTGGCCAGATAAGAGTGATGATATAGAGCAAAGTGCATGGCAGTAATGCACCTGTAAGCTGGTTGCCAACTGCCAATCAAATCTAAAAGAAGAAGAAGAAGAAGAATACATCCGTGTTTACAGCAGAGATGGTGGCAATAATTATTTGTTTGCAGTGGGTGGAGGAGGTCAGACTGGACCGGGTGGTGGTGTGCACGGACTCACTTGCAACTTTAAAAACCATACAGACACTAAACTCTACAAGTGAAGACTTGGCGATTGAGCTATATCACAGTTTATTTAGGGTACACAGGGGTTAGGGTTGACATTTGAAAGAAAAGCCAGAATGTTTGGACTAGACACTATTGATATAGCTAATACCAGTCCAGTGAGTAATGTCCCCCTTGGTTGTTTCCTGGAAAAGAAGTAGGCATCAGTCTGCTAATGAGGAATATGAGTGAAGTTGGTGTTAAAACAAGCATTTACCTCAGGATTAAGTACTATAACTACTTACAGCTCTATACTGATGGTTCAAAGAACAAAGAAGGCTCTGTTGGAATTGGAGTAAACATTCCAGAGTTTAAAGTGACCATTCTCAAAAAGACTCTCCAACAATACATCCGTGTATACAGCAGAGATGGTGGCAATAATTATTGGTTTGCAGTGGGTGGAGAAGGTCAGACTGGACTGGGTGGTGGTATGCACAGATTCACTTGCAGCTTTAAAAAACATACAGACACAAATCTACAAGTGAAGACTTGGTGATTGAGCTATATCACAGTTTATTTAGGGTACACAGGGGTGGTGGAGATGTTCAGTTTTGTTGGGTTCCTGCACATGAAGGGTTGAAAAGGAATGACTGTGTAGACAAATTAGCAAAAAGTGCACTTGGGAAAGAAATAACTATACCATTGTTGCTTGGAAAAGGAGAAGGGAAAGCAGTAATCAAGAAAAAAGGAAATTGAGCTATGGCAAAAAAGATGGGATGAAGATCATAAAGGTAGATTATATTACAAAATACAAAAATCTATTGCAATAAAGAATTACATAACAACCAAAAGGAGGGAAGACATCATTATGGGCAAGACTCAGACTGGATCATACAGGTTTAAACGGCACTTTATTCACCATGCTGAAAAGTGAAAGTGACAAATGTAGAGAATGTGGAGTAAAAGAAAATGTTGAGCACATCTTATTATACTGTCACAAGTATGGAAATGAAAGAGAACGAAAAATGCAGTTCAAGAGGCTGGTAGGGAATGGGATTTAACTGGGTTTCTGGGAACAGATGGAGATGGAGAGGCAGTAAGAATCATGAGAAGGGCTCTTTTCTCTTTTTAAAATAACACAGGATTAAGTCATAGAATTTAGGGGTAGGGCTAAAATTACACCCGTGGCGATAGGTGGCGGTATGCACCTTTCAATCAATTGCCATCCACCAGTAACTGAGAGAAGAAGAAGAAGAAGAAGAAGAAGAAGAAGACTGCACCTGGAGTGTGTGGCGGTAGAAGAAAAAGAGGGGAATAGAGCTGCAGAGGAGGACGCAATTTATCACAATTCACATTAACAGTGGACAGCCAGGAAGGAGTAGCTGTGTGACGTTTTGTTCAAACGCTGGAGTAGCCACAGCATGAAGAGGTAGAATCCCCCTGCTGAAGAAGAAGGCGATTCGACCAGGACACATATTCAACTAGGAGGAATGGAGGTGCAAAGCAAGGATGAGGAAGTTTGGAGTACTGTGGAGTCTAGAAGAAAGAAAAGAAAATCCCGGAATAAGCAGGAGGAGTGTAAAGTGATCATTAAACTTACTCAGGAAGGGACATCATTTCGTGAATGGAACCCAATTAAGCTCACAAATGCAATTAATAAGTTACTTGAAGTTTTAAATGCAAGAATCCTTCGTAGAGGTTCGTTATTAGTTACTTTGTAAAGATAGTGTTCAGCAAGGAAAAACAGAGTCACTAAGATGGAGGGGGAAAGTGTGCAGTGCTCAGTATTGGAAGGAAATAAGGCAATGAGAGGAGTGATATTAGGGATTTCAATGGCTGTCTCAGCTTATGAAATAAAGGAGAACATATCTGGAACAATAGTGACAGAGGTGAAAAGGTTTAAAACTAATAGAAATGGTGAAAAATAGGATCATTGTGAAAGCAGCAGAAGAATATCTTGGCATTAATTGGGCTACAGTGGGAAGCAGTTGAGGACTTGTTAAGTGGAGGATCTTTAAGTTCACAGACATCATGGGCTAGAGGGTCATAATGTTAATCACTATTTTGCAATGGAATGCCAGGAGTTTAATATCAAATGGGCAAGAATTCAAAATGTTTATATCTGATATTCAAGACAAACCCTAGGTAATCTGTATACAGCAAACATGGCTAAAACCTCAGTTGATTTTGTCATTCAAGGATACACATCTATAAGGAACAACAGGGAAACTGGTAGAGGAGGAGGTGTAGCAACCTTTGTGTGTAATGGAATAAATTACAAAATAATGGAAATAGGGAAAGAACATGAATCAATAACAGTAAAAATTTGGGCAGTAAAAGAAGAAGTTACAATTATTAATCACTATAATCCATGTAACAGATTGACAGTTGACACTTTGAACACTGTACATAGGCAAGCACATTGTAAGGTGGTTTGGTGTGGGGATTTTAATGCACATAACACACTGTGGATGGCAGAAATATAGATACAAATGGCACAGTAATTGAGGATTTTTTAGAGGATAGGGTCTTAATATGCATGAATGATGGGAAGGGTATGTGATTTAAGACTAACCTAGTCTGAGAAAGTGTATTAGACCTAACTTTGGTTTCAAATGCCATTGCAGGAATCACATCTTGAGAGGTGTTAAGTCGGTCAGCTAATGGGAGTGATCATTATCCAATAAGAGTTAAAATTGGGCTAGAAGCGGGAGAAGAAGGGATGGAATCTGGCACAAGATGGAAATTGGGTAAGGCAGATTGGGATAAATTTAAATATCTGTGTAAGACTAGATTTGAGCAGCTAAATAGTGAGAACATTTGTGATGGGGAGGAGTTTAGTAAAAGTGTCAGTGCGATTATAATCGAGTCTGCAACTCAAACAATATCAATAAGTACAGGTTATAGACAATGAAAGAATCTTCCTTGGTGGGATGATAATTGTAATAAAGCTATTAAAAACAGAAATAGGGCATTCAGAAAAGTGAAAAAGCATCATACTTTGGAAGCAGTGATTGAGTACAATCGGTGTCAGGCAATCATCCAAAAAACAATTAAAACAGCTAAGCGTTTATTTTGGAGACAGTATTGTAATACTATAGGAAGAGAAACACAGCTATCAGATATTTTGAGAATGATTAAAAAAATGAGTGGTATTAGGAGAGAGTACAAAATACCAGTGCTAGACAATAATGGGGAAATAGCTATTACTAGTATAGACAAAGCAGAGCTTTTGGAACAAACTTTAGTGAAGATTCATAGTACCAGACACAATTAGACAAAACAGGGAAGCACTTTGTCCAAACACCCACATGTGAACATAAGGAAGAATACTTCAAGGGACTCGATAGATTTGCCATTCACTCTATCGGAACTGAAAAGGGCTATTCTGAAATCAAAGCAGTCTTCACCAGGGAAGGATGGCGTATGTTATAGAATGTTGTCGCACATGGAGGACAGCGCACTTCAAACAATATTAAAGCTGTTTAATAAAGTCTGGGAAACTGGGAAGATTCCTAGGGCATGGAAACAATCAGTTATAGTTCCAGTGTTAAAGCAAGGGAAAGAGGCATCAGATCCCAGTAATTATAGGCGAATAACTCTTACCTCACAGTTAGGGAAAACAATGGAACAAACGGTGACTGAAAGGCTGAATTACATTTTGGAAGGGAGGGAATTTCTTTCTCCTTTCCAAAGTGGGTTCAAAAAGGAAGAAATACTATGGATTCCATTTTACACCTAGAGTCTGAAATTAGGAAGGCCCAGGTAAATAGGGCAAATGTGATAGCTGTCTTCTTTGATGTAGAAAAAGTGTATGACGTGCTGTGGAAGGAAGGGTTGCTTATCAAATTAAATCAATTTGGTACTGAAGGTAATTTATACAACTGGGTATTAGATTTCCTGTATGATAAAACGATTGAGGTAAGAGTTGGTACAGAGTACTCCAAAATATATCAAGTTGAAAATGGTACTCCCCAAGGTAGCGTGTGTAGCCCTGCTCTGTTTAATATTATGATTAATGATATTTTTGAAGGAATCGGTAGGGGAATAGGGAAGGCCTTGTATGCAGATGATGGGGCCTTATGGATTAGGGGACGTAATCTTGAGTACATTCAGAGGAAGATGCAGGCAGCAATAGACAAAGTTGAACAATGGGCAAACCGGTGGGGTTTTAAGTTATCGGTCTGAAAGACACAAGTGATTTTCTTCTCTAAAATATCACAAAGAAATTTCTTTAAAACTTTTTGACCAAAAGTTAGAGCAAGTAAAGGTAGTTCAGTATTTAGGTGTGTTATTCGATGAAAAACTAACCTGGAAGCAGCATACTGAAAAAAATAAAAGAAAATGTATGAAAATAAATAATATTTTGAGATGTCTGGCAGGACAGGACTGGGGGGCCTCTAGGGCCTCTCTGTTGAGGGTGTATTTGATGTATGTATTTGATGTATTTTATGAGGGTGTATCTACTGGAGGGGGAAGCCCCCCGGGGGACAGCTAGCCACCAGGGCTGCTCGGAGAGGCGCTCCGGCCACCGGCAGAGTGAAGAGGCCTCGCCGTCACAGGCCCGTGGCTCTGGGAGAGATCCGTCGCTGCCAGAGATCCACGGAGCTGCTCATCCGTAGGCTGCCCGTCCAGCGCCTGGTGAGGGAGATCGCTCAGGACTTCAGGACCGTCCTGCGCTTCCTGAGCTTCGCCGTCATGGCTCTGCAGGAGACCAGCGGGGCCCGCCTGGTGGGTCTCTTTCTTCGCCAGGAGGGTCACCATCATGCCCGGGGACTTCCAGCTGGCCCGCCGCATCCGCGGAGAGAGAGCTTAGACTTTCTGCTGCACATTCACCAACCAACCATAATGCTCCGCACTGTGTGTCTATATATATGCATTTATAGTAATATGTACATATGTTTACTAGATGTTCTTGTTTTTTCTTGCCTTCTGATTGTTGCTCTGAGTGTTGCTATCCCTGTGCTGTTGCAATCCTGGAATTTCCCCATTGTGGGACTAATAAAGGCTTATCTTATCTTATCTTATATTGAGGACTAATGAGAACGACACTAGACTATGGATGTGTTGCGTTCATGTCGGCTGCTGATTGTCACCTGAACATTCTGGACATACAGCAGATAAAGACTCTTAGGATATGTTGTGTTGCATTTAAAACTTCTCCAGTATCAGTGATCCAAATAGAGACAGGGGAAATGCCCTTAAGATTAAGAAGAACCAAATTAATGCTGGCATACTGGATCAACTTGAAGGGGCATAAAAGGTCACATCCTCCACAAGCTATTCCTAATGATTGCTGGGAACACAACAAGTCCAACATTAGTAGCTTTGGATGGATAAGTGATGGCATTGCTGAGCAGGCAGGATTAATACACATAATTTTAGCCCAATGGTCTGTGGTCTGTTATTCCTCCATGGCTGTTTAAGATGCCACTAGTAGATTTTAAAATAGAACAACTGAGGAGGCAACATAAGAAAACAGCAACAGATTATATAGTGCATAAATATATTGAACAGAACTTCAGAAACATGCTGATAGCATTTACCAGTGGTTCCAAGGACCCTACAACTGGTCGTAGTGGAGCTGTGGTATACATTCCTCAATATAAACTATCAATAAAAGAACCAGCAATCACTTATCAGTATATGCAGTTGAGCTAGTTGTCATTATATTAGCGCTACAGTGGTTGGAGATTAATTATAGGAGTAATGCAGCCATTGCTTCAGACAGTTGGGCAGCTCTCAAGAGTGTTCAGTCACTGCAGTCGTGTAGGCAGGACCTAATTGTAGAAATCCAATCCTTAATTTACAACCTCTACAGTAAAGGCCAGTCAGTAAGCTTTCTTTGGGTTCCAGCCCATGTTGGAATAGAGGGTAATGAGGATGTGGACTTATTAGCAAAACAAACATTGAAGTTTGAGGCAGTGGATCTGGGGATCTCAGTAAGGCAGAAGGCAAATCAATAATTAACAAGTATGTAGTGCAAAAGTGGCAAGAATATTGGGACTCAATAGATACAGGAAGATCTCTTTATGACATTCAAAAGCAGGTGGTCTCTAGAATGAGACTTGGCAGAAACAGGAAAGAGGAGATACGCATCACCCGAATGAGAATAGGACATGCTACTTTGAACCAGACGCTACATAGAATAGGTAAACACCCAACTGGCGGATGTGCACATTGTGGTTCTCTGGAAACAGTTCGTTTTGTTGGAATGTCAGGTATACCGGGAACAATGGAACCATCTGACTGCAGTAATGGAAAGGACTAATTTAAGTTTTGGTTTGGAAAACGTGTTAGGAACCTCAGTCAAAGAAATTTATGTAGCTCTACTTAGATATTTAAGTGCAACTGGATTAATCAAAAGAATTTAGTTTTATTAGTTTTTTTTTGTTTTTTTTCCTGCCATTCTCTTGTCCATGCTCCAACCCGGTGGGTGGTGATAGTGCACCTGCGGCCTGGTTGCCGGCTGGCGATCAGATCTAGAAGAAGAAGAGTGCTATAAGCAGTGATACAGGTGATGACAACAAAACCTGGAAAACGTCACAGAGCTATGAGGGAGACATCACAAAGCTACAAACCTATGAGGATTACATCAGAAACCTATGAGGATTACATCACAAAGCTATGAGGAAGACATCACAAAGCTATGAGGAAATCGTCACAAAGCTATGAGGAAAAAAAATGCACCTCTGACCTTGTTGCCAACCGCCAATCAAATCTAACAGAAGAAGAAGAAGACGAAGAAGAAGGTAATGCACCTGTAAGCTGGTTGTCAATCGCCAATCAAATCTAAAGAAGTTTTCCTCCTAGCTTTGTGACGTTTTCCTCCTAGTTTTATGGCGTTCTTCTTCTTGATATACAGGAATCAAATCTAAAACATGTGGCAGTTGCCATGGCCAAGATGTGTAGAGATGATATAGAGTGCAAGTGATGATATGTCTGAACATAGAGTTGAGGTTCGATTGGACACAGCAATGATGATAGAAGGACTACAGCTCCTGACCAGATACAGTGATGATATAGAGTGAAGTACGATGAGACGAAGAAGAGTGATGTCTGAAGATGAGAGTTGAGGTTCAAATGGACACAGCAATGATGATAGAAGGACTACAGCTCCTGACCAGTTAGTGATGATACAGAGTGAAGTACCTGGCGGTAATGCACCTGTAAGCTGGTTGCCAATCGCCAATCAAATCTAAAAGAAGAAGAAGAAAATGAGGGCATTCCATAGGTGGTGGTGGTTGGGGAGGGGGGCAGCAGAACAGAATGCCTGATCACCCATGGTGCTGAGCTTAGTCCTGGGGGGGGGAAGGCATATATATATATATATATACAGTATATAAACTTTTAACAGCCGTTTTTCCACTACAAGCTGTCATAAACCCCTGTGTGCCATTACACGGCGCATGAGGGAGAGAATGAAAAAACCCAATCACAGGAGTAGAGTGCTGTGTTTATTAAAGTTCACAAAATAACCGGTTCAATAATTGCCAAATGCAGTTCAGTCAACCACACAATATATGGAAGGGTGCAATGACAGTATTGGCCACCAAACAAACAGGGCGCCTGCCAAAATGCTTAGCAGTCTGGTGAATGTAAAGCCTGGTGCTGCAGGGCTGCGTAACATATGAAACAGGAAAGGTGAGCAGCCTGATGCTGCAGGCCTGCTAGCACAGGAGAGAAGGCTAAGGCACACTTACAATTCTGGAGCTAATCCGGGGCGAGCCGTGCAGACTGGAGGCAGAAGCAGAGACGCACAGGGAGTGAATAACATGCGCGGGGAAAAACGCTACCACGTATGAAGGGGAATGTCCCAACAATCTCCTTCCTCAGCGGTGGCAACCAAATACTCCAAACGCTAACGATGAAAGAGATTGCTGGTGTGAATGCGTGGGCAGAACTGATTGGGAACAGGTGTGTGACAGTGTGCGCACGCATGTGCGCGTGTGTGTGTGTGCGTGTGTGTGCGCGCCGGTGAGTGCAGCTGACGGAGTTTTGACAGGAGGAGGGGGCATGCCCGAGCTGTCATGAGAAAACTAGGTCTAAGCATAACCATGAATCAGAATCGGGTTTGGCCTTCAAACCCGGATTCATGACACTAGTGGGTTGAACGAGTCGCTATGGCAGACATCAATGTACAGGTGCATCTCAATAAATTAGAATGTCATCGAAAAGTTGATTTATTTCAATAATTCAATTCAAAAAGGGAAACTCATATATTATAGATTCATTACACACAGAGTGATATATTTGTTCTTCTTCTTTTAGATTTGATTGGCGGTTGACAACCAGCTTACAGGTGCATTACCTTCTTTTAGATTTGATTGGGGGTTGGCAGCCAGCTTACAGGTAGGTGCATTACCACCATGTACTTCATTCTACTGTATATCACTCCACCACGTACTTCACTCTATATTTTCTTCTTCTTTTAGATTTGATTGGCGGTGTTTATCATCACTCTATATATAATTGAAGAAATCTCTTCTTCTTCTTTTAGATTTGACAGGCGGTTGGCAACCAGCATACAGGTGCATTACTTCACTTTATATCATCACTCTATCTGGTCAGGAGCTGTAGTTCTTCTATCATCATTGCTGTGTCCAATCAAACCTCAACTCTTATCTTCAGACATCACTCTTCTTCGTCTCCTGTGTGTGTGTGTGTGTGTGTGTGTGTGTGTGTGTGTGTGTGTGTGTGTGTGTGTGTGTGTGTGTGTGTGTGTGTCACGATCATAGGACTTGCTAAATGATCATAGGGCTCACTATGACATCAAAGATCATAGGACTCGTTATGTCATGATCATAGGATTCGCTGAAAGATCATAGGACTCGCTATGACATCATCAAAGATCAAAGGCAGGCATCACTCACGGTCATAGTACTCGCTATGACACCATCAAAAATCATAGGACTGGCTACTGATGATCATAGAACTCGCTATGTCACGCTCATAGAACTCGCGTAAAGATCATAGGACTCGTTATGACATCAAAGATCAAAGGCCGGCATCGCTTACGATCATAGGACTCGCTATGACATCATCAAAGATCATAGGACTCACTATTGATGATCAAAGTACTCGCTATGACATCATCAAAAAATCACAGGACTCGCTATGACATCATCAAAGATCAAAGGCAGGCATCAGTGTATAGATTGAAGTAGGTGGTGTTGATGCACCTGTAAGCTGGTTGCCAACCGCCAATCAAATCAAAAAGAAGAAGAGTGGTGAGGTGCCTGCTTACACCTGCTTTCTACCTGCATGGAGAAATACTTGCTTATTCTTGGTTTCTACAAGCATGCGCAGGTATGCACTAGTTTAATTTTGATGGTTATGGCTTGCAGCTAATGAAAACCCCAAATTCAGTTTCTCAGAAAATTATAATATTATATAAAATTAATTTAAAAAAAATATTTTTAATAGAAATGTTGGCCGATTTAAAAGTATGTCCATGTCCACACTCAATACTTGGTCTTCTTCTTCTTCTCTCGGTTACTGGCGGATAGCAAGCAACTGAAAGGTGCATACCGCCACCTACTTTACAAGAGTGTGTAACATCATAATGTCATCATAATGTCATTTGAACCCAAGCCCTAAATTCTATGACTTAATCCTGTGTTCTTTAAAAAAGCGAAAAGAGCCCTTCTTGTGATTCTTAGTGCCTCTCCATCTCCATCTGTACAGCCAGGTGTGGGAAAGCATAAAGGCCCCCTCATCCCAGTTCATGCTATCTTTTCCCCGCTTCCTAATGTCTATGGTTTCCTTGATCCAGTGTTTGTGTCTGTTGCTCTCCGATCCAATAATTTTTGCATTGTCCCAGTCAATGATGTGATTATTTCTTTTGCAGTGATCTGATATTGCTGATTTTAATCTTTCTTGTTCTGCCTTTTCTTTTTGTGAAAAGGGAGAAGGCATGTTTCTTTCCATGCCTGTAGCCGCTGCACTGGCCAGCGATCGTTAGGCAGCTGTTTGATCCACTTCCTGGTGGGCGCTGTCTAACCTTCGCCGGTCCAACCACGCCCCCCTCTCTCTCTGACAATCAGCTGTTCCGGTAATCATCTTTCCCGCACCTCACCCAGGTGTTGCCAGTTTGTCATGCCAGAGACATTTGTACTTAGGCAGCTCTTTGCTAGTCAAACACAGCTGGACCATTGTACTTGTTCACACAGTTGTTCTTTGCCGTGTGACCATCACGTCTTTGAAGGATTGTTGTGTTTGTGTGCTCATTGGCAGACTTGGAAGACTCAGACTGTTCCTGCACGGTGAGTGAGAGCTGTCTGCGTTTCCTGTTTGCAGTTGTGCTGCTACGCTGGTCTGTAGCATTTCCCCTTTGCGGCACAACTGCTACGCTTAGGCACTGTTGCCCAGCTTCTTCTCCCATGCTAGTCGAGCATCCTGGAAGACTATTAAGTTTCACCCAAGCTGTCTATGTCATTGTGGAGGAAGCACATAGTTGTGTTTTAACTGTGTGCTGGAACGTATTACCCACTTCCACTGCTGCCGTGGTTCCCAGTGTCTTTTGAGTGATGTCGGCTCCAGGATGCTCCGGTGGTTAATTACTTCCCCTCATGCATTCGCTGGGCGATACCAGCCCAGGAACGCCCAAAGTAAGTGTGTTGTCTTTTTGTATGTTTTCACCGTTTGGGACTGTCTGTCTGTGTATTAATAAATGTGTGTTTGGTGTAACCCTGTGCTTAAATCCTCATTCTTCCTTCTCTTCCTCTGTGCACTGTGGAGAAGTGCACGGGGAAGTTTATGACACTCACAAGGGTTTGTTTTGAGACAGATTCATAACTAGTACAAATAAAGAATTAATAAAATTAATAAGTTAATAAAATTGTCCATTATCTGGACTGGTGTCCTACGAGGATATGAATGTAATGAAAATAAGTCTTCATTCCTACTTACATTCATATTTACATTAATACTTATACCAACAACAAAATACCTATAAAACCCATGAATCCGCTACAGTTCTCTTGAGTTTGCAATTTTACTATGTTTATCTTCTGAGTTATGTATTGCTATTTCAGCCTTAGTTTAGTCATTATAGTCCTGTTTGTCAATATGATTGTTTTCTTGGTCACGATTATGTTTGATTATGTTTGATTATGTTTGATTTTGATGATTTGGATTCTTGTAGTTATGCTATCATGTTTATTCCTGTCATGCTTTTTGTTTGGGCTTTTGTTTTGACAGCGTCTTTTGTTTACTTCCAGTTTTACATTATGGGCTGTTTGCTTTGTTTATTATTCACGGTTGTTTTTGATTTCCTGATTAATGATTGTTCACAGGTGTTCTTGATTTTGTGCACTATATAGACACACCGCACGTTGCCATCGGTGTGGTGATCTACTGTACTGAGTTTCGGTGAAGTTCACGTCATGTCATGTCTCGTTAAGTCGAGTTTAGTAAGTTTTTTCATCACCAAATTAAAATAAATAAACACTTGAAATATATCATTCTCTGTGTAATTAATCTGTGTACTAAATGGGTTTCACTTTCTGAAATGAATGACAAAAAATATTGGAACTTTTTCATGATATTCTAATTTTTTGAGATGTACCTGTATATCTTTGTATAAGGAGTTCTGAACAACTCCCTATATGTGAAAAAATTATCCATCCTTGGACTCATATACCGCCTCACACTCACAAATTGTTGGTACCCCTCTGTTAATGAAAGAAAAAACCCACAATGGTCACATAAATAACTTGAATCTGAAAAAGTGGTAATAAATAAAAATTCTATGAAAATTAACCAATGAAAATTAGACAATGCTTTTGAATTGTAGTTCAACAGAATTATTTTATAAAACAAACTCATGAAATAGGCCTTGACAAAAATGATGGTACCCCTAGAAAAGAGGACATGTTCAACCAAGATGTGTCCTCTAATTAACATTACAGGTGTCTACAAACTTGTAATCAGTCGGCCTATTTAAAGGATGACAAGTAGTCACTGTGCTGTTTGGTGACATGGTGTGTACCACACTAAATATGGACCAGAGGAAGCAAAGGAGAGAGTTGTCTCAGGAGATTAGAAAGAAAATTATAGACAAGCATGCTAAAGGTAAAGGCTATAAGACCATCTCCAAGCAGCTTGATGTTCCTGTGACTACAGTTGCACATATTATTCAGAAATTTAAGATCCACGGTGTAGAAGAGCTTGGAATAACGAGGCGATGTGACTTATAAACCAAAGTTTATTATCAGCTTCGCTCCTCTAACAAGTCTCATCTAGTGCAGCAGCAGAAGAAGTAAGAGGGCGAACACATTCGGCTCTAGTACTTATACTCACACATAACAAAAGACATGCATATCAAAGCTGACATTCCTCATTATCTTAATCCCCCTCTTTTGTCTTCGTACCCCTCCACCTGGCCCTGGGAGGTCAGGGCGACCTATCTGGTCTCCACCGCAGCGCCTCGGATGCTCTTTGATCTTCACTGGCGGTTGAGACCTTTTGTCCTGTTCTGAGGTGTGAAGTCGCTTTACATATGTAATCACCAAACATTCTCACATGCTTATACATATGTAGGTTATGGGATATATGATTAATATAGACCACAGCCCCCACCCCCCCAAACGACTAAGAAAAGGACAATAGAAAAATTCACAGTTTAAGATAATTATTATGACATACTAACTGCTACACCTCTTGACAAGGAAGAAACTTTCCAGCAGCTATGCTCCTGTAGAGAATTCAGTGGTAAACGTAATAGCGTAGTAATATCACAAGTCAGTCTTAAACTGTTACAGCACAATTAGTGAACAACTTTTGAGTAGTTTGCATCAGTCCCTGTGCCGTCTGGGTTTAAGTCTTCTCCCGAATCTGCTGTGGGTCCGCTTGGGCGTCCTGGTGGGACCTTCCTGTAAGGAATCTGCAGCTTGGGGAGGAGAGTGATTATTCGTTCCCTGCAGGGGGGCTGAGTCTTTCCTCTTGGGGGGTCTACCCCGCCGAGGTGCTCTCGCCAACCGTGCAGGCTCGTCTCTCAACATGAAGGCAGGTTTAAGTCTGTCAATGCTGACTGTTTCTTTTCTGTCCCCTAAATCAAGCACAAAATGCTTATCACCAGGTTCCAGCACTCTGAATGGTCCATCTTATGGTGGGCGGAAGGTTGGTTTTAAAGCTTCATGCCTAACAAAAACGAATTCAGCGTTTTTTAAAGCTTGGGGAACAAAAACCCGCGGAAAAGAATGATGTGCCGGTCCGGGGAGAGTGTCAGGGCCGTTGCTGCCTAAAAACCTCGGGGCTGGAAGATGCCCTGGCTCTGGGTTCTCTGGTAAAAATTCACCTGGGAGCCTGAGAGGTTGTGCAAAAACTAATTCTGCTGGGGAGGCGTCTAGATCCTCTTTAGGCGCAGCACGCAACCCTAATAAAACCCAGGGGAGTTTATTTACCCAATTTGTATCCGTTAGTGAGGCTCTGAGGGCGGCCTTAAAAGATCTGTGAAAACGCTCGCATAACCCATTAGCCTGAGGGTGATAAGCGGTGGTGCGGTGAATTGTCGCTCCTAAGCTGCTGGCCATGGCTGACCAAAGCTCCGAGACAAATTGAGGCCCCCTATCAGACGTGATGTCCGATAGGACGCCGAAATGTGCCACCCAGTTTGTCAAAAAAACGCGAGCGACTCCTCCGCTGTGGTTAACGCCAGAGGGACCACCTCAGGCCAGCACGTAGTACGGTCTATCATTGTTAACAGATGTGTGAAACCTTGGGAGGAAGGTAGTGGTCCCACGAGGTCGACATGAACGTGGTCGAACCTTCTAGCTGGGATTCGAAAAGGCTCTAGAGGGGCTTTTGTGTGTTTGTGTATTTTGGCGCGCTGACAAGAAATGCAAGTCTTTGCCCATTCCTTTATGTTTTTGCGCAGGCCGGGCCACACAAACTTTTCGGCGACCATTTTAACCGAAGCGCGCACACCCGGGTGCGCGAGGGAGTGAATTGAGTCGAAAATACGGCGGCGCCATGCAGCTGGGACTACCGGGCAAGGTCGGCCGGTTGAGATGTCGCATATTAGGGGGGGCACACCGTCGCGTAAACCCCTTTCCTCCAGCCTTAACCCTGTTGGTCCAGACAGGAGTGCGCGCACGTCCGCGTCACTACTTTGCTCCTCCGCCATGGCTGCGTAATCTATCCCTACGTGGATTGGGGCTGCATATGTGTCCGCGTTGGCGAAGAGTTCTGCGGCTGAGGTAATGTGATCTGTCTCCTCGCGCTCTGGCGATGTCACAGCGCGAGAGAGACAGTCTGCTACCATGTTAAGTTTGCCTGCCACATGTCGAATGTCTGTGGTGAACTCTGAAATTGCAGCTAGTTGTCTTTGTTGCCTGCCTGACCACGGTTCAGAAATTTTAGCCATCGCAAAGGTGAGCGGTTTGTGGTCTACAAAAGCCGTGAAATGCTGCCCCTCCAACCAGAACTGGAAGTGGCGGATGGATAAATGAAGCGCTAGCAGCTCCCTGTCAAAAAGTGCTGTATTTACGCTCAGTTTGGTTTAGCGATTTGCTGAAAAATGCCAAAGGTTGCCAGATTCCGCCGACGTGTTGTTCTACAACCGCCCCTATGGCCAGGTCTGAAGCGTCTGTGGTTAGCGCAATGCGGGCCGAGGGATCAGGGTGAACCAACAATGTGGCGTTAGCTAGGGCACTTTTTACTTCCGCGAAGGCGCGTTCGCGCTCCGCGGTCCATTCGACCGCGTTGGAAGGTTTTTGTTTTCTGAGCGCGTCATATAGGGGCTGCATGAGCTGAGCTGCGCGGGGGAGGAAACGATTGTAAAAATTAACCATTCCCAAAAATTCCTGCAGCGATTTGACCGTTTGTGGCCGTGGGAAACTTTTTACTGTGTGAACTTTGTCTGGCAGTGGGACTGCCCCCTTCGGTGAAACTCTGTGTCCCAAAAAATCAATTTGTGACACGCCGAATTTGCATTTGGCTGGATTGATTATTAACCCGTGCTCTTCTAGTCTCCGAAAAACCATAGTGAGATGCTGTTCGTGTTCTTCCTCAGACGAGCTGGCTACCAGCATATCGTCGAGGTAGACGAACACGAAGGGGAAGTCGCGTAATACCGCGTCCATCATCCGCTGAAAGGTTTGAGCAGCGCCTTTGAGGCCAAAAGGCATCCGCAAAAATTCAAAAAGACCGAAGGGGGTTATTACAGCTGTTTTAGGAATGTCTTCCGCTCAAACGGGGACTTGGTGATAGCCACGGACCAGGTCTATTTTTGAAAAAATGCACGCACCCGCCAGATGTAATGAAAAATCTTGGATGTGAGGAATTGGGTAGCGGTCATGCGCTGTCGCATTGTTTAATCTGCGGTAATCGCTGCACGGTCTCCAAGAACTGTCGGATTTCGGGACCATGTGAAGCGGCGACACCCAGGGGCTTTTTGAGCGCCTGATAATGCCTAGTTTTTCAAGGGTGGTAAACTCGTCCCGAGCTATGGTGAGCTTGGTCGCGTCTAAGCGCCGAGCTTTGGCGAATACGGGTGGGCCCGTTGTGGGAATAAAGTGTTCGACCCCGTGCTTAGCCACTGTAGCTGAGAATTTGGGAATTGTGAGTGCTGGAAATTGGGTGAGGAGTTGATCAAACTTACCTCCTGCTGTAGTGACGCTGGCCTGCACGGGTGGTGGAGAAACTCGAGCTGAGCAGGGAATAGAAGCAAAGGACAATGTATTAACCAAGCGTCTGTTCGCTAGATCGACCAATAACCCATGTGCACACAAAAAGTCTGCGCCCAACAAGTTAAAACTCACCGCCGCTACAACAAATGTCCATCTGTAGTTGCGGCCATGGATGCGGAGGGGCAGGTTCCTTTCGCCATAAGTGTCGATGATGGAGCCGTTGGCTGCCACCGCTCCATTGCCCCGGGGGCCCATGGCCCGGTCTGCTTGGGAGGGCATGATAAAACTCAGTTGAGCTCCCGTGTCAATGAGGAACTGCTTGCCGGTGTGTCCGTCCGTCACATATAGAAGCTTGCTTTTTTTGCCGAGAACTGCCGCTGTTAACGGTTCTCGGCTTTGGCGTTTTCCAGAAATCGTGAATTTGCAGGGGGGAAGGCATTTGTAAGCCTTCTCGGCGAAGCGGTGGTGGTAGTAACAGATGTCGCTCCGTCTGTTACGTCTTGGCCGTGTCGCTGCCATGGCGGGCGGATTCTGCTCAGCGGTTTGTGGCTCCCCGTGGCTCCGGACATCGGCGTTGAGGTCTGCGGATGCTGCTGTGGGTGTCTGTTCCCTGCAGGCATTGACGAGTCGCTGCGCTTCGCGAGCCAGCGTGCGGAAGTCTTGCTGGGTGCTGCATCGCATGTTGGCAAGCGTCCCTCTCATGTGTGGCGGCAGCGTACTGAGGAATATAAATTGGCAGAGGAAGTTGTCATTGTCCTCTTCTTTGAGCTGCAGCAAGTCCTCCATGAGGGCCTTGGGTCTGCATCCTCTGTGGCCGTAGACCGCCAGGATCCTCTCGGCTCTCTCCTCGGCAGAGGGGATGAAATTCGCCACAATGGTCGCTTTCAGTTCTCTATATTTGTCCTGGGCCGGTGGCCGCTGGATTATGCTCCGCGCACATCTTGAAGTGGCGGCGTCGAGTTTGGCGACGATGTGATAAAACTTTGTATCGTCAGCCGTTATGCCCACAAGTGCAAACTGGGCTTCAGCTTGCTGAAACCACGAGGTCGGGTCTTCCTGCCAGAAGTCCGGCAGCTTGACGGTGACGGCGTTTGTGTGGGCCGTCCCTGATGTGTCCGCAGGGTGAGAGTGCCTTCCTTCGGCTCTCGCAGCGGCGCTGGTGCTCGGTTAAGCCCTCTCTGTCACTTCTGCCGTGGGGGAACGTCGTCCATCTGTTCCCCTGTCTGCATGGGTGCCGGCGTCTGCCTGGGTCGCCACAGATGAGTCGATCGCGGGGGAACGCCTCTGGTCCATCCTCGCGTCAGGGTCACCAGTGTAGAAGAGCTTGGAATAACGAGGCGATGTGACTTATAAACCAAAGTTTATTATCAGCTTCGCTCCTCTAACAAGTCTCATCTAGTGCAGCAGCAGAAGAAGTAAGAGGGCGAACACATTCGGCTCTACGTACTTATACTCACACATAACAAAAGACATGCATATCAAAGCTGACATCCCTCATTATCTTAATCCCCCTCTTTTGTCTTCGTACCCCTCCACCTGGCCCTGGGAGGTCAGGGCGACCTATCTGGTCTCCACCGCAGCGCCTCGGATGCTCTTTGATCTTTACTGGCGGTTGAGACCTTTTGTCCTGTTCTGAGGTGTGAAGTCGCTTTACATATGTAATCACCAAACATTCTCACATGCTTATACATATGTAGGTTATGGGATATATGATTAATATAGACCACACACGGGACTGTAGCCAACCTCCAATGCCAAGCAAAGCGCTGATTTTCTCCGGGTGCTCCGGTTTCTTGGTCTCTACGGGCACGCGTGGGCCTTCCTGAACAGGGTCGAAAGCCACTTTTTGCTCAGCTCTATTTTCTTGATCCTGCCCATGAACTGGAATTACGACGCACCTATCCCTCAACCAGTGGTCTGAACGAAAAAGAAGACCCACCAGATGGAGAGCAATAGAACAAGGAGAACTGCTGCACACCAGAAAAGATGCTGTGAACATGAAACACCTCAGGTTCCAGCAGTGCTCCGCAGGAATGACTGTGAACAACACAGCTGTCTGAGACAGGAGGAGACCCTTAAGCAACAGGTATGCAGAAATACTTGCTTATACTGCACAGCAGACACAAAAGATAAACGCAGTGGAGAAATGTGGCAGGCAATGATTAGTACGTTGTACCGATGGTAGGGCATGAGGTGTATAAACAGCAGCAGGAAACAATTACGACAATAAGAAACAGCTGTGAATAATTGACACACAACAACCAACTAAGGGCGCTGTCGAAATAAGAGTAAACACAGGATGATGAGCGGGACAGGAATAATGACAATGAAAATACAAAGGATAAACACAACTAAGGGGAAGGGCATGATAAACAATCGTGATAACTGAGGTAAAACATAACATAAAGGGTGGGACATGTTTGTGAACATGTTCCCCATGACAACCCGCAGGTTGCGAGGATGTCCTGCAACACTAGTATGCCATGTATGTAAACTCCCAGTAAACTTTGGCCATAAATTTACTTGGATGATGGCACCATTCCTGAGACATATGCAAATGTTCATAAGTGACAATTCAGTTTGATTCCAATAAAAATTGTCCCAAATTAGGGTATTTGTTACACTTTTTTTTTTAATTTTTAAATCTCCACAAGGATCCAGTCAGCACTATTGTCTAACACACAGAGCATGTTTATTGGCATGTCCAAGTCCATTTCACTATTACAGCAATGCAAAAACTAATTTGCATTGGGCGAGAAGTGCCAAGAGGCTGTTCTAATGCTCTTACTCATTCAGAGGTGTGGTTTGGGTGTAACATGCAATAAACCAATCTTGGTCTTTCTTCTTATCTCCTTTGATAGACAGAGACACACAATCTAAGGCATAAGACTAATATGATGGTGTTTAAAGGTGATAGCATGTCTGTTTTGTTCAGCAAACCCTGCATGGTATAGGTCACAAAGTGGAAGTTCATTCAACTGCCATGTACACCACTGGGTTCCATACTATTATCCCAAGAAGCAGTACTAACTGCAAAAGCAGATTGGAAAATTGTGTGTTTTCTTAGTGGCGTTATTCACTGATGAAAAACAATTATTACAATTAGAAAATGAAATAAGGGCACTAGAAATCCAGCATGCTAAAACTAAACAAACTGAAACTCTCAGTACTTTAAAACAAAAAACGGACTTTGTATGATAATCTTTGCACCAGTAAAGCTGAGGCAGCGATGACGAGAACTAATTGCCATCATTATGAGTTTGGCAACAAAACTAGTAAATTACTTGCCTGGCAGCTAAAGCAACAAGATGCTGCAAAATTCATATAGTGCATCAAAACTGATGATGATAACCAAAGTTTAGATAATTCAAAAGATATTAACTTAGAATTTAAAAAATACTATGAAACATTGTATACCACTAAGACACACAACCCTATATGTTAAAACAAAATGGTAAAAAGAAGGAGGAATAGAAATATCTGAAGAGGAATGGACATTGATATGGCCAAATCAATGGAAATGCAGTAGTTCACAGAGCTGGAGGGAGTTTGGCTGGAAAAGCCTAATTAGATACTTTATCACACCTTCCCAGAAGGCTCAGTACAAAGGGAACTCCCTAACTTGTTGGAGAAAATGTGGTAGTGCAAATGCAAATCAATATAATATATTTTGGCTCTGTCATGTTATTTAAAATTATTGGAAGGAAATTCATAAAGCTATACAAGGTATTTTTGGATGTCAGTTACCTCTGGAAAGCAAAACTCTATTCTTTGGGCTTGTGCCCACAGAGTGGTCAAAGAAGGACAAATACTTATTATGTATTCTACTGACTGCAAGCAGAAAGGCAATTACAAAAAAAAAAAAAGGCTTTTACAGGAGAGCCCATCTCTTGATATGTGGATGGACATTACAATGGATATTTGTAAGATGGAGAAAATAACAGCTTGTGTCAATTACAAAAAACATTTGTTTATGTCACAATGGGAAAAATGGACTAAATATGTAACACCACTCAGGCCGGACTTTCAATTCGCAGAATTGATATAGCAGACTTTGTTAAAAATATATACAAGAGTGTGTACATTAACAGTTACTCCCTATATGCAGATGTTTAGGCTGACCCTCCCCCTTTTTTCCCTTTTTTTCTTTTTTTTTGTTCTTATTTCTTTTTCATCTTTAAAAAAAAGGACATTCCAATGTAATTATCAAATGAAATGATGGCTTAAACCTACTTTCTAAAGAATGTCAATAAAGAGAAAATTACAAAAAAAAAAGAAACATTGTATACCACTGAGCATATAACTGAGACTGGAATTAAAGAATTAATTCACAATTTACCATTGCCTAAACTTACAATTGCAGACAGAGAGATGTTAGAAAAGGGGATATCAGAAGAAGAAGTTGTCGGAGCACTCAAATCCTTACAGAACAATAAGGCCCCAGGGCCTGATGGATATCCGATTGATTATCTCCAAACTTTCTCAAAAAAATTATTAACACCGATAACTAGCATGATCAGAGAAAAATTTCATAGAGAAACGCTTCCAAAAACACTGGAGCTTGCAACCATAACTCTACTCCCAAAACCTGGAAAAGACCCGCTAAAATGTAAGAACTATAGACCCCTCAGCCTCCTTAATTCAGATTATAAAATATTATCCAAAATTATTGTAACACTGTGGGAATGTGGGAATGACGAGACAGAGTTCTCTCTCAAGTCAGCTTTATTCACATCACCAACATCTCAAAGAAGAAAGAGGCCAACACAGGAAACTCTCGTCCTTAAATACCAAGACTCTTACAGTTCACAAGTCACATGTCTCACAGACCACGTTGCATTAAAATTCACAGTAACAATGCATCTCCTCTTTAATCCTTTAATTACTCCCCCACAGTCTTAAGCCTTGCATACCAAAGCTAACATCCTTGCAGCTTCCTGTAATTTCCAAGGAAGCTCTGCCTTTGTTCTGATCTAAAATGTGAGTCACAAAGCAGGTCACATAAGTGTGTCCACCACACAAGCCCCCCCAACATTTTAGAACAAACAAGAGAATAACGACATGCATGCCGTGATAGTATCAATACACATCCGTCCACATGCTGTCTAGGCTTCAGTCTCCTGCCGTATCTGCTGTAGCTGGGATTCAACGTCTCTGCGGCGCCGTCACGCTGGGGGTTTGCCGTCTGGGGGTGGAAACCTTTTATCAGTTCCTACGGGTGTTCTGGGGAAACATTACTCTGTGAATCCCCCCGCGGGGGTCTACCTCGCCGCAAGGCCCTTGCCAACAGCACTTGCTCGTCTGCCACCACAAAAGCGGGTTTGAGTCTGTTTATGCCAACTTTCTCTTTCCTACCCCCCAAATCTAGCAAAAACTGCTTGTCCCCTGTTTCTAGCACTCTGAACGGTCCGTCATAAGGCGGTCGCAGCGGGGTTCGATGCGCATCGTGTCTGACAAAAACAAACTGCGTTCTTCAAAGTTTTAAGCACAAAAATGCGCGGAAAACTGTGGTGCGCGGGGCCGGGCAGCGTGCTTGATTCTATGTTACTCCGCAACAGCTGAGACGGGGAGGCGTCTGGCTCAGGGTTATCTGGGAGAAACTCCCCGGGCATCCGGAGTGGCTGCGCAAACACGAGCTCCACTGGGGAGGCTTCTAAGTCCTCTTTAGGTGCAGAACACAACCCCAATAACACCCACGGTAACTTGTCTACCCAATTTGCATCCGTCAGTGATGCTCTGAGAGCTGCTTTCAATGACCTATGAAAACGTTCGCATAACCCATTAGCCTGCGGATTGTACGCGGTTGTGCGGTGAACTGTGACACCCAGGCTGCGAGACATTGTCGACCAAAGCTCGGACACAAATTGAGGGCCTCTGTCGGATATAATGTCCGACGGAATGCCGAAGCGCGCCACCCAAGCTGTTCAAAACACGTGCGCCACCTCCTCGGCCGTGGTTGATGCCAGCGGGACAACTTCAGGCCAGCGAGTGGTGCGGTCCATCATTGTCAGAAGGTGTGTGTACCCTTGTGACAGCGGGAGGGGGCCCACGAGGTCCACATGAACGTGATCGAACCTCTTGGCCGGAATGTGAAACGGCTCCAAAGGAGCCCTCGTGTGCCTGTGTACTTTGGCTCTTTGACACGCCGTGCAGGCTGCTGCACACTCTTTAACTTGTTTGCGAAGGCTCAGCCACACAAATTTCTCTCCTACCATTTTGATCGACGCGCGCACCCCGGGGTGTGCAAAAGAATGAATCGAGTCAAAAACGCGGCGGCGCCACGTGGCCGGTACTACTGGACGTGGCCGTCCAGTGGAGACATCGCAGATTGGGGGGGCATACCGTCTTGCAGCACCCTGCTCTCCAGCCTTAATCCTGTTGGTCCAGACTGAAGCGCACACACAACCGCGTCACTACCCTGCTCCACGGCCATGGCTGCGTAATCTACTCCTACACTGACAGGGGCCACCATGGCGCGCGAGAGGCAATCTGCCACTTCATTGAGTTTGCCCGCCACATGCTGAATATCAGTGGTAAACTCTGATATCGCGGCCAGCTGTCTCTGCTGCCGGCCTGACCACGGTTCAGAAACCTCAGCCATCGCGATCGTTAGCGGTTTGTGGTCAACGAACGCGGTGAAAGAGCGTCTTTCTAGCCAGAACTGAAAGTGGCGGATGGCCAAATGGAGAGCCAGCAGCTCCCTGTCGAACGCGCTGTATTTACGTTCGCTATCACACAAGGTCCTGCTGAAAAAGGCGAGGGGCTGCCAAACCCCGGCTACATGTTGCTCCACGACCGCCCCTATGGCCACATCTGATGAGTCAGTGGTGAGCGCTATGTGGGCCGTTGGGTCTCGGTGTGCCAACAACGCAGCCTTTGCCAAGGATGCTTTCACCTCCGAGAACGCTTGGTCCCGCTCCAGGGACCACTCGACCTTATCCGCGGGTTTCTTTTTTTTGAGCGCGGCAAACAGCGGCTGCATGAGTTGCGCCGCGCAGGGGAGAAAGCGGTTATAAAAATTCACCATTCCCAAAATCTCCTGCCACCGCGCGCACTTTGTCAGGAAGCGGAACTGCTCCTTTGGGGGAGACGCGGTGTCCTAAAAAATCGATCTGCGCCACCCCGAACTGACACTTCGCTGGGTTGATTATTAACCCGTGATCTCTCTGGCGTTGACAATCCGCTGCGACTCTCGGCCCAGCGCGCGGTAGTCCCATTGGGCCAACAGTGGCGAACTGGCCAGGGTCGCTCTCGCTGCTGACGGTAGAGTCCTGAGGAAGAGGTGGGTGAAAATGAAGTGATCGTTGTCAGAGTCTTTCAACCTCAACAACTTCTCCATCAGGTTCGCGGGCATGTCATTTTCCAACTCCATCAGCGCCAGGAGCCTCTCTGCTCGCTCCTCCGCCGAGGGGGTGAATTGCTGGATGAGTGCAGCCTTCAACGTGTCGTATTTGTCGCTGTCCAGTGGCTGGTCGATCAGGCTCTCCACATGCTGGGCCGTGTTGTTGTCCAGCTTTGCGACTACGTGGTAGAATTTTGTGGCGTCTACCGATATCCCCCGGAGGTTGAACTGCCCCTCAATCGCGTTGAACCAGGAGCGCGGATTGTTCTGTCAGAAGTCCGGTAGCTGGACTGTAGTGACATTCGCTTGGCTGGGGGCTCCTGACGAGACTGGCCCGGGGGAATTCTCCTCTTGCATGATACGTCTTGGGTCACCAGTGTGGGAATGTGGGAATGACGAGACAGAGTTCTCTCTCAAGTCAACTTTATTCACATCACCAACATCTCAAAGAAGAAAGAGGCCAACACAGGAAACTCTCGTCCTTAAATACCAGGACTCTTACAGTTCACAAGTCACATGTCTCACAGACCACGTTGCATTAAAATTCACAGTAACAATGCATCTCCTCTTTAATCCTTTAATTACTCCCCCACAGTCTCAAACCTTGCATACCAAAGCTAACATCCTTGCAGCTTCCTGTAATTTCCAAGGAAGCTCTGCCTTTGTTCTGATCTAAAATGTGAGTCACAAAGCAGGTCACATATGTGTGTCCACCACAACATGATTAGAGAAAGTCATTCCAAAATTTATTAACGCAGACCAAACGGGCTTTATTAAGAACAGACAAGGTACAGATAATGTCCGGTGATTGTTTCACATTTTAGAGTTCGCACAAACTCAAGATTATCCTGCTGTGGTTGTATCGATGGATGCGGACAAGGCATTCTACAGAATTGAACCAAGTTTTCTCCTTGAGACAATGAAGGCAATGAACTTTGGAGATAATTTTCTCAGATATATTAAGACCCTATTTAAAGCCCCCAGGTCACAGATTTTGACGAATGGTATCCTGTCGGACGCTTTCTCCCATCACGTGGCTGCCGTCAAGGCTGCCCAAGCTCACCTGCCCTCTTTGCGATAGCAATAGAACCACTGACTATTGCCATACGTTCAGACACATCTATTACTGGCATAAAAATTGGCACGGAAGACCACAATCTCACACTTTATGCAGATGACTTTTTAGTATTTATATCCCAACCCATTGTATCATTCCCATCATTACTTACGTGTCTAGGAAAATATAATGTGGTATCAGGCTATAAAATTAATTACTCTAAGAGTGAGGCATTCCCAATCAATATGACAAATCAATATATAAACACACTTCCGGTACCATTTAAATGGTGTGTGGAGGGCTTGAAATACCTTGGGATTAATATTCATGGCTTACATGACACGGCTGTCAGACTGTACAACCTAAGCAGGGCTGCTCGCAGAGATAGCAAAAAGACGTAACAAACTAATAGTTTTTTGAATGCAAAAGATGCAATAGACTTACACAATGGTCCCCTCCGGCATACAACTAGGAACTTACCGGTCGCTATGGAGGGTGAGAATATGTATGGGCACATAATCATACCATGTAGGATAACTAAGTAGACGGTTATGCTGTTTCATTCCATCTAGCAACAATGCTCTGCACTGTGTGTGTTTATATATTTACATATTTATTCCATCTAGCTACAATGCTCAGCACTGGGTGTGTTTATATATTTATATATCTACATATTATTCCATCTAGCTACATTGCTCCGCACTGTGTGTGTTTATATACTTGCATATTTATTCCACCTAGCTGCAATGCTCCGTACTGTGGGTGTTTATATATTTACATATTTATTCCATCTAGCTACAATGCTCTGCACTGTGTGTTCATATATTCATATATTTATTCCATCCAGCTACAATGCTCTGCACTGTGTGTCTGTGTGTGTGTGTATATATATATATATATATTTTATAGTAATACGTACATATGTATATTAGCTGCTCTTGCTTGCTTGTTTTTTTTTGTTTTTTTTTTTCTTGCCTTCTGATTGTTGCTCTGAGTGTTGCTATCCCTGTGCTGTTGCAATCCTGGAATTTCCCCGTTGTGGGACTAATAAAGGCTTATCTTATCTTGTCTTATCTTATCTTATATGAAGAAAATTATATGTCATTGCTCACCGAGTCCAAGAAGGAATTGCAGCGATGGACGGACCTCCCTCTATCATTAATTGGTAGGATTAGCACAATAAAAATGAATTTACTACCTAAATTTATCTATTTATTTTGGTGTATCCCATTGAAAGTTCCAGCACCCTTCTTTAAGGAACTAGATAAATCACTAACTTCCTTCCTATGACATAAAAAAAAAAAAAAAAAAAACTCCTAGAGTCAAACTCGTTACACTGCAGGCACCTTACTCAAAAGGTGGCTTAAATCTTCCAAATTTCAGGCTGTACTACTTGGCTGCCCAATTTCGTGCTCTATGGATGTGGTATTACTCAAAAGCGGAAGAAGCAAGATGGGTCTCAATAGAAGAGCATGAATTACAGGATAAACCATTAACAGTGATACCATTTCTTGGATCCATGAAGAACCTTACACCAATCACAAAAAATCCAATAATTACTACTACTTACGATGCTTGGCAACAGTTACTTGCATTATTAGGCCAAAACATAAAGTTTTTGGTTAATACACCAATTGACAACAATCCTAATATTCCAGCAGCTATAGCAGATGGCCTCTTGGGAACCTGGGTGAGAAAAGGCATTAAAACTGTTACTAACCTTTACACTAATAATGACTTTTCAAGCTTTTGTCAATTGTCAGAAATTTATGACCCAGACAAATGCAACTTTTTTAAATATTTGCAAATCAGAAGCTGGATTAAAGGTCAAACCAAGGATTTTTTTTTTCCCCGATAAACCTGATGAATCTTTGCTTGAAAAATGCCTTTTTGACTCCAGACGTAAAAAATCAAAGGGTTTAATATCTATAGTGTATAAAACTGTAACTGACAACTTACCAACATATAGCAAATATTTTAACAAAACAAAATGGGAGTCTGATCTTGGGTGTGCATACACAGAGGAGGATTGGAACCGGTTGCTGATATCTGCACAGACGGAGTTGGTGTCTACTAAACACAGACAAATTCAATTTAATATTTTCCATAGAACATACCTTACTCCATATAGGTTAAGCAAACTGGGAAATGGTGTTTTGGATCAATGTCAAAGTTGTCATGTATCTGTTGGAGACCTTGTGCATATGCTGTGGAGTTGTGTTCATTTGAAACAATATTGGACTCATGGCAGTAACCTTTCAGGTGTGTGGATTGACTGTGGGAGCAGATCCCAGGATTTGGTTGTTGGGAGACATTTCTGCAATGAAGCTGACCTCTAGTGGGAGACATTCTGTGTTGCTGGCTGCAACAGCAGCCAGGAAATGAATTCTCTGGAACTGGAAGAATATGGACCCCACCAACCAAAAACATTGGAGCAACGAACTATTGTCATACTGTATTCCTGAAAAAATACACCATGCAGTCAGAGGTAGACAAGATGACTTTGAACGGACCTGGACACCATTTTTGAACGTTTTGACCGGACTGGACTTCAACCTGGACTAAGATTTAATTATGTTTATTTCAAATCTTTTGTTGTTTAACTTTGCTTTTTATTTTTATTTATGTATTTATTTTGTGGAGAGAGGGGGTGGGATGTGGGTGGGTTTTCTTTCCTAATGTCCATATTTTTGTTTGTTCAGTGTATTACTATAAAATAATAAATAAAAATATTAAAAAAATCTTTACCACTCTTGACCACTAGGGGTTATGTTGCCAAATGGTGCCTCTGACAGTTAAACGGTTTACAAGAATTCTTTGTAGCGTTTCGTTACTAGTTACATGTAAAGATAGTGTTCAACAAGGAAAAGCAAGGGGCTGCACGGTGGCGCAGTGGTTTAGCACTGTGGCAGCACAGTTTTATCCTCGGCCGGGGGATCTTGGGGATCATAAGATTGTGGGTTCGATCCCAGCCCCCGACCAACAGTGAGCTGTGTGGAGTTTGCATGTTCTCCCCGTGTTGCGCGGGTTTACTCCGGGATTTCTCCGGTTTCCTCCCGCACACCAAAAACATGTAGGTTTAGGGCGCTCGCGCACACAGCGACCAGCAGCCAGTGGCTTGTCACCAGACTGCAAACCAAGTCTACCTACGGGTACAAATAAGTAACAAAAAAAAAAAAAAAAAAAGCAATCAGAGTCAATAAGATGGAGGGGTAAAATGTGCAGTGTTCAGTATTGGAAGAAAATAAGGCAATAAGAGGAGTTATATTGGGCATTTCAACGGCTGCCTCAACTGAAGAAAAAATGAAAAAATTAACTGGAGCAAAGTGACAGAGGTACCAAGATTGAAAACTAATAGAAATGGTGAAAAAAATGTGATAGTCTGTCAGTAATGTTAAAATTTGATGAAACAAGACTGCCAAGTAAGGTGTACATTGGCTACATTAGCTATGAAGTCAGACTTTACATTCCTCCTCCACTCAGATGTTTCAAGTGTCAAAAGTTTGGTCATGCTGCAGCGATATGCAATGGTAAACAACGATGTGCCAGATGCTCCAGTGAACATGAATATGGAAAGTATGAAAGAGGAGCCAAATTAAAGTGCTGTAACTGCGGTGGTGAACATAGCTCTGCATATCGAGGCTGTGAAGCCAGAAAAAGAGCAGCAGAAATTCAGCTGGTAAAAGTCTTCCAGGGATTAACATATGCAGAAGCGGCGAAAAAGGTGCCAGCTAAAAAAGTGGGAGTGGACTTTAACAGGGAAAGTGTGCAGCTTGCAGTGGATGCAGTAGAATTAAGGAAGATACTCTGGTTATGAAGGAAAATAATTTTGTCTTATTTGTGGTAGATGTGATCAACTGCACTGCGCAGACTTCAAAGAAAACAGAAAAAATCAAAATCATTGTGAAAGCAGCAGAAAAATATCTTGGCATTAAGGGGCTACATTGGGAAACAGTTGAGGACTTGTTAAGTGGGGGATCTTTAAGTTCACAGAGATCATGGGCTAGTGGGTCATAACAGTAATAACAGTTTTGCAATGGAATGCCAGGAGTTTAATATCAAATGGACAAGAATTCAAAAAAATTGTATCTGATATGCAAGACAAACCCAAGGTAGTCTGTGTACAGAAAACATGGCTAAAACCTCTGTTGGATTTTGTCATTCAAGGATTCACATAAATCAGGAATGACAGGGAAACTGATAGAGGAGATGGTGTAGCAACTTTTGTGCATAATGGAACAAATTACAAAATAATGGCCATAGGGAAAGAACATGAATCAATAATGGAAAAAAATATGTGCAGTAAAAGATGAAATAACAATTATTAATTACTATAATCCATGTAACAGATTGACAGTTGACACTTTGAACACTGTAAATAGACAATCACAGGGTAAGGTGGTTTGGTGTGGGGATTTTAATGCACATAACACACTGTGGGGTAGCAGGAATATAGATATAAATGGCACAGTAAATGAGAAATTTTTAGAGGACAGGGACTTAATATGCATGAATGATGGGAAAGGTACTAGATTTATTAGTAATCTAGGCACAGAAAGTGTGTTAGACTTAACTTTTTTTTTTTTTTTTTTTTTTTTTTTCTCTCACGGCGCCACACGAGTAGGCTGCCCTTTGCAACAGCGGCTCGATTCCGAGTCTTTTTCCCCTTCTCTCTCTTTTTGATCTGTCTTTTTTTCCCCTCCACTTATACCACGGACACACAGATAGTCCCAAATGTCTCCTGAGCCGGTGGACGGAGCCACTGTTTATAGCAGGATACAATACAGCAGGGAAGAGCTGCTAGCATTCAACCGCCACCCGGTCCCATTGGAAAAACTCGACATACCGAGAGAACTGAGGCGAAAACGCCGCGGCTGCCGGGCTGGAGTAAGGCGGAGGACAAAAAATATAAGGTACAGACCCTCCCTTCCATCTATTGTCATGGGAAATGTTCGGTCGATACTGGGAAAGGTAGATAGATGAGCTAGCGGCTATCTCCCGTTATGATAGCACATATCGGGAGTGCTCTCTCCTTTTGTTTACTGAGACGTGGCTAACTGAACTAGCAGCAGATGCTAACATTGAGCTGGAGGGTTTCCACATGATACGGGCTGACCGAACACCAGACAGTGGCAAGGCAAGGGGCGGTGGAGTGATAATGTATGTTAACAACAACTGGTGCAGACCAGGACATATCACTGTTAAACAACGACACTGCAGCAAAGACATTGAGTTGCTAGCTGTTAGCATGAGGCCTACATATCTCCCGAGAGAACACTCACACGTGATCTGCATTGTTGTTTATGCAAATCCGACGGCGAACGCTGGGACAGCGCGTGACGTCATCCATTCAGTAACCAGCAGGCTGCAGACAGAACACCCAGATGCTCTTCTCCTCATCTCAGGCGATTTCAACCATGTTTCACTATCTCCCATTCTACCCACGTTCACCCAGTATGTCACATGCCACACTAGAGACAATAAAACACTGGACTTATTCTACGCAAACACTAAGGAGGCGTACACCTCATCACAACTCCCCCCACTCGGGAGATCGGATCACAACTTGGTTCATCTCCGGCCGGTGTACAAACCCCTAGTGCACAGACAACCTCCGGCCATGCACACTGTGGAGTTATGGTCTGAGGAGACAATGGACACTCTAAAGGGCTGTTTTGAAGCCACCGCCTGGAAGCAGCTCTGCGATCCACATGGTGAGGACATCGATGGCCTCATTCACACCTTCACGGGCTACCTCAGCTTCTGTGTGGACAAATCCGTTCCCACCAAGACCATACGGCGTCACTCAAACAACAAACCCTGGATCAACCCTGAGATAAAAACACTTCTGAGAGAGAAGAAGAGGATCTTCAGGTCGGGGAACAGGGAGATGCTGAAGTCCGTACAGAGGGAGCTGAGGAGAAAGATCAGAGTAGGCAAGGACAGCTTCAGGAAGAAGATGGAGGACAAGCTGCAACAAAGCGACGTCAGCGGGGTCTGGAGAAACCTCAAAACCATCTCTGGGCTCCAGAATACCTCCCCCCAGGCCATGGGGGGCAGGGAGTGGGCGAACAACCTGAATCTGTTTTTCAATAGGTTTGGACCAACCGCCCTCCCCCCTGTCTGCACAACAACCACTGCTGCCTCTAAAGAAATCAAGTCCTGCTGCCCACTCCCCACTCCACCAACACCCCCCCCCACTCCCAACACACAGCCCCCCATCCTGACCCTGACCAGGACCCAGGTGAGGACGGAGCTGAGGAAGATCAAGGCGAGGAAGGCGTCGGGACCGGACGGCATCAGCGCAAAACTCCTCAAGTCCCGTGCAGACCAGCTGTGTGGGATTGTGACGTATATCTTCAACATGAGCCTGAAACTGGGGAGGGCACCACAGCTGTGGAAAACATCTTGTGTGGTACCTGTACCAAAAACTTCCCACCCCAAAGACCTGAGCAGCTACAGACCAGTGGCCTTGACGTCCCACTTGATGAAGACCCTGGAGAGACTGCTCCTTGCTCACCTCCGCCCCCTGGTGGAACCAGCGATGGATCCACTCCAGTTCGCCTACCAGCATGGCATTGGGGTGGAGGATGCGGTGATCTTCCTCCTTCACCGTTCTCTGTCCCACCTGGAGAAGCCTGGGAATATGGTGAGGATCATGTTCTTTGACTTCTCCAGTGCTTTCAACACCATCCAACCCATGATCCTGAAGAACAAGCTGCTGCGCGCAGGGGTGGACCAGCACCTGTCATCATGGATCCTGGACTACCTCACGAACCGGCCTCAGTTTGTGAGAACCCGGGACTGTGTGTCCGACACGATCATCAGTAGCACGGGGGCCCCCCAGGGAACGGTGCTGGCTTCCTTCCTGTTCACTCTTTATACTGCGGACTTCTCACACAACACAACACGCTGCCATCTACAGAAGTTCTCTGATGACTCTGCGATCGTTGGCCTCATCTCCAATGGAGATGAAGCTGAGTACAGAGGGCTTATCCAGGACTTTGTGGACTGGTGCCATCGGAACTGCCTCCAGATCAACGCGAGGAAAACTAAGGAGCTGGTGGTGGACTGCCGCAGGCAAGGACAACCCCTCACAGCACCAGTAAATATACAGGGAACAGACATCGAGATGGTGACAGCCTATAAGTACCTGGGTGTTCATCTGAACAATAAACTAGACTGGTCACACAATACTGATGCACTCTACAAGAAGGGACAGCGCAGGCTGTTCCTGCTGAGGAGACTCAGGTCTTTTGGTGTACAAGGCGCGCTGCTGAAGACATTCTATGACACGGTGGTGGCATCAGCCATCACTTTTGGAGTGGTCTGCTGGGGCAGTAGCATTACTGCAGCCGATAGGAAGAGACTGAACAAACTGATGAAGAAAGCTAGCTCTGTCCTGGGGCAGCACCTTGATCCGGTGGAGGAGATAGGAGAGAGAAGGACGGTGGCTAAACTGTCATCTCTGCTGGAGTCCGAGTTCCACCCTATGCAGGACATACTGAATGCACTGAGGAGCTCATTTAGCAGCAGACTTCATCATCCCAGGTGCACAACCGAGAGGTTTCGCAGGTCCTTCCTACCAACGGCTGTCAGACTGTACAACCTAAGCAGGGCTGCTCGCAGAGATAGCAAAAAGACGTAACAAACTAATAGTTTTTTTGAATGCAAAAGATGCAATAGACTTACACAATGGTCCCCTCCGACATACAACTAGGAAAATACCGGTCGCCATGGAGAGTGAGAATATGTATGGGCACATAATCATACCATGTAGGATAACTAAGTAGACGGTTGTGCTGTTTCATCCCATCTAGCAACAATGCTCTGCACTGTGTGTGTTTATATATTTACATATTTATTCCATCTAGCTACAATGCTCCGCACTGGGTGTGTTTCTGTTTATATATCTATATATTTATTCCATCTAGCTACAATGCTCAGCACTGTGTGTTTATATATCTACATATTATTCCATCTAGCTACATTGCTCCGCACTGTGTGTTTACATATTCATATATTTATTTCATCCAGCTACAATGCTCTGCACTGTGTGTCCGTGTGTGTGCATATATATATTTTATAGTAATATGTACATATGTATATTAGCTGCTCTTGCTTGCTTGTTTTTTTTCTTGCCTTCTGATTGTTGCTCTGAGTGTTGCTATCCCTGTGCTGTTGCAATCCTGGAATTTCCCCGTTGTGGGACTAATAAAGGCTTATCTTATCTTATCTTATCTTAACTTTGGTTTCAAATGTGATTGCAGGAATTACATCTTGGGAGGTATTAAGTCAGTCAGCTAATGGGAGTGATCATTACCCAATAAGAGTTAAAATTGTTCTAGAAGCGGGAGAAGAAGGGATGCAGTCTGGCACAAGATGGAGATTGGATAAGGCAGATTGGGATAAATTTAAATATCCACGTAAGACTAGATGTGAGCAGCTAAATAGTGAGGACATTACTGGTGGGGAGAAGTTTAGTAAAAGTGTCAGTGCGATTATTTATGATAGAGTCTGCAACTCAAACAATACCCAAAAGAAAAGGTTATAGACAACGAAAGAATCTTCCTTGGTGGGATGATAATCTATAAATTCAAGAATCTATAAATTCAAGAAATCTCTGTCAGCTTGTGTGTGTGTGTGTGTGTGTGTGTGTGTCTGTCTGTCTGTCTGTAACGATCATAGATCATTGGATGGCCTATGATGTTCCTATGATGCTCCTATGATGTCATCAACATGTTCATGTAAATGATGAGTTTTCTTTCAGCTCAAAGCTTAGTCATGGAGTTCCACAGGGATCTGTGCTAGGCCCTACTCTTTTTAGTTTATATATGCTTCCTTTAGGCAACATTATTAGAAAGCACTGTATACATTTTCATTGTTATGCAGATGACACACAATTATACCTGTCAATGAAGCCAGATGATACTAATCAATTAGCCAAGTTAGAAGCCTGTCTTAAG